>OY284482.1:9321121-9802963 GCA_958336345.1 Dorcus parallelipipedus | reverse complement strand
CTTTACTAGACAACTACAAACGAAAATTTCTCTACTACAAACCTCTATGTATTATTTAGAGACGGTTTACCCATTATGGAGTCAGCCCCCCTGCGGGGGCGGAAACAGTGCCATCCTTAACACTCAAGGGGGTTGTAACTTCTTTACTAGACAACTACAAACGAAAATTTCTCTACTACAAACCTCTACGTATTATTTAGAGACGGTGTACCGATTATAGAGTCAGCCCCCCTACGGGGGTGGAAATAATGCCACCCTTAACATTCAAGAGGGTGTAACTTTTTTTCTGGATAACTACAAACGAAAATTTCTCTACTACAAACCTCTACGTATTATTTAGAGACGGTTTACCCATTATGGAGTCAGCCCCCCTGCGGGGGCGGAAATGGTGCCATCCTTAACATTCAAGGGGGTTGTAACTTCTTTACTAGACAACTACAAACGAAAATTTCTCTACTACAAACCTCTACGTATTATTTAGAGACGGTTTACCCATTATGGAGTCAGCCCCCCTGCGGGGGCGGAAACAGTGCCATCCTTAACACTCAAGGGGGTTGTAACTTCTTTACTAGACAACTACAAACGAAAATTTCTCTACTACAAACCTCTACGTATTATTTAGAGACGGTGTACCGATTATAGAGTCAGCCCCCCTACGGGGGTGGAAATAATGCCACCCTTAACATTCAAGAGGGTGTAACTTTTTTTCTGGATAACTACAAACGAAAATTTCTCTACTACAAACCTCTACGTATTATTTAGAGACGGTTTACCCATTATGGAGTCAGCCCCCCTGCGGGGGCGGAAATGGTGCCATCCTTAACATTCAAGGGGGTTGTAACTTCTTTACTAGACAACTACAAACGAAAATTTCTCTACTACAAACCTCTACGTATTATTTAGAGACGGTTTACCGATTATAGAGTCAGCCCCCCTGCGGGGGTGGAAATAATGCCACCCTTAACATTCAAGAGGTTGTAACTTTTTTTCTGGATAACTACAAACGAAAATTCCTTCACTACAAACAACTACAAACAATTTGGTATCGATTAGTGCCGGTTAGAAGTCAGCCCCCCAATTTGGCATTATTTGGCATCCTTAACATTCAAGGGTTTGTAACTTCTTTACAGGACAACTACAAACGAAAATTTCTCTACTACAAACCTCTACGTATTATTTAGAGACGGTGTACCGATTATAGAGTCAGCCCCCCTACGGGGGCGGAAATAGTGCCATCCTTAACATTCAAGGGGGTTGTAACTTCTTTACTAGACAACTACAAACGAAAATTTCTCTACTACAAACCTCTACGTATTATTTAGAGACGGTTTACCGATTATGGAGTCAGCCCCCCTGCGGGGGCGGAAATAGAGCCATCCTTAACATTCAAGGGGTTGTAACTTCTTTACTAGACAACTACAAACGAAAATTTCTCTACTACAAACCTCTATGTATTATTTAGAGACGGTTTACCCATTATGGAGTCAGCCCCCCTGCGGGGGCGGAAACAGTGCCATCCTTAACACTCAAGGGGGTTGTAACTTCTTTACTAGACAACTACAAACGAAAATTTCTCTACTACAAACCTCTACGTATTATTTAGAGACGGTGTACCGATTATAGAGTCAGCCCCCCTACGGGGGTGGAAATAATGCCACCCTTAACATTCAAGAGGGTGTAACTTTTTTTCTGGATAACTACAAACGAAAATTTCTCTACTACAAACCTCTACGTATTATTTAGAGACGGTTTACCCATTATGGAGTCAGCCCCCCTGCGGGGGCGGAAATGGTGCCATCCTTAACATTCAAGGGGGTTGTAACTTCTTTACTAGACAACTACAAACGAAAATTTCTCTACTACAAACCTCTACGTATTATTTAGAGACGGTTTACCGATTATAGAGTCAGCCCCCCTGCGGGGGTGGAAATAATGCCACCCTTAACATTCAAGAGGTTGTAACTTTTTTTCTGGATAACTACAAACGAAAATTCCTTCACTACAAACAACTACAAACAATTTGGCATCGGTTAGTGCCGGTTAGAAGTCAGCCCCCCAATTTGGGGGGATGGCCATTTTTCGCCCCCCCATAACTTTTTAATTTTTTTACTACAAACGAAAATTCTTTCACTACATAACTCTACAAACAATTTGGCGTCGTTTTAGCTAAAAAAATTTTTTTTTTGAGAAAGTCGGGGGCCAACTTCACACAGCTCAATAATATTCATTTTTAGAAATCTTTAATAAATCTAACGACTTTTATTGAAGGAAATTTAAAAAAATCTTTCGAATTTCTTAAGAGATTGTAAATAAGTGTATTTAAAAGCAGTTGCAAAATTGCTTATGGTTAACTTATAACGGATGTTAAGAAATAATAAACACACATAAAATCTCACTGCTGCCAGCGGATTTATTCCGAAACGTTTGAAAAAAGTTGGACTGGATGAAATCTAATAGGCTAATGAATTTATGATGATTACTGTGTGATATGTCGCACTAATGTGCGAAGGGAAACTACTTTTATTAATTTAATTCGGCGCCTATCCTGTTCCGTGAAAAATTCTAAAATTAAATATTAAATTCGAATGACAAAAATACGTCAGGGTGATTGCTATTACACGTAATTTACAAAAACTAACTACATGTATATGGATGCTAATTACACGTGGGAAGGAAAATCAAGAAAGAAAGCAACAATAAATTATGAAAAGAAAAATAATACATGTTTATTTTATTAATAATAACTGTTTAAAACAGAAAGTGATTAGATCTTTTCATTTATGATTTGTCGAACACGGAACTTTTGTTTTACTTGAGAGTTCTTTGTGAGGTGATATTTAATATATTTCCTGCTTGTTGGAAATAAGCAAGAAATAGATATTCTTCAAAATAACTGCTCGGTCTAATTACCAGGGCGTATTTTTATGTTACCTAGCCATGGAATAAAAGAGCGAAACAAGCGTCCCGAAAATATTGCATGATGATTTTGTTATGAAGAAGGTGTCTACAAGGTGGATTCCCAGATTGCTTACTCTAGAGCAAAAACTGGTCAGAAAAGAAATTTCTCAAGAAAATTTGGCCGCGTTGGAAAGGGACAGAAATTTTCTTTCTCGAATTATCACCGATGAGACTTGGGTATATCAAGACAAGAAACACACTTTCAGAATAAGACATAAATAGATTAGTCCAAAAATTGAAATTGTCGAGGTGTACTGAAACTCTCCCACTAAACAGGAATTCATCCATAAAACCTCTCCATTAACAAAATACAATGTTCTGGAAAAGAACTGGTGGCAAGTTTTCTGGGATGCTGAAGGAGCTTTGATTATTGAGTATATGGGGTCTAACATAAATGGAAAGGCCTATGGGAACATATTCAAAATTAAAAAAACTGCTCTAGAGGAAAAGCGCCCACATTCTTATTCGCAAAAAGACTTGTTGCTGCACGACAATTGTCGGGTTCATAAACAAACAAAGTCCAGCAGATAATTTATGACTGTGGGTTTATGAGTTACGGCATCCACATGGAAGCCCTGACTTAGCTCCGTCATATTTCTTTTTAATCAGAAACTTAAAAAATCATCTCAGGGGAAAGCATTTTGCATCTGATAAGCCACTTAAAAGAGCTTACTTTGAAGAGTTGCCAATGTAATTCTTTTATCTGAGTGCATGGAGCAATTGGAAAAAAGATTGAATAAGTGTATTAGTGTTGAAGGGAGTAAAAAGAGGAATAAAACCTGTGCTAGTATTATTCTGCGTGAAATTTAACTTAAGACAAGGCAACTAACAATTGGATTTGGGTATGTTTGAAACAGTTTTTTATACCGCGTGATTTTTAAAAATTTTTATCAACTCTTGTCATGGAATTCGGACGGCATGTCGTTGCTTTACTGTAAAATAGCATAAAGGAGTGCAATGACGTACTTTTCACTTAAGCTAAGACATGCCGTCCAGACCTCATGGCAAGAATTGATAAAAAATTTAAAAAGTCACTTGTTATAACAAATGTTAGAACTGTTTCTTTTTTCATTATTTAAAGTTTTATGGATTCGCCGTCGTGCAACAATCAAAAGAGTGTAAAGAGTATTTTTTATAATTCCATTATTATTGTATTTTGTTCAGAGAAAGTCGATTTCAGATGTATATAAATCTAGATAGTCACTTGCGTAAATAATATAATTTGCTTATACAACGTTATGAAAATGGTACAGTCTGTTTTCAATTTCGCGCTTGACTTCCGACTTATTGCCACTACATTTTATATTTAATGATAGACCTATAAAACGTGTACCTTTCCATGATTATGTGGTGTATAACTGACCCGAAGCTACTTGATTTATTAGTTTGTCCTAATTTTAATTTTCTGAAAATTAAATCCAAACAGTAATTTCTTTTTTGTCGTATAATCGATCTACATAAAAGTTGTATATGGTTTCTTTTGCGATAATATACAGCCGTGGAAAAAAGTTGACAATTTTATAATTTATAAGTTTTACTGGGTGGTTGTAATTATTAGAGATGCAGCGGATAGTGCTTTGACCGGATACCAAATATCCGGCATATATCCAGGCCGGATAGCCGGATATCCGACCAAATTAGATTACGCAAAGAGAACAAATTAGAAACTGTAAAAGTACTTGATTAAATTCACAAAACATTTTTCATTATTGTTAAAAAGATTTATTTAATTTTGTATTTTAAAATTATTAGTGTTACTAGATCTGATATGGTTAAAACATTTTTGAAAAGGACTTTCTAATCGTATATTAAATTTGAAAATTTTTCTTGAAATGAAGTAATATTTTTTTGCTAAAATGTCAATTTCATCTATCCTTTGGTTTAACTTATATGATAATTTGCTTTTAGTTTAGATTTTTAGTTTAGCTTAGATTTTAGAGAAAGAGACTCATCATGGAAAGAAGGTTCAACCTAATATTAATAATTTTACACACAGTTTATCAGAATAAATCTATGTTTATTAATTTAGCGAACCTTGAAATTATAATCCCGACATTCTGCGATAGCTTTTCGTAATTATAGAAAAATCAATTGGCATAACAGAATAACAAAAAGTTTTCTTCGAAACGATTGGTTTAACTTATTTAAAATTACTTTATATTCTATTAGACTCAGAAGTTTTTATTATTTAATTGTAATTTTAAATTATAATCAATATTTTGTAGTGCTCCGATGAAGCTATTAAATATTAGCGAAAGCTCAGCAAACTAAAAAAGTTGTACCTACCTATTAATTTTTGAATCGAAACCCTGTTAACTTAAACTATAAATTTTTTTTAATAATAAAAGATTGAAATAAAACTTCTGATTTATTATTGAATCTTAATTTTTCCATTATAATAACCTCGCGTTAAATATCCGGTGTGGCCGGATATTAGAGGCCAAAATCCGGTATCCGGGCGGATACCAAAAATGTCCACTTTTTTGTCCACGGCTATATCTAATAAGAATATTCATGGTTTTCAAACATGCAAAAACTTTTATAAAGAATAACATTTTTTCCAGTCCATCTGGGAACACACTGTATGATGTGGGCAGTAGAAAATGTAGAACCACCTGTATTCCTCAGGTAGCCCCGTGAAACTGCAGGTGTAATGTCGATAAAAAATAATGAGAGATAGTTTTAAAGCGATAAAAAGAAAATACATTGAGTTATTAAAACCAATAATAAAACTTAAAAAACTAAGAAGAAAGATTAAATGTGTGAAACTGATGACATGTAAGAACTTCGAATCTTTAGTTTTAAATTCCCGGGAATACCGTTTTTTGTACTTTACAGATTATATATTTTTATTCCTATTTCCAATGAAGTTGTGCTAAGTTGTGAAGTCTTCATTTAAAAGAAAGTCAATTTTATTTTATTTGAACAGTTCGTTTTCTTCTGTAAAATTCCCATTTCTGTCTAAATTTCTTCCTTGAAAACTTTCAATGAGCGTGTATGTGAATTATCCTGTATACGAATGCATTATGTTTATATTCCTATTTTTTTAAGTGACGAGTTAGTCGAATATCTTATGCTCTGTCCCTACATCAGTGCTGTAATACGTCTATAAAATTTCTCTGCGTATGCTATTTTTTACCAAATATGTAGAAAATACTTATAATATCAAATTTCTGTAGCTAAATCCTGAAGTTGGGCGTTTCTTTTTATTATTTGGAGGAAGAAGTACATTTGAAGAGAATGTGTTTGGTGTCAAAGTTATTTCCGGTAAATTTTGCGTTTCATTACGAAGTTATGTTTATTTAGTTGTAGCGTTATGTAAGATACATATTTGCTGGAGGCAAATACTAATTGTGAAAATTTCGATAAACATATTTTTGTTTCACGTAGAGTTAATATTGTATGAATTACATAAAGGCGAAATATTTGAGAAATTCAGTTGTGGAGATTGTTAAACTTTTTGTATTGCATATTTCTATTATGAACTCAAATTTGATTAAGGGACAAGCTATAAAAATATTTAATAAACTATATAAGCCAAAACAGATGAAAAAACTGTTAAAAATCGAATCGAAAACGAGAAAGGAAAAATCTAATTGAAACCTCTTATAGGTTTCTGAAAAACAATTGATATTAAATTTCAACAAGTAAAAGTAACTGCAAAATAATGTTAGCGTTTTAGAGAGACGAAAACGTTCAAAGAAATCTCAGATTGAAGTTAGTTTGAATAAAAGACAAAATTTATCAACCAAAACCATACTTCTTGATTTTTACCAAACTAACGAGACTTTCTGTATAAAATTTTTACTGACAATTATTGTTTTAAATATCCACTGTCGTAATAAATCACAATATAGATAACATATTAACCGTACAACGTTGACACAATGAGTTTCGTTAGCTGTAAGATAAAGAACATTTCATCATGTTTGCCATGAAGGTTAAAAATAATTGATAATAATTACAAAGCGCTAATTGGCGCAGCTTTGTTTACGACAGGCAGAATGGATGACGCGTTTTTAATGCCAGAGCAGGTTCTGCTGCATTAATACAGTGAATGACAGTAATTACTTACTGTTAATTCTAAACGGTGATGCGTTTTTAAATTTATTTGCACATATTTACACGATGCATTCGTATTATTTTTATGTTCTGTAAGAAATTGCTAACTTGACTGTAGACGTAATGTTAATACTTCTAATTTCTTGTTAAGCATGATATCGTGTAAACAGAAAATCACTTAAGCTCACCTATCCTACTATATTTTATCTAACCAAAAATATAATACAGGTGTTCCTGAAGTTCATACAAAAAAATTGCGGTGTATTGTATATGCTATGGTCTCATGAATGCACCAAAATTAAAACGAACATTTAAAAAAATTCTTACCGAGAACCAATAATTTCATGAGAAACCTCTGGGATAATGTCGGGCCTTCACTCACAATAAGTGTTCAAAGTTCTAGCCAATACATTTTACCGGGCTTCGCCATAAATTAAAATCGTATCCACAATTTCACTATTTGAATATTTTGCCAAATTTGTAACGATAATTTACGTGCAACCGTATCAGCATACTAACAACTGACTAATCGATGACGAAGCGAAGATGTTGTAAAAATAAGACAGGGAACATTAAACTGTTTACCCTTGCGCAAAAAACATACCTGTAATATCTCTGAAATTTATTAGTAAAATGTTATACAAAAAAGGGTTCATTATATTAATTTTCACCCAAATTTTCATGACTTGAATTTTTTGTATGAAGTTGCGAAACACCCTGTATACGAGACTTGTACTATAATTGCTACTTAATCGATGAAAGTCAAGTAAAATAATGTGGCAGGCGAGGCTCTTGTTTTCTTATGTCGTTTGTGAATTAAACTTTTTAGGTCTTTAAAACTGTTTTCAATATGGACAACGAATTAAAACAAGGAGCTGTGACAGAGTTTTTGGAAAGAGAAGTTTGTTCAGCTTCAGAAATTCATGGAAGGCTTTTAAAAGTGTACGATGATTCTACAATTGATATCGGCAATGCGCGTAGAAGGGTAAATAAATTTTGAGTCGATATTTTTGATAAACCACTATCAGGAAGACCGATTACTGTTGGATCAGATGAAACAAAGTTGCGCATCGAAGCAATGATTTGTGAAGATCGACGTGTGTCGGTTCGGAATATTGTCAAGGCTTTGGGATACGGACATATTGTTGTGGAGAAGATTGTATATGATCTTGGATATTCTAAGGTATGTGCTAGATGGGTTCCACGTCAATTAATCAGTGAACTAAAGAGATTGGAAATTTGATCTCATAAATCTCTCGAGGAACATGAACCCTTTTTTTTTCGACAATATAGTGACTGGAGATGAAACATGTTTATCTACGTGTGATCAATAGAAACCGAAAATCAATCAAGGTAGTGGCGTCACAAATCACCTCGTGTAAGAAAATTTAAAATGCAAATATCTGCGAAGAAAATTACAACAACTGTGTCCATGAGACCTTCAGAGTGACTATTCTTGTTGAATATCTTGAACTGTGCACCACTATAACTGTTAGCGGTATACATACTGGCGTTAGCAGAGCTTAAGGAAGCCATCAGAAAGAAAGTACCAAATAGAAATTTGCATAACATTATCTTATATCATGACAATGCAAAATCCCACACCGCGTTTGCCACAGCTGAGACAATTCAGAAACTCGGATGATCAGTCAGCCAGCTTAGAGTCCCAATTTAGCCCCACTGGATTTCCACTTGATTGGTTCCATGAAGGAAAATTTTAATTTCATCAGATTTCACGCATTGGTTTACATAAATCTGGTTATACGAGTAAAACAGTGGGTGAAAAATACGGATAAACGTTTTTTCCAAACTGAAGGGGAAGGAGATCATGTTGAAAAATAATGTTCTGTAGTTTAAAAGGTTTGTACAAATTTTCTTTTAGTTACATCTTCATTTAATTTTATTACTACCAAAGGAACAAAGCGAGTTGAAGCTGTCACTTCTGTTGAAAGAGGGCAGCTTCTAACATTAGCATTAGCGGTTGAAGCATGTGGTAACAGTGTTCCGCCATTTCTAATATTTCCCAGGAAAAATTTTAAAAACACAATGCTTGCAAATTTACCCCCCGATTGTGTGGGTGCTACATGTACATCCGTCAGGATGGGTGACCGATGAAAACTTTCTCCTATTTGTTAAACATTTCGTGCCTGTTCTATTAATCTTGGACAATCACAAGTCATATTTATCCATTCCGATTTTAACTTTTTGCAAAGAAAACGGAGTTGTTCTTCTTCGTTTTCCTCCACACACTTCTCACAAGCTCCAACCTCTCGATCGCTCACTTTTTGGATCTTTACAACGATATTTCAATAGTGCTGCAGACGGATGGTTAAAATCACATCCCGGATTTTAAAAGAAGTACTGCGCCTTGCTTTAACACTAAGTAATATTCAAAAAGGGTTCACGGTATCGGGAATTTCGTCATACAATCTGGAAGTGTTTCAAGACGATGAATTTTCGCCCTCAGAAGTTACTGATGGACGCATGGAAACAGACGGAGAACTTAATTTGACTGAGCCTAATTTGTCTGAGCCCTGAGAAATTATTGACATAAGGCATTCAACACCGTCAGTCACCTAAACCTTCTACAAGCTATGTCTCCATGGAGGATTCAACACCTAGCATGGCAATACGAATTCTGGTCCTGACTTAATTCCATCATCAAAGAACGTGTCTCTAATACATCGACCTCTTGAACAATTGCAACCTTACCTTAAAGCAGCTGCCAGGAAGCAAACTGAAATCCGTCTCGAAAGAGAACATCGGCTATTTTAACCGATACTCCGATTAAATCAAAATTGGAAGAAGAAGCAAGGTCAAGAGAAGAGAGAAAATGAACTGGCAAAGTAAAAAATTGTTTAACGGCTAATCGACAAAAAAGTAAAAAACGATTACAAAAAAAAGTAGAAAATCAGAATCAAAATCTGAAGAGTCCGAAGATGAAGATACCTTTTGTCCTATCTGTTGGTTACCCTTTTCGGAGTCAAGAAATACAGAATGGATTCAGTGCACTATTTGTAAGAAGTGGGCACACATTTCTTGTGGGAAAGATGACTTCTATCACTGTGTACATTGCTTATCGAAAAGTGATTGAGGTATTATGTACATATTTGCTTTAATTTATACTTTTGAACAAATCGATTCAATAAAATGTATAAATATTACATAAAATTTTATTTACGTATAGGTAGGACCTAATTTAGAAGTAACAACTAGCCCAGGAGATGTAATAATTTACCCCAGCATAGGGTAAATTATTACAATCTGCATCAATTAAAAAAAAATATATGGACTCCTATTATAAATACTGAATTTTCGGTTAATTTAAAATAAATGTCGCACGAAAAACATATTAAATTATAACACAGCATTTACAAAATTTGCAGTAATGTTAAACAAACAAAATGAGAAAATTGTGACAACTAGCCCCCTTCTCCCCTAATCTTTTAAGACCTCAATGCACTTTTTACATTTCCAAATTTAAAAAATAAACCGTCAAAAACTTTTCTCTTGGGCTGCAATAAAATTTTTGTTTCCAACTGTAACTCTTCATCATTCGAAAATATTTTTTCAGAAAGTTTTTTCTTCAAATGCCGAAATAGAAGATAATTGCAGGGATCCAAATGTACAATGAAGGGAGGGTGGTATAAGTTTTCGAAGTCTAAATCCTTCAAAGTAATCATGAATAATTGAAGCCTTGTGCACAGGAGTGTTGTGCAATATCAAAAGTTATTGCCCTGCTTTTTCAAACCGATTTTGTTTGATAGACTACTGCATTTTTCTTAAAAGGATACTGTAGTTTAATGGGCAGATAATCTATCAGCAAAATTCTTTTGGAATCCCAAAAAATCGTAGCCATCGTACTTTGCCAGCCGATGGGTGAACTTAAAATTTCTTTGGTGCTGGAGAATGGGTTTCCATTGCATAGATTCTTGTTTACTCTCAAGTTCAAAGCGGTGAATCCATATTTCGTCCCTGCGACAATTATCCCAATAAAGTCCTCTTCTTGTTATTCATAAGCAGCCATAATTTCTTGCGAACTTTAAAAATCTCCGTTGTTTATCGAATGAAGTGAGCATACAGGGTATCTATTTTGCGCTCACTTTGACATCCCTAGACGTTCATGAATTACGTAAAAAATTCTTTCCCCTCTAATGTTTAAAATCACAGCTAGACTTGAGCTAGATTTTGATGTGCGCATCATGCACTACGACATGCCAAATTAAGTATAAACGGTTTTTCAATAGTCGTTATCTTTTGGAAAGTAGATAGATATAATGTAAAAAGCAAACATTTACTTAGGTCCGATTTATTCATCTCTGGGTAAGTGCCAAGTTATAACTTGACGGATTAGCACAATGCGTTGCTCTATCTTTAATCATCAAGTATTTCACTGGTCACTTACTCAGAGATGAATAAACCGGGCCTTAATATAAAAATTATTAAAAGAGGACACTGTTGTATGAAAGACTTGGTAAGTAGGTAATACCCACTTATAAGGTAAAACTTGTGTAGTTACATAAAATTTTAGTTTTAGAATTTTTCTAAAATGCGGTTTTGTTAATGGCTGTAATAAAAATGACAAACGAGGACAATGAAAATTATATCTTCACATGGAATCAAAGTCGTATTAAATCACAGTACGGCAGTATAATTTAATTGGCCATAATTTTAGTGCGATAGGTTAGAATTTTAAATCGGAAGTGCAGACTCGCCTGTCGCTACTTCGAAAATATAAACATGCACTAAAACGACTGTATCATTGTTTTACGACAGGTATAACAATTAACAGCCCACCGAACGCTAATTATTCTTATTATTATCTACCTGTCTAGGCAGCGTCTACTCGATTTTACAATCTGCCGCTCTATACGTCTAGTATTTTTATGGATGCCATTCAACATTTTATTTGTTTACAAGTTTACTTAACTTAATTTATATCGTTGACTATTAAGTATTTACATAGTATGAAAGTAAAAGTACTAAAAACTGACCTACAGAACTCACTGGTATAAACTGTGTCATAAAGTTTGTTTGTAGCTCTGGTTAGTACGTAATTTAAAACGGAGTAATGAATATATGAAGTATGTTTACTCACATGTTTATGACACTTTCTTCTACTTTAACTTGCATTTTAAGGATTTATGTTTTCCGTATTATGATTGAGGGACCGGAAGGAATTATTATGCAATATCTCTTGGCGCAGTATAATGTTAGGTGTAAAGCCGGACTCAGACGACTGGTGTACTTGGCGAATATACCAATATTGGTATACTTGGCAAATGTACCAGCTCATAAAGGCCATTTTACGCAAAGGCGCTCACACGACGTGTACAATTTTTTTTTTAATACGCCAGCGAATTTATACAATGTTGGCGGAATAGATAGAAGAGTGCTGGCCATCATGGATAGCGGTCATTCTGAAAATGTTGTCCCTTGTGCAGTAGTAATTTGTGGATATTATTTAAAAGTAAAAAAAATCAAGAAATTCAAGTACCACTTCATTAGACCACTCCACTCAATTTTTTTTATAATTATTAGTAAACACTTTATAATTATTAATAAACATTTTACCTTCTCTATCCGCTTATCAATACAGAATGAATAGTAGTTGTAAAGCAATACACAATTATATTAACAACTCGTGTGAGCGCAACCACGACTTGTCAAGTCGACCAATAATTGTGATTCCTTTGAATTGTGCCATTTTTACCGACAGACGATGGGAAATTGACCAGTACTCACCAGTGACAAATAATTGTACAAGTAAACCACTCACACGGCATGGCAAGTATACGCCATTAACAAATATTGGCCAAGTACACCAGTCGTCTGAGTCCGGCTTAACAGTGATTTACAATCCGGTACTGATTTAAATCAATTAGGTAACATCACAGATTCTTTTCGTTAATTTATTATAAGTACAAAATATTTACGAGAAATCATTTTTTTCTTTCGGTAGCGTTAAATGTAAGGTTTTCTCAATTAAATTTTAAGTCGCGATTTGAAAACTGAACAACATGTGTTCAATTTTATTTCATGTTTTTATTTTATGTTTGTGTACCTGCTTCTTTGCTTATTATACCTAGTGGTTAGAAGAGATTAGGTCGCATTTTAACATGTGTAGGGGAGAGGGAGACATTCTTTTGGTTCTCAGTGTACCTAGGATACAAATTGAAGAAATCAGAGTAGGTGTTAGTTAATGAAGTACCTAGTTAGGTACATTCCACTGCTTTTGTCAATAAGTTTCTAAACAACAAACAGTACATTGTTAGGCTTTGTTTGTATTTATATTTTAAAAGAATATGATCATAATTTTAAAGATAATAATAAATCAGGTGCACCTAGAGCTACCTGTTTAAGTATAGTGTCAGGCAACCCTAGCTTCTAGAACGATAACTAATTTACTGTTCGGTTGAAACACCCTTACTCCCATTGCAATGTTTTGGAATTGTTTTATATGGAACCGGTTTAGATGCGGTTCTCTTTGTGTCTTTGTTTGTTACTTTTTAGCAGTTCCTCCGACGCAAATATAACGACACTTTATAAACTAAAGAATGCATTTCTACGTAATTCGACAATGATGATATTTTTAAAATGCGTTTTTTAAAAATAATTTTGGCTTTGATTTAATTAATATGAAAATCACGGAACTTGAGCTCTGCGTAATCAATCGCCGAACTTACAACCGACAATTATTTCTTTCTTAACGGTGAATGAGATAAAAGGACAGAGTTATGATTCTTAAGTCTGATGATGCAACACTAGACGCGTTTTATTTATGACGTAGAGCTCTTCTCTTATGAAAACAACTATAAGCACGCCTACGCTAAATTACTAACTATGACTAATAAATAGCGAAATGGAAATTTTTTTATAATAAATTTTTTGCCTTGTAGATTTTGTGCCACTTTTTCTGACTTAATAGCATAAGAAATTAAAAAATTGTAAAACAGAACATCTGCTATGTTTAATTTTGTTGTGCGATAGTTGTTTTAATGGGAAAAATTAATGGAAACTGAAGATCTTTACTATTGCCGCAATTACCTATTTCAACAAAGACAATAAAATTAGTCAAATTTGTAATCCATTTCTGATTTTAATATGCCCGTTTTACAGCAATTCTTTCTTTCATCGTTAGCAACAAATGTTTTTTTACGTAATATAAAATAGAACTATGGAATATTTCTACATTAGGTAAATAAAATATGGAGGTACCTAAATAAATCAGAGAAATAAATTTTATGATGAGATATAGGAATGTTATTTTATAAATTGCAGTGTATTACCTGTATATAAAAAATCTATCTGCATTTAATCTAATTCTATTATGCAGCCCAAAATCCATCTCAAGTTTTCTATTAAACGAACAGGCTTATCTACAGTTTGGTCAGAGTACCGTACGCATGCTTTGCCTGCATGATGTCACAAATATCCATGATGGCATCGCTAAAGGGCGGAGTTTAGAGCCCACTTTTCAGTGAAACGCCAAGGCAACCTGCATGGATTCCTTCGACGTCACTGTTTGCAGCCAATGACGACCGGTGTTGTTTCCCCCATGAGGTCGACTTGGCTGCACGCGCCCCTCCTTTTCTAAAGCACAGCTCACGTCATTGGCGTTTCGACCGTAAAAAGGCAATAAATTTTCAGATTTGGAATGGAACAGGCATAAATTACGTTAGGCTGGTATTAAGAGACAACGATAGACTGCCCTCTTCGTCAGACGAGTTAGTTCTGCCTATACTCGGCAGGGTATGTGGTGTGAGAGATTTCGTGTTTACTTGGTTTGAAACTGCGCTCTTTTTTTCTCTAACAGAACGAGGTGTCGTTATTTTTTTGCTTTGTGTTGCAGAATTTTTTTACACCGAGCAGATTTAGATTTTTCAGTGCTCATGAATCAATACTTAATGTAAACGGGTATATATACGTTGGGTTTATAATACTCTTACCTTCAGCTTATACATTATTGATTATATTACTCTACTGAACAATCTTTTTAAGTAAAATTACACAAGAAAAGTTTTAATCGCGACATCTTGCGATCGCTTTTTGACTTAACTTTGCATTAGGATTGACAAATTGAAGCCAGATTGAATAAATCATCCCACAGGCAACAAAATTTTTAAAATTAATTATACACGTACCTACCTAAGGTAGGATATAACATATTTTTTTGCAAAAGATAAACTTTAAATATGACTATTTTCATTTCTAATTATTAATAAAAGACAAACTTATTTAAGTAATTGAAATAAATAATTAAAAAACAGTCTTGATATTCGGCCATTGAAAGAAGAGTTATTTGTACGATTTATTCTGTTATTTTTAGAGGTTAGAAGGTTTAAGTTTGTAGATGTAGAAGTATTCATTTTTTTAAATACAAGCTTTGTCATACAGTGGCCAATAATTTTTCCTTTTATTTTTTTTAATGAATTAATTATTTTTTACTTTAAATAGCAAATGAAGGGTCCAGGGAAAAAACGATGAGGTTCCATTTTTAGTCGAATTCGAGAAAAATGCATAAAAAAGTTTCCTGACTACTTGTTTTACTTGATATATTTGTCTCGGTGATTTTAATAACTAATAGAGTTCCTTATAACCAATTTAGATGCAAATAAAACCATTATAAACTAATTTTGGACCAGGCAATGAATAAAAACACCATGTAAGAATGGATCCTCATCGTTTTTCCCCTGGACCCTTCAAATGCTTTTATTTATTAACTCACAGTCAGTTTTTGTCTCTTCCTTCTTGTTTACTTTTCCGAATTTTATATAAAATTTGCTTTTCCACTTTTTCCTAGAGGAACTTAGTTATCAGTGGTTTACTTCTCTTGTTTTCCGGATACTAACCCTATTTATTTTTTTACTTTACAGACTTAGATTTTAATTGCTTTTACTTATCCTTTAATTCAGTTTTTAGTTCCTTGATTGTTTTGCTCTTAAGAATTTTTATGTCCAATTACAGTTGCTTTTTAATTTTTTTTTCTGAAAATTGAACTGGTCAAAATAGCATTAGTTTCACTGCTTTTGGGGTAATATTTTCTATTTTGATCAAGTACATTAATTACATACCTGTACACCTACATACTAATCTACTATCTAATCTAATCGCCAAAGGAAAAAATTGGAAATGCAGAAAGAAGTTTATAATTGCTTTAATTGATGATCACAATTATTCTTTTATTGTTTACCAATAAGAAAAAATAATACGGCATTTTTATTTTAATTGTCTGCTGTTGCCTTTGGCTCGCAAAAGTAAATAAATTTTTATACAGTGTGTTACAAAAGTGTGTACTTGACAAGAAATATTAAGTTTTAGTACAATACATGAAATATTTTATTACGCCTTACTTTTCAGTGCGTGAATATTTTTAACTCAAACGAAAAAAGCTTCAGAACCGCTGATTTAAGAATTGCGTAAATATTAGAACATACTACGTTTACTCTGTTATGAAAAAAACATGATTCATCACTCCACAACGCGTATGCCCGACTAAAAAGATGACTCATGCACCTAAATCCGTGCTTTAGTTATGTTATGACTAATAGGTCCAAAAATGTTTGAATACGACATATTCAATAAACAATAGCTTGTTAAAGTGAAATTCAAGTCAACAGAGTCTTAGTGAGACCCTATCCTTTCAAATCATCTTCCTTATAATACTTTCGGTAACGGGGTCAGCGGGGGGGCAAGATCTAAATTTTATATGGGCAAGATAAATTTTGCGAGGCCCTCTGGTGACGCAAGAAAGAAAACAGAAAACCAAAATTTCCCTATGATAGAAATTACCCATTACCTTACCTGCATAAGGTAAATTTACCCGTAATTTGGCAACACTGGTTGCTAGACTAGATTTTTAGAAACGAATGTGGTAGGTAAAGTAGGTTAGTATTTCCAGATGCTTGCTAGACGGTGGGATTTTTCGCGGCCACGGCTTTTAATGGTCCTAGCTAAATATTTTTCATGAGTTAAACCTTCATAAACCTTCGAGGCGCGAGGCCCCTCAGACCGCGAAGCCGTGGGCGATGGCCCACGTCCCCTACGCCGCTTCTGAACGGGGTGACATGATCGAAGTAGTGTTCATGAATTTCTTCGTGACCTTCTGTAAAACTTTCATGTTCAAATAAAATGAAGAACGTCCTGGAATATTTTTCTCAGTGGTCAGTGTCTTAACACAATTAAATATTTAACATATGAAAATTTTTGTGAATTAAATAAAAAAAGTCTCAAAAATGGTTAAAGATAAATATATGTAGGTAACGCTAGGGTTCTTAGATTTGATTGACATTTAACTTATTGGATAGGGTTCTGAAACAACCTGTCAGACTCTCTATCTTTTTAACCTTGTGGTCACTTATCAAATAGCAATACTATATTTTATTGTTTTTGATTTAGTAACTTAATGAGAAAATACAGAGACGGCGTTAAGTTTGATTTTATGGGCCGATATTTCAGTCATGGTTTAACTTTAAGCTCCGTTTTATTCCCATAGAAACAATAGTTAAGACAATTGTTTCTAAGGGAATAAAACAAAGCTTAAAGTTAATCCACAAGTGAAATATCGGCCCTGTGTCTATAAAAGTTCATTTCAATTTAACAATTTCTTTAAAATTTCAGTTTCGTTTTCTACAACTTTATCTTCTATTTCTGCTTTAGCTCTGATGAGCCCTGTAGGTATACTGACATACTTCTATAAAACGCGGGTCTTTAATATTTTCTATGCTTATATTGTTTTATTTAGTTGTTGTCATAGGTATGTCCATTAAAATTTTAATATTGTCGGAACCTAACGTAGAAACTTGTACATGCTTAAGGTATATGGACTATACATACATTCTGTAAAATTTGAAAGAAAATAGCGGTGGAAGAAAAATCAATTAAATTAATGATGTGTATCTTAAAGTTTTTTTCTCTTTTTTTTTAAAGATTATTATAATCAATTCTCAATCAATTTATTTATCTCGGTACATTAATTACCCATGCATAATTTGTGCATTTTCCTAACAGGTTCTCCTTTGACTTTGATGTCATTCAGAGTCACATTATCTTAATATAAGCGGATGCAATAAACAGCCAACCTCAATTTGAATGCTACATTGTGTTAGTGCGTTGGAAAATCATTAATATTTATCGATTAGGCAGTTAATTTTAAGTAGATTTTTTCTTTGTTACATAACGAACGAAGTCGTTGGTACGTGAGTTTAAACATACTGCGACCATTTTCGATTGTTAAATTTCCGCGCATACAGAATTCTGTAGTAGAAGTTTTGGCAGTTGTCTTTTCACATATTACAGTAATCTGCAATTTACCAAAAATTATTGCTGTTTAGTATCCTCAAAAATTCTAATTTTAGCTACAATTAATGAAATTTCTATACCTACATATTTTGAATAATTATAGAATTACTTTTAAAAAAATATTCCCAGAAGAATTTTTTGGTAAAAGTTAAACCGAAAGTGATTTTACTTTCCGAGAAATGGCAAATTTGTGTAAAAGTATAATTTAATTCAATATATTTAAATTTCACGCCTTTAATTTTGTCGGACATTGATTTTATTTTAGGAGCCAGTTGCGCTTAGTTTTATTAGAGGGCGCTTGTTCAAACGTTCGCAAGCTCCGAAAGTCTGTGTAGGGTGCTTTGAACCGGCTGGCTTTACCCCTTAATGCATTCGTGTTCTTCTTTAATACGGAATTTCCAATGAACCCATCACTAAAAAAGAAATAATTTGTAAACAATAAACAATAATTTTAGTTTTGGTTTAGTGAATTTTTATTTATATTAATTTCAAAATACCAAAAGTGCAATGTTTGTAATATAAATTATTTATAACTAGAACATAAATAGTAATTGACTATAAAAGGTAATTTGTGCTTAAAATGTCAACTCACTTTTTTTTAAGAATACCACTTCTCACATGAGGTGATTAATTAAATTTACAGTCATTTATACAATGAGATACATACATAACGTATGTACAGTTGAAACAAAACTCGCAGCAATCCATGGAAAATTAACGTGTGTCTTAACCTGATTATAATGAAATAAATGCAAACCCAGTCATGTTACAGAACGTCATGAATGGTTTAAAACATAGAGTTTTAAAATGTATTGAACAGGATGGAGGGCATTTTCAACCCATTTTATAAATTAAAAATAAAACCCTAATTAGTAACATTGCATTTTTTCAATGATATAAAATTGAGGTTATTTTCGGTGTCAAGTGACATTTGTAAATAAAATAAGAGTATACTAAGACATACCTTCATATCTTCATTGTCATTTCAAAGCATACTAGAGTTTTTTTTTCAACTGTACATACGTTATTTAAATACTATTCAAGAATGAACTACAGTTTCTGAACCTACTTCTGCTGTAACTTCAAACTTTTTTTCTCTGTCTTCTCTTACTTAGCAAACATTTATTGGAACAAATAATAATTTAAACTACTTTGTCATTTCGTAGACTGACAAATGGTATTAAGAATAGCAAATCTTCGATGAAAGGTCATAATTAAGTAAAGCAGCGGCGGAACTTCAAATTTTTGACTCGCTCGTAAAATAAAAATTTATCGTGGAGTAAATGGAAATAAAATGTTTACCGTCTTACTATTCTGTCAATGGTTTATAGTTACATTTCTAAATCTGACAGACACTTTCTTCTTGAGAATTATAAGTAAGGCTTACTTTTATTAAATTTATTATTTTACTAATAAAAAGTGAGCAATTAAAAATTAAATTGGAGTAGGCGGTGCAATGCTTGTGATTAACTGAATTAATTAATGTAATACATTCATGGACTGTCAATTTATTGGCTTTTTATTTAATCACAGACATAAATTTTCTTTGCATCGCCTACTCTAATCTGATTTTTATTTGCTGACCGTTTACATCTCAATACATAAATTTATTAAACAAATTAAAAGACATTACTCTTCTAATAAGTTAATATCTACGTTACTTTAAATTTGAGAAACTATTTTGTTTGTTTTAACCTGCTAGCAGTAGAAATAATAATTGGCCATGTTTGTAAATCGTGGATATTAATTTAATCCCTTGTTTCCATTTATAAATATGCTTTGTTAGCTCATCTGAATGTTCGAACTATTTGGAGAAACGAAATCTTATGTACGAAATATCATATGGTTGCAGTCACAGAGATTTGGTTCACACGGTATGCATCAGATAATCTTTGTATCCAAGGTTATAAGAAAGGATAGAGCAGATGGAAAACGCAATGGTGGAGTAGGAATTTATCTTAAGGTAAAATTTAAGTATAATTTAATATGTGAAATAATAATAATAATGAAAATTGTATTATAGAACAAATTGGAGCAAATCTAAAAAGCTAAAATCATACTTAAATAGTGCTCAGAGTTCGTAAAAACCACGTTGCATTAAAAGCTAAAATAGCAAATATCTCTAAAACGGTTAACTTTAGCGCTATAAAACAGGTTATACCTTTTTGATAAAGGAAAGACAGTGGAATAATATTTTGCTTATTAAAAGTCTCATAAACGTACTCACAAAAAAGTTAGAGCATATTAAAGAGCAGAATAACAGTATACGTAGCGCCCTCTATCCACTAAATCAAAATTAATTGCATAATATTATTTCTCGTCCCAAGAAACACCCGTATCTAAATTTTTAAGACGATATGTCAAAAATTTGAAGAATTATTACGGAAAATTGAAATTAAAATTCTTACTTTAAGGGTCTGTATCTTTTTCATTATCAACTTTTGATATAAGTAAGTTGGGCTAAATCGTAATATTTTGACGTGAGGAATCTACTATTGCTCTGTGTCTCATTACTTTTGGTCCTCCCTGTATACTGTGCTATCCAAAATTATTTAGATAAGAGGAGGCTATGAAACATAAAACCAGTCTTAGCTTAATGGATGTAATTAACTTATTGACCATCTGTCAAAACTGATACGTCAAGAGAGATTTGACAACAATAGAAAAAATCTAGCTGAATACATAAGAATGAATAGGTTAAATTGCGACATCCTGGGGTCGCTTTTTGACCTAACATTACGTTAGGATTGACAAACTGCAGCCAGTTTGGTACTTAATAAGGCATCTCATACAAGGCGGCCATCCGTTGTATCAAAGCAGTTTTAAAAATTTTGGAAGTCAGTTTTGATTGCAATGGATTCTTCGAGCATCCTCTGTAGGTACAACTGTTTCGGCCCTATTTGGGGCCTCATCAGTAGAAGCGTAGCTCGAGAAAATTTTTGAATACATAAGGATTTGTTAAAATTCTTTAATATGATAACGACCAATTTCAAATTCCGCGGGATTGCTTGCTGACCAATGACTAAAGTGTTCGAGAGGGTTTAAACAACTAACAGATTTGACAGGAATCAGAATGCAAATGTCAGAATAAAAATTTCGAATCAAGCAAAGACTCTGATTTTATTTCTCATAGCCTCCTCTTCCTAAGTAATTTTGAATCGCACAGTAGTTTCACAAGGTCTTTAAATTGTAATCGTAGTTTTTCTTCTCAAAAAGCATAACGTTAGTTTTTGACTCATTAAGATGCAAACCATCATCATTTGAAGATTTGAGTTGATTAACCAGTATACTAGCAACATGTGTAGATAAAATCATAATTGAGTGTCATCGGCATAAAAATGATACTTGCAGTGCTTCCACGATTTCATCACTATCACACTTCAAGTTGAATTGAACTGTCAAATTTTCTTTGTAAATTAAAAGTTTGCTTCTTGTTTCCAAACCACTCTTTACATGACAAATGATTTCGAAATTTTGTCCAGAATCTAACTCAAATCACCAAGTGTGAACCGTAGAAAATAGGTAAAATCTGTTTGTAGATTTTTGATTTAACAAACTTTGTATCTCTTAAGATAACAGAGTTCCCTGTGGTTAGGCTCGGAAAACGGACAGCCTGTATATGACACGCATGATTTGGATGTGATGTTTAATTTTTTCACAAAAATTATTATTGATTTATTCAATTTTCATGCACTCCTCAAGAAACATACTTTTAAAAAGCCTAAGGCCCCATGGATAACAAACAATATTCGTGTTCTGATGTTCATTAGGGATAAAGTTTAGTATTAACCAGAGGCAAAAGATTTAAAATTAGCGCGGCAACGGATTACTACAAAGAAATTAGAAATTTTACTTCGTCTTCGATTTGTAGAGAAAATAGGCATATTAATACATTCCCTAAAGAATAAAAACGATATTTGGAGAAATTACAACACATTCTACAATTACAACATTCTATACTTGGGTCACTCAACCGACGGAGTGATCACGCTTTATCCTCGTGGCAAGGACACGGAAAGGACGGAAAGAAACAAAACCGTGTACGCAGTAATTATTTCATTGGCCAGAGTTGGCTCACGGGGCGGAGGTTGCCCACCGTTAGTCTAGTGTAAATCGGATTCACAGAAACGACAATCATGTGTACATCACGCAGTTTTATTGCTCCGTGCGTTGGGTGGCTGGAGTATAGCTTTAAATGATTGTAAAAGACTAGAATTTAAACTCCAAAAATGCTGTGTGGCTCACTGGTTTTGAATCATTTTAATTATTGTGATACTGTTTACGGTCCGTGCCTAGATAATAATGAAATATGTAATTCAGAAGGTGCAAAAACTTCTGCCTTTGCTTCATTTACGGCATCAAACGCAAAGGTACATTTTTGCCAAAGCATCGTGACATTCTTTGTGAAAATGAGATTTTTGTCGTAAGCTCTATACGTGTAGGAACGTTCTGCTTGAGTATTATCAGTCTTCCTTTTATTAAAAGTGGGATATGATCAAGTTTATATTACCTTAACACACAAGTGGTAATCTAATTCATATACTTACAGTGTGTTTCACTTTACGTGAAGATATTCAAATAATTGTTTTATTAATGACGCAATTAGTATAGAACTTTTACCAGTTATAGGCCATGAAAATGAATCTTTTCAGATTTCTTATAGCCTGAAGGATTTTTTTTCTGAGGGAACAGGACGATTGAAAAAATATGGAGTAAGTGAATAAGTGTTGAAGGGAGTGTAAAAAAATAAAGGGTTGTTAATGTGATAAGTGTTTGTTTCATGGCTATCATCAAAGTCATCAAAACAGTTGGTTCTATATTTTAGAATTAATTTCTGTTTGATTGCAAAATTAAATAAATTAAAGTAACTTTTTTTTATATACACTGCTTTTAGAATGGGATTTTTCTTTATTTATATTTTCCTTATTATCGGTTTTATTAAATGTTATTGATACAAAGCGGTTCAGCATTCCTTCAAATCAAATTGGTAAGTGCTAGGTGAAATTTATCTTTTTACAATGTACACCGAGAGTGCCCTTATTTTAAAGGCTACAAGTAAATGTCATAAGAAAATGTTATTTAGATGCAGAAGTTATAGTCATATGTATATAAACCTCCTATCTCAAAAATTTTAAAAAATCACCCTCATTTACGAATCACTCTTTATACACAGTATATTACATACCGGTGGGATTAAGGTAAGGTAACATGAAAGGAAAAGTATTAAACATGTTGTTTCTCAATAATTTCATTTGCTTCTGCGTAATTATTTCCATGCGTTTCCGAAAATTCGTGTTTTCTTGTTTCATTAATCGTTCATGAAAAATTATAACACATCATTTAAACTAAGTGACATTTTAAATGATAAAGTTTATAGTAGTACTTTTTTTAGAGTAAAATACTTGTAGCACTCTGCGTCAATAATAAAGTGTCATAAAAATCAATAACAAGAAAAAATTCCATTCGTTGCACACTTTGAAAAACACTGTATTTGAAATAAACATTGAGCTATTGCTTAATATTTTTATTTTCGTTAACTCTAAATTATTATTTTTTTCTTAATATTTATATTTTATATTTTAACATTTTCCAAAACTTTTGAGCAACTTTGAAATTCATTGATTTGAAATACATATACAAATAGACAAAACATTTATCAGATTTCATGACTGGAGATAAATGGATATTTAATTTAATAGCAGTTTTTTATAATATCTGTTGCATCTGCTTGACAGTAATATTTCAGTAAATTTTCTGCCATTTGAGATAATAATTTAATTAAAATCTGTTTAATAAATGGAGTTAACTAACCCTTTAGATTTAATGAGGTTGGGATTTTGATACTGACGGCTTCCACGGGTGTCATCAGAACACATCCCAAATGAGGGCGTTCTGCGCCTATTTACGTAGAGATAGTTGAAACCAGGGGATCCAAAATAGGATTAAGAAGGGTTTTAATTGCCAGCTGAGCCGGCCCACGCTCTTGTTTAATGATCGCAGTGTGTTTGCTCGTTCCGTCGCTAAAGTAGTCATTTCTATGCGACTGTCATTTATGTCTCACCACCATCATGCTGGGACGTAACAGCCCTTGTTGTTCGTCGCTGTATACATACTAATGTTTACGCTCAGACGAGATCGTATATATACATCTTTATCTTTATCGCTTTAAATAAATTTTCGAGACAAAGAAGAATAAATAATAAATATTTCATATTTCAAAAGCTTGTTACCTAGAGTTCTGAGCATGTAATTGAATTCCGCCGGAAATATAAGAGCGCAGAGGAGATGTGCTTACGATTAGCATTTTTTATAGAGCGATTTTCAATAAAATTAATTAGTTATGCTGCTGCCTTATGAAATTTATTGGATGGAAATTCATCAGGGTACCCGCTGGAAGTCCGTGTAATAAATTACGCCGTAAATGCGAGAAATATTTTATTGAATACATTAACTGCTTACTTAAGGCTTAATTCGTTCTACTTTATGTCCGGGAATTAAATTCTTCACCGCAAATTCTGTCAAAAAATATTCGGAATGTTAATTGCTTTTCAGTTTGTATAAACAGAATCGTGGATGGAACATTTACTTCATTAGACGCTGAATTAAACATTTTAAACTCATTACCGGTACGCGGATGTATCGTAAAGCAAACTTCTCAAGATCCTTATTTTCTTAAGTCGTGAGATTTGGTTCAATATAGAACGAAGACCGAGTTAGTTAGTTATTTCACACTCATTTACATTATGTATTCCTAGATTATTTTTCACTACAATCGCCTTAAACTGTTTCGTTTTGAGTAAAAAAGTTCATATGACATGTGTTCAACTCTCAATGATTATTGAGTTACAGCTATTTTAATGTGGAGCATGTTACCATTAAGGTGCGTCAAAACATGTGTCGTATTCGCGTATCCCAACATGATCGGAAGATCGGATATGATACGCAAGAATGATGCACCCACACTTAATTGCAACTCGTATCCGTTTTGTTGTATCCGTGTGTGCGTCTACTTTCGGACTTAATACAACTGTATCATCTGTTTGACGTTGCATATTTATCGCTGTGAAATTAGCTGCTGTTACCTATCCGTCCTGTGTTTGATGTTTCTGTGAAATACCGACTCCAAGTGTGACGTAGTTGTATCACATCCGCGTCTCAAATGATACAAAGACACGATACAGGGATGCATCACGGAAATACGTCCACACTTAACCGATCATGATACACGATTACGATCGGATACGCGGAAACGACTCATTTTTAGACGCTCCTTTAGGCTGCCATCACACAATTGTCATTTGCTGCTAGTTGACAATTCACATTAACTAGTTGACGAGTTTGTTCAAATTGCTACAAATGCCACATATTTTTACTCACATCGAGCTCGCCGATATGGTGTTTTGTTACGAGTTTTGCAATGAAAGTGCATGTGCTGCCAGTAGAGATGGTTTCCTAACCGAGTGGTACCGAATTCAAAAGCTTTACTCGAACAATCAACAAATAAAACCAATACTTTATTTTCTATTAATAGTAAATAAATTCGTTTATGCAGTAATTCAACTGGCTATATTTCAGTAACCATTGAGAATTGGATACATATTCATTTGAACTTTGTTACTGAAAATGAATGATACTATAACATGCTAAATTATGTACCATATCTCATGAAACATTCTGTATAACGATGAACAATAAGTGCTGAAAATAGCATAGGATGAATGCAGTTATTAAATAACGGGTGTTTAGAAACTGTCAACATCTCAGTCGATCATCCTTAAAATGTATATATTTGATTACAAAAAGTTACATTGACGTTATTAATTTCTGACAGTTTCAGATTAATAGATAATTGAGTTCACGTATACCTACGTTTTAATTGGCATAGCAATCTGAGATATCGCCTGTTTCTAGACATAAGCTATAATGAATGCTCAAGAAGTTATTCAAATCTGGACGGCTATGAAAACGTAAAAATTTATATTAATTTTAATCATACAAAATTTTGTTTGACAAAATTTTAAAAAAGTTTGAAGATGATGCTCAGAACGAGATGCGATCTTTTAAATAAAATCTAGTGATATATTCATAACGAGTTCAAAAAGTGCCTAAGAATGTATTAGTTTTGTTGTGATCCATACGATAGTACCGTTTTCGAGATCCCAATGGTAAGCATCGAATCTATAGCAGCTTGTATGTACAGTGTACACAGTCCAAATCTTTTACCTTTCGGTGTCGAAATATAACTAGTC
Organism: Dorcus parallelipipedus; assembly: GCA_958336345.1. Taxonomy (NCBI): domain Eukaryota; kingdom Metazoa; phylum Arthropoda; class Insecta; order Coleoptera; family Lucanidae; genus Dorcus; species Dorcus parallelipipedus. Next base: position 9,776,393 of record OY284482.1, on the reverse strand, counting down.
TATTCATGCACGAATTTTGTCCACCTTTATTTGTCTTTAGCAATTACTTGGCTTCATTTTCTGTTTTTCCTCTGTTTTGTGTTATTCTTGCCAATATATCATTCCATTCTTCTCCTGGTGTTTTGACTCGACTTGATTCTTGTAGATAGTAGACCAAGTAGAAGTCGGTATTTTCTCATAAAAAACACAGCACTAATTCACAAACTTTATTTACAAAATTATATACACTTTACAAAACCTTTAATTATTAAATTAATGCGGCGATAACCATTCGTTTAATGAAAATAAGACTAATTTCGGTGACTGAATAAAATGCAATTATAAGACGCGAATTTGAATTGACTGAACCGTTCTCGGCTGGTGATATTTTTCGACTGTTGTCTTCTGTACGATTGATGATAATAATGCCTGAACACGAAGTGAGGGTAAGGGTGGTGATTTCTTATTTTCTGTAAATTTTAACTATACTTAGAATTAATATAACTGTATTATGCTGTTTACGAAAATGAAAGGACCGTTGTTTGCGTCTAACAGATGGCAAATTCCGAATTTCGTGAATAGAAATTAGGTAGTTTCAACGAAAACACTAAATTCGACTGTAAAACGAACACCGAGGAGTTCTTGTAAATGTTTGCGTCCCAAGTGTTAAGAGACGCAAGTATGCAGCTGTGGAGCGTAGGCCTGCCGAACTCTAAGATTTAAAATTTCACGGAAATTTTAGAATGCGGAGAGATTGTTCGTGGGAAGAGAAACTAAAATAATTTAAACTTAATCTAAAATCTAGAAGAAATCTGTTATAATTAAATTTTGATTTAAATGAATCCTTAACATATACTGCCCGCCTTGGAAGCACTAGCTTCCAAATCTTTTATTCACACTATACTGTCATATCATCCACGGGTAACACGCACAATTTGGAGGCTGCTCGGCGGATGTCACCTCTTGTAGTCCTTATGGTGGCAGCGCGAACTACACCATCGTTGCCAGGATGTATCGCCTCTACTCGTCCCGTTGACCATCGCATGGGTGGAAGTTGATCATCTTGAATCAATACTAAGACGCCAGGCAGCAGTTGCGGTCCTTGATTGACTTGCCACTTGCCCCTTCGTTGCAATTGGTTCAAATATTCCTTGGTCCACCTTTTCCAAAAATGTTCCCGGAGCTGTTGTAGGTATTGCCAACGTGATAATGTGTTGACTTTTAAATGAGACAAGCTGGGTTCGACGACTGCGTTTAATGAGTCTCCTATCAAAAAATGTGCCGGGGAAAGAAAGGAAGGATCATTGGGGTCATTTGACATTGCGGTTAAGGGACGTGAATTTAGTATGCCTTCAATTTGTATTAGCAAGGTGAACAATTCTTCGTAATTTAATGAATTGCTAGTTAATACTCTTGTAAGGTGGTGCTTAAACGATTTCACAGCTGCTTCCCAAATTCCTCCGAAGTGCGGGGACCTGGGTGGAATAAAGTGCCACTTTATATCCTCTTGAGCAATTGCGTCCACTATCTTCCTCTGGTTACAACTGGTCTGAAATTGTGTAAGTAATTCTTTCAATTCTCTGTTTGTTCCGACAAATTGTGTGCCATTATCGGAATAGATGTTGCTTGGCCTTCCTCTTCTACTTGTGAATCTTCTCAGTGCCGCCAAAAAGGCCTGTGTAGTTAAATCTCCAACCAATTCTATGTGAACTGCTCTTGTCGCAAGACAGACAAAAACAGCACCATATGTCTTCTTGGTTATCTTGCTTTTGCGCAAACCTTCTCGAATATATAAGGGACCAAAATAATCTACACCAACATTTTCGAATGGGCGTGATGCTCTGGTCCTTTTAGCAGGCAGGTCGCCCATAATGTGCTTCACATTTGATGGTTTCGCTCTGAAACATACTACACATTTCCTTAAAACTGCCTTTATCGTGTTTCGTGCCGATATGAGCCAGTATTTTGATCGGATTGCTGCCATCGTGGTTTGCACCCCACCGTGTAATTGTTTGCGGTGCTGATGTGCAATTATTAGTTCTGTAAAAGGATGCTTTGATGGTAACAATATCTGATGCTTTTCGTCATAAGGTAAGTTAGAATTACATAATCGACCGCCCACCCTGATAATGCCGTTTTCATCCAGAAATGGATTCAGACACAGTAGGTTGCTCTTGATGTTGACGTTGCCATGGCGCTGTAATTGAAGTAGATCTTCTGGAAATGATGAAATTTGCACCAACTTTACTAGTGCGTTTGTGGCTGAGCATAACTCTGATGGATTTAATGAGTCATTTCGAATCTTGGTGGCATCATTTTTAACGCGCGCAAGTGCATTTTCCTTAAAACGTAAGCAATAAGCCACAATTCGTATTAAACGATTAAAATTTGAATATTTAAGGAATATGTTTATGTCCGGCTGAATTGTTACTGTTGCAATTCTGACAGTTCTGAGTTCTGGAATGTCTTCTAAGTCTGGGGTTTCCGAAGAATTTGGCCATTTTGATGGTTCTTCTTGCAGCCATGTAGGTCCCTTCCACCACATGTTACTTCCTGCAAGTAAATGTGGAGACAGTCCTCTTGATATGATGTCTGCAGGATTTTCATAGGTACTGATGTGGTCCCATTGATCCGGATTGGTAAATTCCTGGATTTCAGCAACACGATTTGCTACGAAAGTCTTCCAGCTCTTCGAGTGGGATTTTATCCACGCCAAAACTATGGTGGAATCTGTCCAGTAATGTACGTTACTTATTTTGTACGGTAACGATTCAATTACCTTATTCATTAATTGAGAGAGTAATAAGGCACCGCATAATTCCAGTCGCGGAAGTGTCGTTATTTTCAAAGGTGCGACTCTCGATTTTGCACATAATAAATTGCAACTGATGTTGCCAAGGTTATCTGATGATTTGACGTAAATACAAGTCCCGTATGCCTTCTCACTGGCATCGCAAAACCCATGAAGTTCAAATGACAATGAATTTGTGATATCTGAATTATCTGATATATAACGTGCTATTTTTAATTGAGTCAAGGTTTGCAATTCACTCTCATATTGGGTCCACCTTGTGTGGATTTCTGTTGGTACGGACTGATCCCAATCTATGTTCAGTTCCCATAATTCCTGCATCATTATTTTTGCGGTTATTAAGACCGGTCCAATTAGGCCCAACGGATCAAATATGCTAGATATAGCAGAAAGAATTACTCGTTTTGTAATACGCTTAGGACTAATTGTCTTAGGAATTGAATATTGGAGTATGTCAGAAGCTGAATTCCACAGCAAGCCTAACGTTTTAACATTCTCATTTTTAGCCAAGTCGAGAATTGTGGAGTTTGATGTGGCAGGTATGCCTTCTAATAAGCTTTGATGATTGGAACACCACTTTCGTAGTTCAAAGCCAGTTTTGGACAAAATGCTGATTACTTCGTCCCTAATTGCCTTGGCATCTGATAGAGTATTAGCTCCTGTCAAAAGATCGTCGACGTAGAAATCTCTGGTAACGACTTCTGATCCTGTAGGGAAGTTTGAAGCTTCGTCTTTCGCGGCTTGCTGAAGCGCCTTCGTGGCGAGGTAGGAAGCGGATGCTGTTCCGTATGTGACCGTCGTCAGTTCATATGTTTTGATTGTTTCACTATGATCTTTTCTCCATAAAATTCGTTGAAGGGACGTGTGTTCTTCATTTACCAATACTTGTCTGTACATTTTGGTTATGTCGGCTGTCAATACATATTGGAAAGTTCTAAATCTTGCAACTATAGAGAATAGATCCTGCTGTAATTTAGGCCCGACGATAAGCAGATCATTCAGGGATACTCCTGTGGTCGTCTTACAAGAACCATCAAATACTACTCTAAGTTTGGTTGTAATACTACTCTCCTTTGAAACGGCATGATGTGGTAAATAGTACACTGATGAGTCATTCTGGAGATTCGGACCTGTGATTTCTTTCATGTGCCCTAGTTTCAAGTATTCATCCATGAATTCCGTGTATTGTGCCTTAACTTCGGGTTTCTTATTCAGCTTATTTTCTAAAGTATGAAATCGCTTTAGTGCCTGTTCTCTTGAGTTACCGAGTCTTCTTGGATCGGCCTTGAATGGTAAGGAAACTATAAATCTTCCTTCTTCGGATTTCTTGAAGGTACGAGAAAAATGTTCTTCACATGCACGTTCCTCTTGTGTCAAAGGTGACCTATTTGCACATGATTCAATTTCCCAAAATTTTGACAAGGTGCGACCAAGTCTGTTTATGTTTTCCGAAAGCGATATATTGCAAATTGATATTAATGAAGAAGAGGTACTTGCTACGATTTTTCCAGAGATTATCCAACCCAATAATGTTTTTTGGAGAATAGGTTGCCTCGAAGATGACTTATTTTGACCAATACATAGCAGTCGATAAAAGAGTTCTGCCCCGATTAATATGTCAATGTTTCTTGACACGTTGAAGTCAGGATCTGCAAGTTTAATGGTTTCTGGTATATGTATTCCTGTTTTTGGAATTGACACCACCGGAATATTACTTGTTATAGTTTTCAGTAGAAGACAATCCAAATTCGCCTGGAAGGCGTTGAATCTTGATTGAATTTTCACCTGTACTGATTGTGAAACAGTAGCAGATGATTGGTTTATGCCTGTAATTGGCATGTGAAATGATTTACGTGGCAGACCTAATTTCTTAGCTAAAGATTCAGTTATAAAGTTGGATTGCGATCCCGAGTCGAGTAAAGCGCGACATAAATGACTTTTGCCCTTGGAGTCAAATATTTTTATCATTGCTGTAGACAACAGAACATGAGAATCATGAATGATGGAACTATGAGTTGAAACTGCAGGTTTGGTTTGCTCTTTGTGTAGGAGCGTGTTATGTTTTCTCTTGCATGTTTTGCAGCTACCTGCTTGACATTCTGATGCGTAATGATTAGATTTGAAACAATTTAGACATAATCCTTTAGATTTCAATTCGGAGATACGTTGATCGACAGAAAAATTAAGAAATTTGGCACAGCGAAAAATAGGATGGTCAGCATTGCAAATTTGACACAGTTTATTTGTGGAAACATGTGATGAAGATTTCTTGTTTTGGATGTGATTATTTTTATTTATTAGGGGCTGTGATATATGATTTTTAGATATGGATTCTAGCGTCTGACAAGTGTGAGTTAGGAAATCAATTATTGCCTTAAACGTGGGCAATTCACAATTTGTTAAACTTTTTTCCCATTCCTTTGTTGTTACTGAATCTAACTTTCCTACGACGAGATAAACAAGTAAGTCGTCCCACGTGTCCGTAGGTCTGTTGAGCGCCTTGAGTGCCCTGACATGCTTTAGGACACCGTCTAATATTGTGCGTAGCGCGGATTGACTTTCCTTTGACGCAACCGGTAATTCATGAATGGCTCTTATGTGGTTTTGTACAATTAACCGTTTGTTGTCGTACCTGTTTTTTAACATGTCCCATGCTTCCTTGTAATTGTCCGCGGAAATCTCTAAAGAATCGATAACGCCCGCGGCTTCCCCTTGTAAAGATGATTTTAAGTAATGGAATTTTTGGATATCCGTAATATTTTTGTTATCGTTTATCAAAGATTTGAATGTGTCGAAGAAAGGGAACCATTCCGTATATGAGCCCGAAAAATTAGGTAATTTTATTCTTGGCAATTTAATATTACTTTCTTGATTTTCGTCGCCCATTTTGTTGCCTCTAATGTTGTTAAAGGTGCCTTCATTATTAGAACTAGAACTAATTATGAGTTGCTCGAGACGGCCTATCAATTTGAAATAACTGTTTTCGAATTCTTCTCTTTCAGTTTCTTGACAATCGATATTTTCCTGTATTTCGATTTGTGTCTGAATGTTATCAAACTGTTCTAATACAGGATCTAATTTCGCTAAACGTCTTTTGAGCTCTGAAGTTGGTACACTATCATTTACATTGCTTAAATATGTAGTGAACCTTTTCAATGTTGACTTTAAAATTCCTCTCTTGGCTTTAAGCTCTCTTAATGCAAATTGTTCAGTCATGATTTAAGTTGTGAATTAGGAATATTGCGTAGGTAAAAGGATAAGAACGGCACACTACGAACTTAAAGGAGACTCACCTGGTGGATTTGCAGCAGCTTGACGTGGTGTAGCAACTTGCACTTTGTCACCGTTGTTGCACCTCTGGTTCGTTGTGCTTTCGTATCCGGCTCGAAGGACCAATGTTTTGACTCGACTTGATTCTTGTAGATAGTAGACCAAGTAGAAGTCGGTATTTTCTCATAAAAAACACAGCACTAATTCACAAACTTTATTTACAAAATTATATACACTTTACAAAACCTTTAATTATTAAATTAATGCGGCGATAACCATTCGTTTAATGAAAATAAGACTAATTTCGGTGACTGAATAAAATGCAATTATAAGACGCGAATTTGAATTGACTGAACCGTTCTCGGCTGGTGATATTTTTCGACTGTTGTCTTCTGTACGATTGATGATAATAATGCCTGAACACGAAGTGAGGGTAAGGGTGGTGATTTCTTATTTTCTGTAAATTTTAACTATACTTAGAATTAATATAACTGTATTATGCTGTTTACGAAAATGAAAGGACCGTTGTTTGCGTCTAACAGATGGCAAATTCCGAATTTCGTGAATAGAAATTAGGTAGTTTCAACGAAAACACTAAATTCGACTGTAAAACGAACACCGAGGAGTTCTTGTAAATGTTTGCGTCCCAAGTGTTAAGAGACGCAAGTATGCAGCTGTGGAGCGTAGGCCTGCCGAACTCTAAGATTTAAAATTTCACGGAAATTTTAGAATGCGGAGAGATTGTTCGTGGGAAGAGAAACTAAAATAATTTAAACTTAATCTAAAATCTAGAAGAAATCTGTTATAATTAAATTTTGATTTAAATGAATCCTTAACACCTGGTCTTCCTTTATTTCTTCGGTACTGTATCCTAACTTCCCATATAGGAGAGAGTTGCGTATATTGGACCACTTCAATTCAATTTAAATTAAAACCAACTAGTAGAAGTATCTATCGGTATTAAGAAAAATACTTGCAGAAACGTTGTTTAATATAGTACCATCTGAGGTATATATAGTGCTTACTGTTATTAAAGTTTCTAGTTTATTTTTATTTATTCAAAAGCGGTCCAATTTAGGAGCCGGTCCAATATACGCAACTCTCCCCTATTCTTCACCGGTATGTTCTCACTTATTCTTTGCATATGTTCCCACCAGCTTATCTGCCTCTCTTCGGCATACTCTGGCATAGGTTTTGTTTTCAGTTCTTCTCTTATCTGTGTTTCTTATACGGCCTCTCATCGTCACGCTCCTTTCTTTTCGTAGGTATTTCATCTCAAACGTCTGTACTTAACTCTTCATACTGCCAGATAGTATACATGTCTCACATTCGTATGTGAGTATCGATTTATGCATAGACGGTGTTAAAGACTGTTAGTTTTGATTTACGTGTAATTTCTTTTGTGTTAATAAAGTTTTTCCTCATTGCTTGAAATAATTTTGTTGCCTTTTTATTTATTTCCATTTCATTCCATATTTACCTCGTTTATTACTGGCATGTACTGAAAATGGTTCACTTGATCTATGTTCTCGGAGTTGATCTGAATTCTTGCTGCTTGTTCTTCTCTTGCTACTGCCATTATTTTTGTTTTTTCGGTATTAATTTTCATGGTACACTTTATTGATACCTCATTCTACACTTGGAAATTAATTGCTGTTTAAGTCTTCTTTCCTTCCAGCCAACATTAACATATCATCCACAAATGCACACTCTGAGATCCTTATTGCTTGTAGAAGCTCATATCCGACATGTAAAGTTTCTCTAATTTTGGCTTGCATTCTTTAATAATATCATCCACGAATATTGTGAAAGGCGACGGGGTCATTATATTGTAATGATTCGTCGACACCAGCCGGCGTCAGATTGTCTCTAGCGTCACAGCCGTTCAGTCGACGCGCCTTAGGCGACAGCCTAGAAAATTCTGACGGCGGAATAAACTAGACCAGACAGTCCGTCTCCTCCCAGAATGTTCGCGAAAAACAACCCCGGCTTATAAAGCACGCGACCGGGGATGAGAAAAAATTCAGCGTTGGACAGTTCGGCGTTAAAGTTAATGTTATATTTTCGCTCGGCTGTTAAAATAAATTACGTATAAATTTGTAAATAAATTATTGTTTAAGTTAGTGTTAATTAGTTTGCTTTTAAATAAATTAGTTATTAACTATTTCGTGTTTTGTTTAAAAATAAAAATTAAAAGAACCCGTGAAATCGTAACAATATTACATCGCATCTAAATACAATGTGTATAAACCTTAAATCACTTATAAAGAAATGAATTTTGAAAATTTAGTTTGTATATATTTTTGTTGTTATGATTTTTGTTTTTGTTGTTAGATTATGTATGGAACTGTTCTTAATTAGTTTAAAGGAAAATACAAAGATGTTAATAAATGTTTATCTGCTGTTTATCTGCTATTTGAATGAAATATTCTGTTAAATTACTTGTAGCTATTCGATTTTCGCCAGTAAATATATTTGTCAAAATTGTTTAATTATAAGGAAACAAATAACAAAGATATTAAAACGAATATTTTCAGGGAATAAGAAAGCCGACATAAAACGCAGCGGTTTAAAAAATATATTTATGGCTTTGAATGAAGGAAGGGGAATGAAGTAATTGGTTTTGAAGTTAGAAAATATATATTTTTATAACAGAAATCGGGAAGAGCGAGGGAGTCTTAGAAATGCAAATTTATATGGATACTATTTCACGGAAATTAAATTCCTTGGCGAAGTTCTATCTGAATCCCAGAACTTCCGGTTTATGTCTCTCGCTAAATTAACCGAGTTATGTTTATAGAGTCGAGTTGCTCACAACTTGCTCGTGTTATGTCCACTGATACAGTTATATTGCAAAACTTTTAGATTCGTCCGAAAAGTCATTTAGATATTTGTGATAGAAGTTAAAAGAGTAGATTATGTTTTATTGGTGGTGCCTGGATGAACTTCTGCCATGTTCGCTTACCAGTGGGTGATATCGGGAGATTTTCGTCCCCGACGCGTTTAAATTTAAATGCAGACAACGAATGCCAGATAATCAACTTTAACACATGAAAGGGTTACTCTGCATAAATGTAATTGCTCTATAACCATTATCTGCGAGGGCGTGTGTTTAATTACCGTTTCGTTCAGAATGACGCCTACGTGACATGCTGCCTATCGACAATTAAAACGAAATTTATATTAACGCTCTTTTTATGGATTCGATGAAATTTGAATATCCTGCAATATTTATCAATATATTTAGTTGTATGAAGGTATATGTACGTACAATACAGTAAACATATAATTTTGTCATCATTGGTCAATGAAATTCACAATTTCGCAAAATTGAGTGTTTTATGTAACTTTAACATACAATCTGTCAATCTATTTTTATAACAGCAATTTGGTAATGAGCGAGACAAAGGAGGACTCGTATTAAGTGTGTCAATGATAAAGGATTACAATGCGTATTTCCTCAGCTGGTTTTTGCACTTTGCTTTTACCATGTTTACAAGTCCAGACGATTCATGGAAGATCGAACTAAAAGATATTGCGAAATGTCGAAAATTTGGTATTGTAAGTTCGACGTATAAAGAGTCTCTGTTATTGCCAATGAAGTCTGTATATCTGAAGCAAGTCTCCTGAAAATTTTGCATTTGAAGAAGGTGTCTACAATTTAATTCCTAATCTGAGCAAAAACTAGTCAGAAAAGAAATTTCTCAAGAAAGTTTGGCCGCGTTGGAAAGGGACAAGGATTTTCTTTCATGAATTATCACCGGGTATGAGACTTGGGTATATCTCTGGGACGCGGACGTTCGCATTAAACAGGAATCCATTTACCGCCTAAAAGAGCCAAAACACAATTTTCTGAAAAAAAAGAAAAGAGAAATTGATAACAGTTATTTGGGATGTTGAAGTAGTCTTTCTTATTGAGTACATGTCGAGGCTTACATAAACACAATTTCTCCCTGGAGAAAAACGCCCACTTTAAAGATGAAGAAAGTCGCAATCCTAAAACCCATTTTTTTCTTAGTAGGAAGAAAAAAAGACTTACTGCACAACAATTATCAGGTTCATAAAGCAAATAAAGTCCAGCAGATAATCAGTGACTGTAGGTTCGTAGAGTTAAGGCATCCATCTCTAACCTACCTCAGACTTTTTATTTAAAAACTTAAAAACAACCCAGGGGAAATAGTTTTGCATCTGATGAGGCACTGAACAAGATTTTGTAGAATTGCTGAGGCATTTTTTTCTGAGGGTATGGGACAAAAATGGAATAAATTACGCAGAAAAATAAAGGCTTGCTAATGTGATACGTGTTTTTTTATGCTTATCTCGATAACATGAAAATGGGCCCTCGTGGTTGTGAGCTTCAGGAAATAAAGAACATATTGTTAAGTGTAGGAGAGTAAGAGAGTAAACCCTAAGCTGACATTCTAAGATTGAATCCTTCACGAAAGAGGAATGGCAAAGCAGCAAAAATTTGGTCTTCATTCTTTAATTAATTCACAAGTCAATGACATCTGTATTGAAAGTAAACTATTTAAGTTATTGAACTGATAAAAATATAAAAATGTTCGGGAAGATTTGAAATGACAAGTGAATGACAATCAGTAGTTACGACAGTTCATTCTGATTTTTCGCTTTTCGCGACTCCGACTGTACTGTTAAAGAAGATTGGGCCCAAAGTACTTCATTATAACTTACTTATCTTAAAGTCAAAGTTCGTATACGACGTAAGGATAACGTTGAAAATATGTTTTAGGGTAAGTTTAACGAGGTAATTGGATTTGCAGGAATATGACTTTTATAGACTTTGTAGGAACTTTTTAAATTTATGTGCTACACAAACAGACACGTGCCTAGGATGCAGAAAAAATTTAAAGTTTTGCTGAATCTCATCAGTATACTTTTGCTAAGTTTGTGCCATTGCGAAGATAAATTTCAGTTATGGAATCCTATGGTCTGTTTCAAACGTTATGATATTACAATATTTACACATTTCAGATGTTTTTCAAATTCCAAAACGTTTAATTAAAAAACCGCGTGGTATTTCCAAGTCCTACGTACAGTCGCAATCATGATTCATGACGTTTACAGAAAACTTAGAGAACATCGTACCCATCTCCTTCAAGACTATGATTGCATCAAAATCTTTACTACATACTTAAAAGTGAATCCAGGATGTCGTAAATAATTTTTTGCTTGGAATCCATTTACGACAAATAAAATGTCCATGAGTTTTTCTATAAAGGTTACGTCATGAATTATGATTGCATCTGTACATGCAAGTCAAAGCCTAGTTAGGCTAAGTGAGTTTTTTTTTCGATGGTATGTTATTTCTTGCGGTAATTTTATAAGTTAGATATTGTTGATTAAAAAAATGAAATAGCTTTATGTACAGTTTTGATCGTTTTCCACTTGCAACTTTTAAATGAGAAACAGATTTCACATTAGCATAAGTCTTCAGTAAGGCTTTACAGAATTTTGGAAAAATTATTTCTCTCCGTGTAAAGTGGCCTGTCATTTGTCTCTTTTTGTGAAGAAGAGGAAATACTGTAATGATTCGCCGACAGCAGCCGGCGTCAGCCCGTCTCATGCGTCATCACCGACGCGCCTTAGACCAGAAACTTCGGGCACTTGGAGACCACGTCAGCGGTGGAATCAATCCGAGACTTTCTGTCGCGTACTAGAATGATCGCGAAAAACAGCGCCGGCTTATAAAAGCACGCGACCGGGGATGAGAATTCAATTCAGCGTTAGACAGTTCGGAATTAAAGTCGCGTTAGATTTCTCGCTCGGCTGTTCAAATAAATTAGATTTAAGCTTGTAAATAAATGTTAGTGTTAATTAGTTTCCTTTTCAATAAATTGGTTTATTAACTATTTGGTGTTTTGTTTTAAAATAAAAATTAATAGAACCCGTAAAATCGTTACAATACAATCTCACAATTCACAATATTGTTGTCTAGTCGAACTCTACGTTTATAAATTTTCAATTCAGAAATCAGAGAGTAGAGTAGGCGGTGCAAAGAAAATGTATGACTGTATTAATTAATGTAATACATTCATGAACTGTCAAATTTATTGACTTTTTATTTAATCACAGTACGTTTTCTTTGCACCGCCTACTCTAATCTGATTTTTTTTTGCTCATCGTTTATAACATTAACCATTATAACATAACCATTATTGTAAACCTGGATGGCTGTGGAATCAAACATGAACATTTGACTTCACTATTACAATCTATAGAGCTCTAAAAGATAAATTCTAAAATCTCATTCTAAATTAGTTTAATGTTTTATACAATACACGGTGTGCAAGTTTTTGTCAGTCAGGACTAACTTATAGGCAGGAAAATCATTTGTTTATTATTTTAACGTCGATTACGTTTAACTCATATGAGCTTTTTTGTGGTCGTTTGTCATTAAGCATAATCTACTATTGTTGATCAAATAAATTGCTTTGAATAAATAGTTAATGAGGCGTTATTAACATCTTTAAACATTTTAGATTTGGTGAAAGTACAAAAAAAATATAAGTTAATATTCTAGATTCTAGAATACTGGTGGTTCTCTTTATGATTTTAATAATCACCCAGTGGCAGAGAAATTTAATAGTTATTTGTAATGTTGTTGGTTTCCTCAGTGGACAAATAAAAAATGCAGTAAGCTAATTTTAGAAGAAATTTTGTTATTCATGATTTCAACGAGACCTACGTTTTGCATCATACAGTCAACGGTAATTGATTAATCAATCCCCCCATAAATCGAGTACCCCGGCAATGTCCAACACATTTGCAGATCTACATCTAATGAAGTGTAAAAGAGAATAATTTGCAATTATTTGAAAAAAGACTAATGGTACTCGTATATTCAAGAAAAACACTTGATTAATAAGGAAGTTAAAGAGCAGCTGGAGGATAGCCTAAAGGATAAAGCAGTACTTCGTCAACTAATGTAACATCCGCTATAATTACTTCATATTTTATCGTGTATTACAAAGTAATTAATGCCTGAATATAATTACTGAAAACAAAATAAAATTTGGTAAAAATAAATATTGTCATTTCATTTTCTAAGGAAAAAGTTGGAAATATGTATCAAAATGAACCAAAGCTTCCGTGGTAGTTTCCAACTAGTACTAGTAGTAAGTTTCGTCTTCCCAACGACTAATATCACATAGTTGTAGTGATACAGCAGCCCTGAAGATGTCCTACATGACTGAGAACTTTACATTGAGAAAATAGTATATTACATAACGAGAGTTGTAAATAGTATATTACGCACGGTGGAAAAGTTGCGCATGAGCCGCGCAGCGGCGAATGCAAGTAATTCCACAAGTGCGTAATTGCTTTACAACTCGAGTTTTGTACTATACTTTATCTACGACCACAAAAATGACATTATTCAAGTTCAAAATAATCAGCAGTGACACTTGCAATTTCGACGACTGTCAATCTAATGTGATGCGGCTACGTAGATCTAACTACAAGCGTGCGTAAAGTAGGTGCATTGTGCGTTTTTCTTACTTTACGCACGACGTTTGTAAACACCAGCTTACTCAATTTATGTGTTGTACGTAAGTTGTCATTTGCAGTGGTGGTCGTAGATAAATTACATTACATTATAACCAGTTAGCAGTATATTTCGTACGATGTAATTTGGTTAATCTTTAATCGTACGTATGAGCAATGACGGTATGAAAAATACCCAGAACAAGTGACAACTTAGCTCATAAAATAACAGGGATAGAACATTGTATATTTTTGTATTCGATGGGTTTTCGATGTAGTTTTGCAGATTTACAAAAAAAAGTAGCAGCCTTAGAGTTCCCTTTTTCTGAGATATGAGCGAGAACTAACGAGAAAAAGTTGCATTTTCATTCATTTTTTGACAAACTTTTATTTTTTTAATTAAAATAATTTGTTCGAGAAGATGTTTTACCCTGAAAAGAAAAAGGTATTAGGTAATTGGCTTTGCAAAACTGTTTTGTTGATTTAAATTGACCGAGTAGTTTATGGACTATGTGCCAATTTTGAACGAACAAAATTTTATTTGGGAATAAAATTCAAAAGTCCAGCAAAAAAATAAGCCGTTCCCACCCTGACAATATAGGTTTTTTATCGATGAAATCTTATCTACTTTCTACCATTCTCGATTGAGCAGATATTTTTGGGACACACTGTATATACTTAGGGATTTTAAATTTTTGTAATGTACTAAGTTATTTTTTTGTCAGATTTTTCGAAATATAAGAAAGACAGTCGTATTCAAATAGGTGTTTTATTGAATTTTCGAACTAAGAATCTATTTATTCGAAGAAATATCGTAAACCTGGAGAAACAAATAATCCAGAAAGTTTTCTAATTTCCCAATCTGACGAGACGATGTAGGATTTGAATTTCTGATGGCGACCGTGTACGTTCGCTATGAGACGTTCAAACTTTTATATTGCGTAGCTGGTGTTTTACGACCTGCCACCTTAATTAAATTCATAATATTACAAGAAGACGTAAAACGGTGGCGGCACAGAATTCTTTTTAAACTGAAAGACTACATTATTTCCCAGGGGATGGCGCGAAAATGACGCTCAAACTTATTTACGCTTCATGAATAATACTGGCGTGAGTTGAAAAAACTCCCCTGGTGTCAATGCGGCAAATGCTGTGTTAAAAATTTCAACGATCGCTTCCTAAACCGAAACGATTAATTTTCAAGGAGTCCTATATCCTTACAAAGACCGCATATTTTGCAAATGCTTAAGGAAGTGTTGAAACTTTATTCGAAGAAATAAGTTTAATAGTTCACATATTTCATTCCATTTCTCTGTTACAATACTGCAATAAAATATTTTGAAATTTTCGAAATTGTAAAATGTGCCAAGTGACACCCAACAATAATTATTTTATTTCAATAATAATTTTTGCCATATATTCAAGAGATAGTAAGAGTAATTGACCAATAGCTCAAATCAATCTGATAATCAGAAGATGAATGAAATTTATTAATGCCCAGGTCCGCAACATTGTGCTACATAGGTATTCATTAATGCATGTGGGTATGGTTCTGATAAAGTGTTTGATATCTTCTTGGGGTTTCATCCCAAGTTACTTGCATCTCATGCTGCCAAAATGCGAAGTGGATGTGGTGATATTAACATTTTCCTACCTTCAATGCTCCACACATGTCTGATACGGAGATACGAGTCACCTCCGGATATCTTCGAGGCCATGAGACCATGATCAAACTATCATATTACTCTTGCTACATGAGGCTTAGTCATTATCTTGCTGAAAATCTGGATTTCGGAGCGTCTTGAGGTGGGGTATAACATGAAGTTAGACAATTCCTTGGATGTAACGCTGGACAATCAGGTATTTCTGATGAAGATAAGCAATAGCTTCCTGTAACGGAACTCCAACAGTGCGATGAACATACATTTTCATATAGACCATGGCTTTCACCATTTCGTCTTCTCATCCTCCATCGGTTGTCATGTATGACTAAACAAATTTGGGAATCGTGTATCTCCTTCTACAGCAAGGGTTATATGCAATGATAGGTAAAACTAACTGAGGACAGTTTGACATTTTTGAGACTTCTTATGTGACGATAAACATTTCGCATTCCTGTGGGTCTTTTATGTTCTAAAAGAATTGTATTAATTATTCTTGTCTATACGTTGCAATCCAGTATCAAATGCATCCAAATTAAAGTGAAGGTATTCTTAGTCGACTTTCACACCAAAGTAGCATGCTGCGTGCTACTTGTATCTTTTGAGAAGTAGCGGGTCGCGTAGCGCATCTTAGAATTTTGCTTTCACATCAAGGTAGCACAGCAAGACTTTGCGATTCGCGAATTGGCAGTGTCTTGCGAGTTATTATAATCAGGATGTCATCCGAAGATGAAGCTATGGCGTTAATTGCATCGGTAGTTGTTAGGAGGAGAAAAAGAAAGAGAAGGTGTGATTGTTAAAGACCTCCATACTATTTGTAGCACGTGTATGAAATGATGAAAGAGCATCAAGAACCACAACATAGTGCTTACTGATGGCTTGGTGTCAAGAACCCTCGTTTAGCTTGACAATGTTTTAATTTAAGACGAAACCGCGGACTCAGTACGAACCCTGAGAAGTTAGCAAAAGAAGCGTAGCAAAATATAGAACTTGTCCTATGAGCTAAGCTGCACGTCGCAAGTGGCAGGTCGCATGAATGCTACTATATTATCAATTGTTTACATAGGTTCTAAAATTAATGGCATGCAGCGTGCATCCAGGATGCAATTAGCACGTAGCATGCTTCTTTGGTGTGAAAGCCGACTTAGAATTCATTGCCGATCATTGTTTTGTTAATTTTTTTAATTGTTTTGTTTGGTATTTTATGTTTACAAATAATAATATGTAATCGCTTTGTCACAGAAAAAAATAAATTAAAAGCGTTTTCGTTGCTCAGTTATATATTGCAGTTTTTTAGTTGCTTTTTTACGGTATGGTTTCCTGGATTAAAAATAATATACTTTTTATTTGATGTATATTTTGTAAACTTTAGAAAAGAAAACGTTTACATAAAAGATAATCATAATAAAACACACAAATATTCGCGTGCTAGCTTTACATTTACTTATTTATAGACACGGGATAGATATGTCTAGCTAATTTGTAGCCATTTTGTTGAAATTTATACGCATCATACTAAAACTTTTATGGCAAGAAGCAAACGTCTCTATTAATATATTAGCAGCTTATGTGAACCGGATAATAATTTAGGCAAAATTTATATCTTAAGCCATTCTGGAAAGCTTAAGGGTTTTTACCCTTGGTCCGCACAACAATTATTCGAAACTGTCATCCCGCATTAACATTAAAATATATTTATCGTTCAGGTTCTCTTGGGTAGGCAACGCCCTGAAAATTTGTACCTCAAGTTTGTTGGCTACATCTCGCACCCGTATGCGTCTACCCTTCCATCAGTAAAATCTGACTGCCTTTTCGTATTTATATTTGTTTTCGTGTAATTTCACATCCCCTGTTGAGAAGTAAGTTTGAGAGGGGCTCCTGAAAAATTTTATCACGTACCAACACATTGACATATGTAACTAATTTTACATTTTAAAGGCTGGGGGATAAAACTACTAGGATTTATTCTTTGAAATATTGCGTCCGGAACGCATATTTTGTAGATTTTATTATTGCTTTGAAGAATAGTTTTGGTACGACTTAATTTTGTGAAGTCCCGAGATTTTATCTATTATTAAGTTGGGTAAACATTTGACAGACGCATTTAATGAGCAGTTGAAACTTTATCTAAGAATTTGGTGTTCAAACACTTCTGGGAAATATTCAATTCTAGAATCTGAAAGCTAAAAGATATGTAATGGAGGAATAAATTAAATTTCTCTTAGAGGCAAGTTGAATGTTGTTAATTATCTACTACTTCAGGCATGCAGTACTATCAGAAAAATCTAGTTCATTAGCATTAACAAGATTTTCTTGAATATATTTCTGCTCTCTACGATGGTTATTAGTTTTATGGGTTAAAAATAAATGCTAGAATGTATTCGGTCGGTACGTACGAGACACCGACAATAAAATTACCAAGGCTACTTAATATGAATAAAAATTAAACATGATTTTTGTGAGCAACCGCCACCAATAAAATGTGTAATTTACGATAAATTTAAGCCGTGCCAGTGACAAGAGAGCCTGTTAATTTTCCCATCTTCCCGGCAACCCCAAGACAAGGCAATAACTTGATATGTTTATCAACAGACGGGCTCATATAATGCGAATAAAGGACTTAATATCTTTAACCCTAAGAATAAACGTGTTTGAAGAGAGAAACTGGTTTGCCATCCATCCTCCTTCGGTCACCTCAACCTCTTTCTCCTGCTTTAATCAAGACAAGTTTACATAAATTGTAATATATACGATACTCTTCTCGTAGGCCATATTGGATAATGCATAAAATCTGTAATTACTATTATATATTTGCAACAGAATACACACTCATTGCAATGAATATTTATGAAAGTAATCAAAATCGTGAATACATTTTTGTGGTAATAAATTTATTTTATATGTTCGTACATACTAAGTTGCTAGGTTGCACTTTAATTTTTAATGGATGCATATTTCATGCTCAATTATTTTTCTTGGCGCGGTGGCATACATCGGAATGCCAAAAGTTATATAGAGCATCTGCACACAGTGTTTCGGAGAAAGAAATATCCACTTGATGTCATTATTAGGTAAATTTGCGATTGATGTAAACTGAAGAATGGAAATGAACAAAATTTAACGTAGTGTTTAATGAAAATATGTTGCAGCTTAAGGATATTATAAAAAAAAGATTTTATTAGGTGAACGTAAAACAGAAAGTCTTCTATTAACATAAAATTAGAATCTAGCTCGGTAATAAATCGATAGGTATATGTAACATGTGTCCGAAAATTACTGTAGTCCTGGGTGTGACCGTGGAATCACACATTTTTAATTAATTATTGTTTCAAATTGTTGTAAAACATTACGTACGTAAACAGTCAATATTTGAGACGTCAATTCAGTGATACGAAGTACGAATCGATGTTTATGTTTGATTCCACAACTACCCAGGACTGCAATAATTGTTGGACACATGTTGAACAAATTCTTCAAAACACGAAAGTATTAAATTCTGGAATCAGCTTCATTC
The DNA here is from genome assembly GCA_958336345.1 of Dorcus parallelipipedus. Lineage (NCBI taxonomy): Eukaryota > Metazoa > Arthropoda > Insecta > Coleoptera > Lucanidae > Dorcus > Dorcus parallelipipedus. The sequence goes on along the minus strand of OY284482.1, from coordinate 9,757,654 downwards.
GGCTTTATTCATCACACTGAACTGGAAGAAATAGGTAGTACTTTAGGCTTGTAATTGAAAAATTGAAAAGAAATTTCAATGTTTGAATACGGAAGTAAAATTCAAAGTGGCTTGATGGGAAATTATTATACAGTGAGCCTCTAAAGTATGGAATAAAATTTGTAATTTCTTTATTTTTGACATTTCCAAAAAACGCTAGGACAGGTAAATTTTGCTTTTAAAAAGCACACATTTTCAAGTGAAAATAAATTTTTGACAGTCATTTATTTTCGAGTAATGATGTCATCGACATCTTTTTTAAATAGCAACCCCTAATTTTTTTTCTTGATTCTGATAGCTCATTGAATTCTCTATCCAACCACATCAAAAATTTATTATGTTTTATGGGAAAAATTTTGAGAAAAAAATTATTGAAAATGAATGAATCATCTATTACCTACAAATAAAGTAGGTCTGACATTTTCATACAACCAAAATGATATCTACAATAAAAGAAAACTTGTCATTCTTGTCATTTAAATAAAGTCTTTTCAAGTAGAGCAATCATAGTTCGTCATTTAACCGAAAATTAAATTATTATTATTATTATTTCATTTCATTTTCAATAATTTTTTCTTCTCGAAAATTTCCTCATAAAACAATAAATTTTTGATGTGGTTGGATAGAGAATTCTATGAGCTATTAGGATCAAGAAAAAAAATTGGGGGTTGCTATTTAAAAAAAAGTCGATGACGTCATTACTCGAGAACAAATGACAGTCAAAAATTGATTTTCACTTGAAAATGTGTGCTTTTTACAAAGAAAATTTACCTGTTCGAGCGTTTTTTTGAAATGTCAAAAATAAAGGAATTACGAATTTTATTCCATACATTAAAGGCTCACTGTATTTAAACTTTCTGAAAATTTTGTCAAAATAGGATGTAAAACAAAAACTGAAACATTCTGAAATAATTTTGCTCTTGCAAAGTTGTAAACTAAATAAATTAGAACGGAAGTAGGGATCAGGAGGGAACTACGTTTTTAAGGAGATAACACGTCCATTGAGAAATTTTGTTAATTTTGCACGTGCAAAATCAAAAGTTATTGCCCTTCTTTCTCAGATTGGTTTTGTTTGGTAGACTCGTGGAATTTTCTTAAAAGGCTTTAAATGTACAGTCAACTCCATAAACTAGGTGCCAAATGAGAAAAAATTCCATAATAAATCTTTTTACGGACACTTAAAGTTCGCACAATCGCTCAAAAGAAAGAAGAGAAACATATAAATTGTTTTTGTAGTAGTTATTTTTATTAGTGTGATAATAATAACACTAGCATAGACAGGTACAACAAGTTTATGGTAGTATGGAAATAATAAATGTAATTTCCTTATTTAATGTTCATTTTTGCCATAAATTAATAGATAATTGATGGTTTGTGTAAATTGATTTTTTTATGTATTCGTAATTGCCTTATTAGCGTTGAATCAGAAATAACCGATTATATAACGTATTTACGACAAGAGACGAGTATTTCGCAGAACTGGAAAACAGTAATTTCAAACTGAAAACTGCGGAGAACGTTCTGCTGAGACTTGAAATATTTTGCAGCATAAGAACATCTTATTCTTCCTTTTTCCCAAATAAATTTTACGACCTAGTCGCTCGGTTGGCTCCTGGGGTTTTTCTCCGCTAACGTTGGCAGTGCGGGCGACCGACTATTTTCCAACTTAGGCACCGTGCACGTGCTTCTTGCCTGATGTAGTCGAGTCTCGAAGGCCGTAAAAGTTGGAGAGCGGCTCCTGTGAAGGAAAAACTCACCTGATGCGGCTGTAAATAAGTATTTGAGTTATGTCTGGAACGTGAACTCCTCGGCTCTGTTAAAATAACGTTTGATCCTAGCTTCGTTAACTTAGTTCGATGCCAGGCGTTTGTGCGTTTCTTGCTTCTCCCTGTGTTTCCATTGGCTTAGGTTTTACGAGGAAATACTATTTATAAGTTTGAGTTGACTTGTAAATTGAAAATAAGCATTGTTTCGTTTAGCAAAATTTATCGCTAAATACTCCACTGTAATTGTAAAATAAACTGAGCAAAAATAAATTAGTCGTTTTAATTAACCTAAAACACTCACAGTTGATTGTTTGCTGGGATGTAATATGGCGTTAGTTACACATAAAATACAAACAAATTGTATAATTTTTATGTAGCTACTTAACAATTGTTTATAGTCTGTAAAAGCCTACTGGAGATACACGATAAAACTAAGATTGCTAAGTTAAAGCAAAATAAAGTAACTTTATGGTATATTTAATGGGGTTTAAAGTTGTCAACATGAAATGAATCGGTTTTCATTGGACATAAATTTAATATACCTTCCGACAGATGAGTAGTTCATCATTGGTTGCATTATTTCATCTGTTCGAATTTAATGATATACACGGCGGCACACGACAAATAGAAATCGTTGGATTTTTACTGCTTTTTTATTATTATTTTTTAACACATGTCTATTATGTTGGATGAATGGAAGACATTAAATCTTTGCTGCTTGAAACTTATCCTTATGTTTGCTATAAACATTAAAGAATATTATTGTGATTAAATTTTATTTTAGTTCCGTTCTTGTTTAAACAAGCTTACTATATTTTTGCTGACAATATTTATTTTAAATAATTTGTGAGCAAAAATATTTTAGTTATTAATAGTTATGTGTTTTATAAGCATTTTCATTTAAATACATACTTAAATTTTTATAATAAAGAATACCTACTTCAATTAGACTCGTGAAAATAAAAAGTCTTTGTAGATTTTGTAATAAAGAAAATATTATAATTTTAAACACTGGTACGTTACGAGAGTGGTATTATGCATTTTGAAAGTAAGTTTGGATACTTTACGATAATACTATAGTGGCCAAAAAAAGTGAACACTTTATTTTTGGCTACGACAGTACCACGTATCGAAATTCAAAATTGTAATTCAAGCCAAAAGAAATTCTTAACTTACTTTTCTCAATCACAATTTAATTTTAATCTTCAGTTTACTCAGTTTATTTAATTTATATTTAACCCCTGAACGGTCCAGTGGTAAGAGGACCGGCCGCATGGTCGTCGGTTCGAACCGCACTCGGGATTTTTCTCGGGGGTGGTCGGTATCGACTTCAGGCACCCTTCAGTGTTGGGGATAAAATTCGACACTGCTTCACCTTAAACGGCGAGAAGGTTGGAAGTAACAAAGCCACGGAACACTTTACACACACTCAAATACACTCACGCTCCTGAGGTCCTGACAAGTCTTTGACTTAGGACCTAGTTGGGTAACCACCACAGATTAAAAAAAAAATTCCCATAGAAACAATTGTTTTTATAATTGCTGCCGATTTTTTAACTGAAGTAAAATGCAGATATACAGGAAAAGTCGGGCTGGTATGTCTTCAGATTTGAAGACAATACAGATTAGAAACTTTTATGTTTAATAGTCAAAATACTTAGTGGCTGAGATTTCGGAAGGATCTTATATAGAACGTTTCAGATTATTTGAAACTCATAATGTGTTATGATGGTCATAAATACTGTTGCAATTTATAATCTTAATTTTGAAAAGATTAAAGAATGTCACTTGTTTCAAAAATGCGTAGTTCTAATAAATTGAATTCCGTTCGAATGATTTTTACTCAAATCTAAATTTTTTAGATATTGCACAAGGTGTCAGTGCCAAGAAAAAAATCATGGTAGGCATGTCATTTATCATAAAGCTTCCATAAGAGGCTTTAAAAACTTCTCTAAAATGCAAAATTTTGTTATCGAGCTTTTAATAATCCATTTAAACACGTTCTTGATATAGACATTTTACAGGCCGCACCATAAGAGCTTAACTTCTCGAACAAATACAAAACACTTAAAATAGAAAGAAACATTAAAAAAACACCCTCACTCACAGATAAATGCATGAAATTTATGTGACGTGCAAGTGGTAAATCATACGTAACGAGAGGCATGTTTCAGATAAACGTAGATAAGAAACGTCTGCGTACAATTTGAACACATTTAAACACTAAATATTTATATATTACATGACATTCACTCGCACGCTGTTTTTAGTTGTAACCAACTAGGAGTTCAAAAGAACATTACTTGTGTAATTAGTTTTTTTTTTTTCTATTCCGAACAAGCTTTTAAAGTTTCTCAAGGAGTCGTAAAAGATTAAAGACTACATACACTTAGTAATAGGTATAGTTTGAAAATAAGACGCTGCGTAAGTATTTTTTTCGTCCGTTTACTAAATTTAGTTCTTAATGTTTGTAAATGAAATAAAACTACGCGTGAATAAAATATTGCACGAAATATGTGTGTTATCAAAGAAAGATTCAAAACTTTATTGGCTCGGAGGAATTTAATCTTATAGAGTCACGAAGTGCCATAAGTTTATAAGCAGCAAGTTTTTCAAAACATTGGTTTTTTTTACGGATAAAGTACTGCTATGTGAAGTAAAAAAAAGTTGATTCTGTTCTGGGAATATCATGTTCATGGCGGAACAAATTGCAAACGCGTTACATGAAATGTGCCTTCCAAGATAAATGTTGTTCCTGGCGCACGTATCTCGAAGTCACACTTCATGTCGTAAGGGGCGACCAGGGCGCTTTATAGCATCACGCAACGGGTTGATTGCTTTCGTGAAGAAGGACGAGTCAGGACGTTAGAGAGCTTTCCAGTCATTATTTGCCCAAAGCTCATCAAGGCAAACGTTGTCCTTATCGCAAACCCTCCGGTCATTAGGGAAGTTCGTGTCGTCCGAACTCGGTTCGCTCTCATTCAGTTAGACGTCCGACATTAAACTCGCTGTAATTTCTTTACTTAATATAAAACGTACGTGCTATTACGTTACATGAATCACTCGGTTTATGTCTTTGCCAATTATAGATAACTGTATCGAGACTTGTTTTTCTTAACAGAACAATCAATTTCGATTGCACCGCAAGGATCGTTTACGAGCGAACTTTCCATGCGGATAATTATAATACCGGTTGCTATAATTACAGGTTATTTACTCAGTGCACTTTGATTTATGAAACATGAAAAATCATTTTATGGATTGCCGTGTCGGTATACTTTCCTGAAAGCTAAATGTAAATCATTTCTGGTTCAAGTTCTGTTATCAGGAAGGAATCAAATTATATCAAAATACTGTTGAACTATTATGTTACAAGATTTTTTAACAGTACAGTCTGAAAAATTTTGAACACCAATCATATTTTTCATATTTTAAAATTCTTTTAAAACACCTGGGTGGGATTTCCTAATTATCAAATTATAGGGCGTTAGGGTCATCGGTGTATCGTTGCGGACGTTGTTACCTATTGTCTTGCTTTCTTAAGAAAGTTATAACTCAAGTAACTCCGATGGTCAATAAATTTAGTGGAAGCTGCGGTACAAAAAATTCCTACAACATTTAAAGATGAGTTTTGGCTTCAAGAATTGAGCAATCGTGCGAGTATCCGTTAAAAGATTAAGTATCTTATAATACAAGTGCATAAGAAAGCCTTTAAAGCACGCGCGACGGTTTAAAAGCGCGACGCGAAGCAGAGCGCTTTTAACGGCGCAAGTGCTTTAAAGGCTCTTATGCACGTGTATTATACGATGTTTTTTATTATACCTGCGCTAAAATGTGAAAATTTGAATGACATTAAAATTTAAATTCGTTTTGTAAAGTTGCCTGTGGATCACATTTTGAATTGTTAACGTGGAGATTGTATGTGTTGTTTCCTAAGCAACTTTAAAACACGGCGTGCTTTAATCGCTCTTTTTCGCACGCTTTTTAGTTTTAAAAACAGAGATTTTGATGCAAGTATAATAAAAAATAATTTTTTATATAAAGCAAAAGTTTATAAATATAACCATGATAGAGTATGCGATATTAGCTTTTGATGAAATTTTTCATATTCAAATATTTCATAAGGATTCTATTTTCTGCAATTACTTCATTAATTGTTTGTTCCCTATGAATGAAATTAGGAGCAAAATTTGGATTTTTTCTTTAATAGCGTCTTGCACTATGCAATCTTGCATAGTGTTAATAAGTTTTCATCTCAAAACCTTATCAAGAATTTTGTGAACTGTAGAACCTGAAATATTGATTTCTTTAACACAACGTTGAATCGACATTTTATATTTATAACAAAGGCAAGTCGTAAAAATCGCTTGGTTTTCTTCAACTAAATGTCTAGTCTTCCAAAGTTTCGAATTAAATTTCTAGGAGGCAATTGTATACCTATTTCTCTTCTGCAACACATAGGGTAAGAATAATTGAACTTGCTTTGTGATATACATTTACTTTTGATGGGCCTTTTTTAAAATTGTCTCTTGGCAAAGGAAAAACCAAAAATTGAAAGACTACTTAATCATGCAATGTTTGAATTACTTCAGTAAGCTTAAAGGGAACTTAATTTTGCAGCATTCGTTAATGATAGCAGGTTATACGGGAATTTAACATTTTATAAGCGGAATAACTGTTCACATAATAACTACATCTACCCTGAATTGAATAAAAACATTTTCTAGTTTGTCAGCAATATAATCAAAACCATAAATAATTCGCTAATGATAATGAAAACATAATAATATTGAGAAAAACTTACACATTTTATTCGTTTCATTCAAATAAGTAAAATTAAGTAATATCAGAATTGTGAATAAGTCAATTAAACGGGTGTGAAAGAATGAATTGTTGGAAACAACGAGGAAAAAAAATTACGCCGTATGAAATGATCATAAAAATATGACAACAGAAAATGATAGCCAAACTACACAAATGCAAAAAGAAATGCATAAGTAAATTGCAAGCAAAAAAAAAAACAAATTATTAGGCCACAAATAGATATCTCGCTTTGTCTAAATGCAATAATAAATAAACATTTGGCAAAAAGAAAATAAATCAGAAAATCAAACTAAAAATAATTCAAACTACCGAGTTTCCACATTGCATGGGTTGTAGGCGGGCAATGCAATGGATAGAAAGATTTAAAAAAGAAAATATAAAAAAAGACACAGAAACAGAAGAACTTGACATTCTCCAAATGGAAAAAATGAATTTTGCTTATAGAACATTATCTATAGATTCAGTCAATGAGTTAATTTCACAAATACCTACAGACGTACGTATTACAGGGTTACTTTTGAAAAGACAGACAAAAAGAAATTCTGACGATAGAAAAGAACATGGGAAAATGTTAAAACAATTTTGTACAACAATTTATAAATAATTAAAGATTTACCCGAAATGCACATTACGAATAAGAAGAGAATCAAAAGCTTACATCTTTAAAAGCGTGACCTAAACGTTTATGGTGTGTCGCAGAGAATCAGAGTCGTTCAGTCGTAAAACTTATTTGTGAATTAATAAACATGGTTGCACAGCTGATGATGAATGTGTCGTGCAAGTGTATTAACTGCTATGAGACTAATTAAAATCAATTACGTTTTCAAAAGTGTATCAAAGTGAAATATTTATGCGAACAGTAATTTACTCGCTTTAAAAAATAACACACCGAACGCACGTTTTGAATTTTATTACTTTGTACAAATATGTGTTGATAATGTTTTCCATAATAATAAGCTGTCGAACGACTGCAAAACGTTAAGTGTTTAGGCGCCACTAGTGTCCGTTTAAAAGAGTTTGTGATAATGTTTTCCTTATAATAATAAAATTACTGTTTCATTTGAAGAACGCTGCAGATAAAACGAATAGTAGTACTAAATATGGCAATAAAGCTCGACCTCTGACTGAAAAAATACCAAACTGATATTTAAACAAATTGAAAGAACTATGGATGTGCCATAAAGTTTTATATTACGTTTGTGCATGTAAACAAGCGGATTTAAGATTAAGAAGAAATGAGTATAAGTGAACTTGAAGGATCTAAAACAATTTATGTAGGAAAAACTGAACTATTGTAAGATTGTTGGCATCTTAAACTAAACAAATAAATTAAATAAACTTCCTAACGTAAGCTTCAGTTTAATTAAATCTTTAAAATCTGTACGGGTCTGTTTTTAGAACGCATTTTTATTGAACTCTGTAAGAGCAAGGACACTACGTGATCCGAAGGGTTGAAATTTTGCCTGGTATATAATAAAATTTATAAACGCCTTACGTCATGTAAACATCGTCAAGGTCGTACGTGAATGAATTCACTCGTTTTTATTTCATAATTCACTTTTATAACTGTATTATTTCGTTCTTCACCCACTATTTGTTCGCCATGGAAGAATCTTCGTTCGGGGTATAATTCATTAATTTTTTCTGCAAAACTACATAAAATTTTTCCCATGTTGTGTGATGTCTATTCCTTGAACATCTTTGTCTTTGTTGGCCTATTCAAGAGTCACCCTGTATATTCCTAAAGATGATTAATTGCTCGACAGGGAATACTGATATTTTCAAATTCAAATTTGCTTTTTGCTTGCAGAGTAGTAGTATGGAGTAGTAATTTTTAAAATATTTTTCTATTATTCTTGTATCTGAAATTAAAATGACAAAACAAGTAATTAAATAATCTAATAATATTAATTTTAATGACGTTCTATTTATATGCACCCATCAATGGTTTATTCATTTTTACATAAACAACTCCAAGATATCAATAAAAATGTATTTCTAGTCCCTTGTACCAAAACTTATTTATGAATTAATTTATTTATAAACAAATGAAGATGCCTGTTTGGAATAAATAGTAAAAACCGGTGAAAAAGTTGTGTAGAAGAGGTATTTCGAATGTAAAAGATTTGAAAGTAAATAAAACGACAACAAGCAGAAGCGTCAAAGGCTTGTTCATTGAAATGATTGTCCTAACACGTAGAGCAAACTTCGTACATTGTTTTCTTTAGTGTCTTTATTTTATAATATAATTAGCCCGTAGGTGTTGAATATGACTTGAATTAAACGAATTTTTATTACGTCTTAACGAGCAACAATTTAATATTATTAACTAACTATAAACAGTAGCTTTATATACTATAAAATTATCGTTAAAATTATTGCATTTTAAGAGAACGGCGCGGCGCGTTAAAATTCTAACCGCGGCATGAGAGAAACCGTGAAACGAAATCGTTTAACGGGGGGTTCGCCGATTTTATAAATGAGACAACAAAACAATGACACCAATTGAGAAATGACACGCATTTTACGTTCATAATAAAACAAGAGTTATTAACTCATTTAAAGACCCCGCAGTAAAACGTACTCCCGTACTGTACCGCCGCTGTACCTACTCTGAGTAATTATGGCTATAAAGTAAAAGCGGCGTGTTTACAAACCTGATTGAATTGTTCAATTTTAAATCAGTTCATTCTGTTAATGGCAATTTTGCTGCCTAATCCACAGCAAGTGAAATAATTCTCTTCCGGTTCCACATTTTCCAAATTTTAATTAAATTAACTAAATGAAAGCTCCTCTGCAGCTAGTACATAAGCGAACGAATTCGAATTGCGAAAAGAAACAATAAAACCTCGGCATTTCGATATTCGATCTAAATCTTATTGTGTCAACATTATTTAGAATAGATCTAAGATAAACAGAATTCAATCTCGTCGGGCTATAAAAGTCGATTTACAAAATAAAGTTAAATGACGCACAAAACGGTGCCGCTTGGTCTGTAAACACATGGTTGCATTAATACTTCAAATTAAATCAATCTTTTGCTTCACATTTCAAATAGAGAGTGTAGAATGACGAAAACACTTCCTCATGATAAAATGACGTTCCGTTATTCTCGCATGGGTAGCTTCCGCTGCGTGATACGCGACGGAAAAATATAAATTTCGTTTTATAAGTGACAAATATGATAAATAATAGTGAAATATTGACGTGCTTAGGGTAGGTGAATATTTCATACTGATGTCAAGAAAATAGGATGTATAATAAAGATAAATTGAGAAGCTTAAACGAAAACTCAAAGGTCAGAAGGGAATTGAACTGGAGGAAATAAAACCACTCACCCTTATCTGAAATTCTGAAACTTACAACGATACTACTGATAGGAAAATAAATTGTCGATTTAAAAGACGGTTCACTTCACTAGCGAGTAATGTTTTACTTTTATCTCGTACGAGTTTAATATTGTATTGTAATTTTATCAGTATGTAAACAGCCATGAGACGCTAAAGATTCAAAGTGACCGAATTAAAAAAAAAAAATAGGTAATATGTTAATTAACATATTCACATTATCAACACATTTAGAAAACAATTTGGAACAATTTTTCATCGGCGGGTTTTTAAAATTAATTGAAATCAACGTTGTACAGCTTCTTCAGGATATATCATAACATCATAAGTAATAAATGATTATTAATTTAGCGAAACCACGACTTTTAAATTATTGTTTTTAAAAGCTAACCGATGAAAAATTATTACTGTCTAATGGCTTATTAAATTTCAATAGACAAGAATGTGCTTTAATTGAATTAGTAAAAAATAAATAATATTTAGAAAGAAATATCAAACTAATATAAAATAAATAGTTTTACACGCAAACAGGAAATATTCATAGTAAATTTATTTTTTATTCCGAGAAGTAATTATGTTAACAACTTAAACTTTTTCAATTTTTAAATATAAAACGCATGCTTTTTTAGTGCATTTTTTATTTTGTAGTACAGACGAAAAAATAAAATCGACTCTACAAATGAATTAGGCATTCATCGACGAAACTTTTATTACCTTTAATCTGTGTCTTACAAATTAGAAGGCCCCTTTATTGTAACAGGCAGTGTCATACTTTTGAATTATGTTGAATTATGTTTTTTTTTTGTAGCCGAATTTTCGATACGTATCGATATAACTGTTGGACACATGTTACTTATTTAACTTAACATTTATTTCAAGAAAGTATTTAGATTATTTTATTTTTTACGGTTATTAATAATTTTCTAATTATGTTAAAACTGGCTGACGCTCATGCATTTGTGTCTCCGCCCATGTAAGACACCAAATATAGAATATGTCTAAAACACGTTTTGAATTAAGTCTAAATGTAGAATATTATAGACTAGTATTTATACATATGAGTGACAGTCTAACTAACGTCTCTTTTTGGGATAAATGTAACGTTTACACAAAATGTATATTTATAGGGTACGCGCAACGTTTATACATGGTTTATACTAGACGTATATTGTGGAATTATATAATTATTATAATTATATATTTATATTATTACAACTTATTCGAAAGAAGCTGTGAAACGTGCAGCGAAATGTTGACATTTAATTCAACTTTACGAAGTGTCTGTTCGTTTGTAGTAATTATATATTTTGTAATGATTTGTAATGGGCAAGAAAGTTCCTGCGGTTTTGAGTTATAAATGACAACTTTAGTGAGCAACAGTTTAGGTCGCGACATCTCGCGGCGAAATTTATAAGATACTCATACTTTAAGCTCTCATCTTATGTAGTGATACAATGTTAGTAGTTTTATAGAAAATTTACTATGTAACAAGGGTCACAAGACCAATTTGGATAAATATTTGTTAATAAATGTTACATCTAAACATTCATTATACTTTTTTAGATTATATTATAAATTTTAATGAGAAAAATGTATGTTATGGGCCTACGCCTACATGATAAGATGGAATTTAATAATTTGATAAACGTGTTTTGCAAGTCGCGACATTTTATTACAATTTAATGAAAACGTATAGTTAACGTATCACTTATATCCTAGGGTAACCAGTACCATTAAAATATGAATATTTTTGGTATTCTATATACCATTACCAAAAATATCCCTGTCTGTCGTATATAAACCGTCTAATGAACGAAATGGTGTTGCTTGGGCGTAGCTGGCCAGGAGTGTGAAAATTTTTTTGGACATTCTTTATTTTCTCTGTAAGACTTTGAAATAAAATATATAATTAAATAACAAAAGAAAAGATACCAGTACTGAATATGTGTAGGTATAAAATATAAAATATGTATAGGTAAGTGTTCTGCAACCAGCACAACATTTTAAATTTTTTATTGTCCGAATTAGGAGAAAACAATGAATTTTATAAATTTCTACACTAGATATAACAAAATTGTTGAATTCTAACGAAATGTAACTCTTAGCTATAGCATCTAAACAGTTTATTCCTTATTCTCTTTGACAATACCAAGACGATTATCATTACTTACAAAAATAATTCATTAGAAGTAGGCTTTTTTCGAAGAACATTTTAAACTTTATTAATAATTGTCATCATCTTTTCTTAAATTTATAAAAATATATTAAGTCTATTTTGTATTTAAGAAATAAATATACAAAGTTAAATAAACGCATTTTCAATGATTCATTAATTAATTCTTACTGAATTTGATTCCTTTTAATTTAGTTTCGCTTCATTTGAATTCAACTACATTTTAGAAAATGTACATTTAAGAAGACTTGAATATAGGGTGACCATACCAGTTTTTTGCTGGACTGTCCAACAAACATCTATTATTTGTCAAAAAACTTGTTTTTGCAAGATCATGACCGAAGCGTTTGATTTCAATTTAACTGACAAGTCCTCCACTCAGTACCACCTCATCAACGTTTAAAGTAACACCTGTAGGTAATCATTACAATAACGAATCATTGCAAGAACGAATGATAACAAAAAAAGGGCTGGAGTAAAGGCCCTAATTTAAATTGCTACGCCGACACTAGCTACATTAGGGCCTGTCGGATAAGCATTATTCTTAGAATAACATGACGTAGATGTGACGTAGATATGGAGGAACATTAAAGGATATTCGACGAACAGTTATTCCGTCCTTATTCCACGATTGTAAAACTGGCCTAAGTTGTTAAATTCTCGATAGTAAAACCCTATATACAATGTGTAAAGTTAGCATCCAGCATTGGCTATCGAAGAATCTTGTCGCAATACTACTTGTACACAGGTTATGGATATAAAAGATATTGAGTTATACAACAGCTTTTAATTGGTAAAAAATTCCATGGATAAAATACCCAGAAAAAAATTAGGACTACAAAATTTGTAGGACCTCCTTTGAAGAAATATATTATACGAGGGTTATGTATAACCTTATGTTATCTATCTAGCCATTAAACAAAAGAGCGACGATGTTAAACCATATTAAAAACTATCTGTGACATTTAGAAGTACACGTGCTAAATTGTGTCTTAATTTGTTCGGTTTAGGACATCGCAGTTTCATAAAGTTCCTGATAACAGAACCCAAAAATTATTGAGAAAGAATGGTTGCTGTGTATGAGAAAAGGTACAGCATTTTAAGCGTTTTCGTTGGGGTAGAAAATCAATTAACGATGACCCAAAGTCCGGACGACCTGTAGAAGCTTGAACTGAAGGGATGGTACGAAAAGTCGAAAATTTGGTACTGCAAGATCGGTGTATAAAGGTTATTACCAATAAAGTTTGCAAATATTCGAAATAAGTCTCCTGAAAATTTTTCATGACGATTTGAATATGAAGGTGTCTGCACGATGGATTCCCAGATTTCTTACATCTACAATTTTCTGGAAAAAAGAAACTGATGATTTTTCTAGAATGCTGAAGGAGTTTTGCTTATCGAGTGGGTCTAATATAAGTGGAGAGGCCAACAGATAATCAATGAATGTTAAACTTAAAAAGCATCTTAGGGGAAAAGCGTCTTGCGTCTGATGATTCTTTTAAAGAAGCTGAACAATATTTTGACGAAAGAATGTTTGCTGAGAGTTTGAGACGATTATTGGAAAAAACATGGAGTAAGTATATAAGTATTGAAGGGAGTTAGGTCGAAAAATAAAGGGTTGTTAATGTGATACATGGCTAGTTAGACAATATAAAAATATGGTCTCGTATATTATTTATTGTTAAGCGCGAATAGTAAATGATTTGTTAGCGAAACTTGATTTCAAAATGGGGCTCCTGAAACATTTTTTCTTAATTGGAACTACCTTTAAAGGAGTGAATATGTGGCAATAGTAATAAATTATTTGTTCAATAATGACACTAAAGAGGGAAATAAACTGCTCGGATTTGCATTTGTAGGAAGTCTGTACGTAAAAAACAAAGTTATAAAATCACAGATTGTCGTAAACCGTAACGCCGTATAAATAATGATGGACATGTGTCATGTGTAAAGCAAATTGAGGCCGATGGGTGTTTGAACGAATCAGAAGCAGTTGTTCCGATGAAAGAGTAGCAAGCCTATAGCTTCTATTGCCAATAATCTTATGACCAGTGCCGCGTCTAGTTTCAGACGGTATGGTTGTTCTAACCATTGTTTACGACGTCGACGTAAAAAAGACATCGCGGCGGGTAGAACGAGGAAACATTGCGGGAATAGTTTTCACTTAATTTGTCTGTTCTTCGTCATCATACGCATGTACGCATCATAAAACGTATTTATTTAGAATACGACTGGGGCTACCTGTGTGGTAAAATGCTTTTCATTTTATTCATTCTCGTGAAACGCTGAGAGAAAGGAGAATGGAAGCTACGGTCTTAAAAATCGTCGAGATATCAAAACGAGTTTTTGGGCCTAGATTAACCAAGCAGGTTTTTAAAGTAAAGGCAGTGCCCAACACCCACGAGACCAAAGCTCTCTGAATTGAACCGCATCGGTGAATCGGAGAGGTCTTAAAATACACGAGAAATGGTTTAAAGCAAAACAAAAAAGTAATACACGGCAGAAATTAAACTCGTTTTACCTCCCGTCGCTGCAAGTCATGCATTGGTGGAGCTCTTGCTGCATATCTAAGATTAAGCTTGCTCGTGTCCTTGTTCTTTATACGAACCCGATGTATTTTCTGTCCCATGCCACTTTACGACGGCCATATTCGCGAACTGAACATACCACGTTTAAAAACACTTAACACACAGTGCATTTTTAGTTTCCATTAATTTCTTGAAATACTTTTATTGGTTCATTGATAAGTGAAGTAGAAGTGCATCTTTACCGTACACTACGTAAGTAGCTATCTTATAGGGGCAAAATCGGTTGTCAGTGGTAAGGCCAGCAACATACTAACTTTCGATTTTAAGTCAACATTGTGGTTTGAAATTAAACCGCAAAATCTTTTACCACTCTTTACCTGAAAGTGAAAATATTTACCCTTGCTGAGGCTTTCACATTTTTTGCTTCGTACTACTGCGATTTCTTGGCGCAATAGGGGGATCGACTTTATTGCTTTATGGCTATTAAAAAAAATGCTACATGCATTTCAACTGAAGTTAAACAAACACATAACGTTTATTTATTGTTGATAACCCGAGTCGTGTATTAATTAATTACGTAACGGAGTTAGAGTACGGAAGGGATTGGGTTGGCTTCAACCGATTTCATATAACAAGAGCCATGGCGTGTGTATTCTTTCGGTGAACGGCGAGTTTAGAGGGGCCCGGGTCTACCCCATGCTAAGTCACTGCTATAGAGATCTTGGTTCTGGTTGGTCGAAAGGGACATGATTTAATCATTTCAATCAGGCAGTGCCCGCATTGTTGTTGAACCATCGGCCGGCATGTTTTTGCACTCGTTCTTTAATTTGTTCGTCTTGAAGGACACTGAACCCCGAGAAGGATTACATCACGTGTGAGTGAAAGTGTGCTCTGTGAAGGTCACGTCTTCCAGCAGGACTCTTTGCAAAGAGGTATAACTTGTTCCCTTGTTTAGTCCTGAAACAGGCAAAATTGGTTATTAATTGACACCTATTGACATAAAATGCTTTCATTGAGAATTATGTAAATGCATCAAATTAAAAAAAAATTTGTACCTATAATAAAACATAATTTTAAAAACGTATTAAGTATATTCAAAAATTAACGCAATTTTTTGAAATTTTTTTACCTATTCTACTAATATATGTACAATTTAATGTATCATTCAAGTATTTAACGGTGAACTTGCATACCAAGTATGTACTTGAATTTTCTAATGTGTTTGTATAAGAGCAGACGCTCTATGGTAAATGTAACTAATTTTAGTTTAATCTTCAACCATTTTTATGTGCCCTTTATTGGTTATATCTAAAAATGTAATATACCGAGAAGAGAGTAGAATAAACAATAAAAAAATAATTTATTTGAAGGAATAAGAATGTCTGAAATGTACATGATCAAGCTTTTTATGTTATTCTCGAGGAAAAAACTTTTAAACAGTTTAGTTTAATCAGAGAAATATGTATTGGGCAATTATTATTTTTAAATAATTTAATATTGTTGCTAGTTCAGAATAACAAAATTAATTATTTTCATTGTCGTATATAATACCCATTTTATTAATAATTGGAAATTTTAATTTGAGGTTATGTATTTCCAAACATTAACACCGTTTTCATCTGAAATTTATTTTCTTTAAACACTTATTTCATTCATTCATTTTTTTATATTTCGTAAATATTTAATTAGTGTAAACTTATTTAATTTTGATTTAAGAATATGATATTAATATTCTATTTTATCTTTATAAAAAAGAAACCTATTTTATATGGAAATGAATGACATTTGTCAAAAAAGTTGATAAAAAAATGTTAAAAATATTAACTAATTTATAGAAATTTAATTTAATTTTTAAATGTAACCGCCTTATAGTAAATTAACGCCTACATCTAATGAAAGGCTTAGTTAAACCATAACGCTTTTAATTTTCTAAGATTGCAAGTTAATCTCTTATTATCGAATTCTAAGTACGACTACTTAGAGTTATTTAAATAATAAAAATATTTAACAAATAGCAATCTGAACCATAAACACTAATTCTAACAGTACAATGTTATTTTATGTATATTTTCAATTAATAGTAAAAATGACCATTTAGATAAGAATATTGAATGTTTTTATTCCTTTGTATCTAATCATTAATCATAATATAAAAATTTTACCATACACATATGTACTGTAACGTGTTATTTCAAGGATAAATCCCTGGTGTGAAGCAGATATAATTAATTTTTGTTCAAAGACGAAGGATAATTGTATATGTCATGTTGGGTGATTCCAAAATAGCACCTTAAGCTCTGTAGTACGTTATTCTAGACGTTTCAGAGTGTACCAGAAAAATGTCGAAAAAATTCTAAAAAGGTACAACTTTGCGAAGTTAATTTTTTTGTAGTTATAAGCAATTTTTAAGTTCATAACTTAATGAATTTTTTATGGAACAAATAATAAATGCAATAAACTTTTTGTAGAAATTTTGTAGAAATTTTCTCGAGTGAAAAACTTAAACGCATTTCAACATTTTGATTTTTACAAACAAAATCGTTACTGATAGAAACGGAAGAAGAAATTTTCCGCCTAATTCCGTTTCTTAATTTATAAATGTCAAATAAAAATTATTGAACATATTTAAATTTAATACATGTTTTTTTCCAAACTCTAGTAGAAAAAAAAATCATGTTTGTTGCACACAGAAAAATTACGAAAATTATTTTTTTCCTTACACGGTACGTTTTTGACCAAGGCTAACGCCTTGATAACAAATTGTAGGCCCAATATGAAAAAAAATTAGGCCTAACATGCAAAAAAAAATTGCTAACTTATAGCATAAGTAGCTATTAACCTCTTACTTCATCTTAAAGTTTTGATAATGTTTTACCTACATACCGGGTGTCCACTTTGATTACGCACCATAGAGAATTCACTGCAATTTTTTTAGATTGTAAATTCCTACTCTCCTATCAAATATATCATAGATCACTAAACGGCATAATACATATAATAATAATAATAATAATAATGTTTTTTATTGGTTCTAAATATTGACCAAAAGGCCACTGAATCAGCAGAAACTGCTGTTCTTCCTCAGTGACCCTTAGTACAAAGGTAATAATAATGACAAAAGCAAAAACAATAAAATATAACATGTTAGAATTCAACAATTGAACATTAAAAGAATTGAAATTTCTATTACATAAGCAAATCACCATATAACCACCATATAACATATTAGAATTCAACAAATTCAACAAATCTTTGTATTATGAATAAAGTCGCCGGTCCATTTATCCGCCCAGTTGTATATTACCATTGAATTTAAACCTAGTTAGGTTTAAATTCAATGATATTACTCACTGCTCGCGCTGATGCGCTGTAAACCTCAATCGGTCGACTCCCCAAGTATCCAGAGCCGTTTATCTAAACAAATATTTTTTTAAATTATATTGTATCGTCCAAAATACAGCAGTTAACAAAATTTGTGACAAAGTTGATCAAAATGTTCTCGATATATGGAAGAAATAATGGTCGCAGCTCCTTAATTCGATCAGTGCCAGGCCCGTTGAAGCGCCTGTGCATTCGGACCTAAATGTTGGAGACTTTAGTTATGCATTAGCTAAGACAACTTTTAGTATGTTTTTCAAATACTTCAAAATTAAAAAAGAAAAAATGTAAATAAGCAGATATTTCTTTAGTCCACAGTTTTGATCAAGCAGGAAAACTTCTAATTAACAAATTTTATTGATTTTTAAAATTTTGTGATGAAAAGTAGAGACTTCAAACATAATTCCTGTTGAAAAATCGTTTGGTGTTAAATCTGGTTAACATGCAGACCATCGTGGATCGACAAGCCTGCATTCAGTATGCTGCTTTTTTAACTATAACTTCATTAGGGAAGCAGGAACTTACAATTATAAAAAACTGTATTGAAATTCCTATGGTGCGTAATCAAAGTGGACACCCTGCATACATATGAAATAACCAGCATAATGAGTATTTTTTTCTGTGATTAAATTTTAATATGGACAACATAATATACTATAAACATGATGTTGATAATCGTATGACGAACGCATTCTCGAATAATTAAGCACATTGGCGTATAAACAATTGGAAAATGTCCCTAGGAAATACCTATTTTAATTTTTTAGCTGATCAAGTGGAGGCAGTTAAAAGCAAAATGAAGAATGATATTTTTCTCGAATAGCGTTTAACATAAAGAATATATTTCTGTGGATCATTAATAAACAGCAAATTTAGCAATCTTGTCTAATTTTAATCTACTCTGTTTCCTGTTATAAGCGCGATTCCAACGGGAAGTATCGAATTTGAAACTGCCTTGAAGAAACTGTCAAAACATAGGGTCCACTGTCATATTCCATAGCTATAAATGTTGGCTGGAGATATTATCAAAAATTGTATAAATAAGAATTCGTTTTTCTTAGATTTTTTATCTCTCGCTAGCAATTACGTTTGATGGAAATAATGAAGAAAAAATTTTGATTTATTTGCTTATTAATCAAAGTAAAGATAACAGTGTTTAGTTTTTAATTAGTATGAGTACATTTTTAGTTTATATAATGATTTTTCGGTCCGAATTCAATTAACGAATTTAATAATAAACTTTTTAGTTTATACTTGAGAATTCATATTGTTACAAAAACAGTACCTACTAAGATTGATTTTATTTTGTTTTAAAGGAATGCATGTGAAGATGGTTCTGGTTTATTTAGTTTAGTACATACCAAAAGAATGGTCTGCGACAATAACTTTTGATAACTAATATTATGTGTAAGTTTTGATTGCATAATTTACTAGTTACTAGCTTGTTTCATTTTTATACACTGGCAACCTTATAAGACTGCACATAGTAATTATCAATGGAAGCTTTATTACATTATTATTTCCAAATTTATTTCATTCGCCATGGTTACCGTGCGTTGTTAGTAATGACACTACGGATTTTGAATTGTCAGATTGAATTAAATTGTTCTTTTGATTTATTGTAAAATAATGTAAACAACTGCCGAAGAAGTCGAAATGTACACATTATTCTCGAATGGAGCTTTGTCGAGAGAGATCTCTGCATTATTTGCCGCCAAATTTCCAGCTAAATACATGCAATGAAATAAATCTTCCTTAATACTTTCTATGTGCAGTTTTTAAATGATTCAGCATTGAAAATTGAGTAGTAACCCCTATGTGCAATTTTATATAACTCAGAAATGTATTATCTGAGCACGTAATTATCGTCTATGTGCAAGATTCTCACTGTATATATTTATAAGTAGAAGGGTAAAACACATTCTGCTGCAATCTTCGTCGGAAAATGTTTACTTGAATGTGAATTTGGTATTCTGTGGCAATATTTTCAGCTATAACCCCTGCAACACGTGCAGTAAACATAAAAGTAGTGTAAATTTTCCTCAAGGTTTTCATATTTTACTGCTCGCCTGAATATTTATGTTTATCGTATTTTCACATATATTTAGAGATTCGCAAACGACTTCGTTGTGTCTGCGTTACAGTCCACAACGCTACAAAACTTTCGTCGTAAATTCCGCGCAAACGGTCATCCTCAAAAGCAAGCAGCTCGATAAAGAACATAAAAAAGCGGGAATATATTAGCGTATCTGGAAGTTTTTAAGTGTCCGGAGACAATTTACGCAGATTGCGCGTTTCGATTTAAAAATAAATAAAATTAAGGGTAATATAAAATATCAAAATAAATATTTAAAGAAAACTGTTTACGTTTCTGCCTCGGAAATATAATTCATAAGTAAAAGCAATCATGGTTTGTGTCTGGGATAAGATTTTACGACTAAATGTAGGACATAAAACTAAGACATGTTTATTATGATTGCTCGCTCTGTAAATACAGATCATTCCTCGGCAAATATTTACTAAATTGATTACAGTTTAAAGGAAATCTCCGAAATGCAAATATTTTTTATCCTCTTTTATTCGCCTTTTTTCAATTTATATTATTGTCAGTCCTTATATTTGTTTTTCTTTCCCTTTCGTTGCCTGTTTATAGAAATAATAAATTTGCTATTTGATACATTATTATTATTAATGTTATGAATATTTATAATACCGTGGACTTTCCAGTTTTATCAATTTTATTCATGAAATATTTAATTACTGATTGTATCATTTTATACGAATTGGTTTGTTATTCTAAAATAGCTAGTGAATCATTCGGTTCATTGAGAAATGTGTAAAAATAAACGAGTATTTTTTCATTCGTTCGTTTCCAAAAATCATCCAAATAATACGAGCAAAGTAGTATCGTATCGAGGATGAATGGTCCATTAAATTGTTTACTAGTGACCTGTTATGTGTGGGATGTGGTTGGACCACTACAAAGAAAACACAGTTGTGTTTTTAAAACAGAGCTTACATAAGAGCACGCTGATTTATTACTAGCCCAGAAATTGAAATTAAAAAGACAACAATAACATTCACAAGTCTGGCGATAAAAATGTCGCCTACATGTTAGTAATTTAAAGATTATTAATCATTTTTAAGTGGTAAATCATAAAAAAGAATCATACATAATGTTTTGATAGTTCTTATTTATTGCTTGTGTTGACCTTTGCGTTCAGGTTCTATGCTAGGAAAAATTTTAACTTATTTTTTAAATTACACAGCAGATCTCAATTTTTCTTTCGATAATTCAAAGAATTATGTATTTTATAGTAATCCTTATTTATGGAAGATATAGTTTGATTTTATACAGGATATGTCTAGTACGTTTCTTTTGACACCCAAATGTAAATATCGCAAAGTTTGTAATAATAATTGATCGGTCAGTTTAGGAAACTAATATAAACTTTTAAGTAAATTAATTTTTAGTCTAAATAAACAAAATGGTGAGCAATAGCAGGCAGTGGTACATACTTTTAAAAACAAAATTTCAAAAAAACCTTTTACGTTCGAATTTCTATTTCTATTTTGAAACATCATGGGGATCTGCTCTGTTTTCCATTTTCAATTGGAATCCTTCACATTACTGTGCGAATTAAACGCATATATGAGTTACAATTATCACATTCTGTAGCGGTATGAATTAACAGGTTAATATCTACAGGCATAATTAATTAGTGTACTTCGGAATGTGATTCAGCTTCACTTATGACATTATTTCTTTCGAACGTCTCAACAACTTTTGCATTTTAAATTCATAACAAGTAACAAGAATCCTGTAAAATTAATTTTGTTTTTTTTTTTTTAGTTGACCAGATCTCATTTCCGACGTCGTCCATTATTGGAACTTCCGCTTTCATTGGGAGGTGAGTTTTAATATACATACAATAAAACGTAAATAAATGTTATTTGTTAAAAGTTACCAATTATTTGTATAGTTTTGATGAAATTATGACATATTTTTAAATAATTATATCGTAAAATGTAATTTAAAAAACTATACATTTTTCTAGGAACAATTTACATTTAAATTTACAAAAATTAATGGAAGCAAATACATAATAATATTTATTAAAAGCCGCAACAGACAATCGTAAATTTTATGTAACTTTACATTGTGTTAGTTGACAAAACGTAAAGGTATGTAATGGTCCGTTTTCACGCTCAAGCAATTTGCGCAAATGGATTTGTTCAAGCATTGGCGCATACAAATTTGCTTGCGCAAATGTATGTGCCAAAATACGCAGTTTACCAAACTTTCTAGTTTGTGCAAACAAAAAAATTACGTTTACATGCAACGACTTCCTTGTGCAATTTTGTGCGCATTTGCGCAAATTGCATGAACGTGAAAACGGACCTTTAGGACAAATTTCTTTTTTATGAATTATGTATGAAGGTCATTGATGTGAACGTTTAGTGAATTTTGGTAATTTCGTTATTTACTGTTTGTATTAAAATGACACGAATATTACCACATCACTAATGCTACGATTACAATAGTTGCAAGAAATGGTAATATTAATTAAGTTAAAATGACATAAAATATCACTGACGAGTACTTGAAGTTAGTAACAAAATCCTCTCTACCAACGTTAAAATCACATCATTAATCAAATTTTTGTTAATATTGAAAATGCAAATTTTTGCATCTACTTTGAACATGCATCTTATCATTTCACATGTAACTGTAATAGTGCATTGCCTACTTAAGAAATATTATTAGAAGACGATGAGTCTATCAATACGATAGTAGAATTATTCGATAAAATTTTTTGATATAGGCATACGTATAACAAAAAAGAAACATTAGTCAACATGAAAAAGCTAAAATATTTTTTGGATTATATACAGGGTGTCTCAAATTTCCGAATTGGTGCGAGAATACCCTTCTCTATACATTTTATCAAAACATTTTCTTATTAAAACTTATACAGGTTTTCATTGTGCATAATTTAAAATTTTCAACTATACAGGGTTTATTGTATAAAAGTTACAGACCTAACTTATAATTTTTTAAATGCAACACTATATATTTTAGTGCAGTTTTGGTTAACCCTTGAAGAGCTGATGATAATAATATAACATTTTATTTACTTATTTTAAGTATTTACCGAGTTATTTTTAGTTTTATGCAAAAAATGGGTCATATTTGATCGGTTGCCAATCTGTAGTTTTTAATGATACGACGTTAAATTTTGAACTAAAATATTTCTATACATCCGTAGGTACTTTTAAAAAATTCGATATTTTTAAAAATCGAGCTACTATTAACAACAGTACGGTTCAGTTCGAGTAATATAAAATTAGTCAATTTTTTCAAATATATGTATATAATCGAATGTGTGAATAGCCCATTCTACTAGTTTGCCAATAAATCTACATTTTATGGGCTTAAGATTGACAATTTGTGAGACAGATTAGCAACCGATCAAATATGACACATTTCTTGCATAAAACTAAAAATAACTCGGTAAATACTCAAAATAATTAAATAAAATGTTATATCATTTTCTTCAGCTCTGCAAGGGCTAACCAAAACTGCAATAAAATATATAGTGTTCCATTAAAAAAATCATAAGTTAGGTCTGGAACTTTTAAACGAACAACCCTACACAGGGTGAGTTTTTAAGCGCCCTTTCTTCCATAGCTCATTTATAGAACGAGATACTATTTCTTTTCTTCCACAAGGACATTCTACCTATTGAGCACTATAACCTAAAATTATTCTGATACATACAGGTTGTTACGTAAAATAATGGCAGCATGCAGCGAGATATTTTTAAATGGAACACTCCGTATATTTTCTTATAGGAAGACATAACACTTGATCCTCTAAAGTGTAGCACATACAATATTTATATTTATTTAATCAATCTAGAGTAAATTCATATTTTGTTGAAAACGGTCTGATTTTCCACTTCTCTTGAGGTACTTATTGTAAACGTATCGTTTATCGTACAGCAATAAAAATCGGTAGTGTTATAAATTAAAGTATAAGGAATAACTTAGATATAAATTCCTTTAGTCTTATTTGTTCTTTCAAACGTTCAAGCCTGTGGAATTGTCAGATTCTCAAACTGCCATTATCCAATTTTTTTAAATGCAACCCCCTCTATCTCTTTTCACGAATAGATAGTGTTCATGTTCCTCTTCAATTCAGTTATAGATTTTCTGTATCTAATCCTTACAGTTTTTTTCTATAATAAACTTTTACATTTTTACTCTAAAATCAATATTAAAATGTTATTTAATGTACCGAATTTTAATTTCTTTAACACAGCGCCCTCTATTTCATAAAACAGATAGATAAATTCAATGTTTACAATTGATTACCGACTCTTATTATTTTGTAATCATCGTATTTTTGTTGTACAGTCCTTTTACTTTGTTGTAATTAACAATGTTTTAAAATTGATTCGACGTAATTCCTAAGCTTCAGTTGGCTTAATTAACATTTGATTTAATAAAATCTGAATGCTCGAACAAAAAAAATATGTTATTAATATATTATTTGTATGATATTGCAATATTTCTTTTGTTGTGTCAGATTTTCTTAAATCAAATGTTAATTAGGACAACTGAAGCTTAGGAACTACAATGACTCAATTTTAAAACATTGTTAATTACAACAAAGTTAAAGGAACTGTATTGCAACAAGATTACGATGATTATAATGTAATAAGAGTCTGTAATCAATTATACTTTATACTTTAATTTATAACACTACCGATTTTTATTGCTGCACAACAAACGATACGTTTACAGTAAGTATTTCAAGATAAGTAGAAAATCAGACCGTTTTCAAGAAAATATTAATTTACTCTAAGTTGGCTAAGTAGATATCAATATTTTATGTGCTACTGTTTAGAGGATCAAGTGTTATGTCTTTCTATAAGAAAACATACGGGTGTTCCATTTAAAAAAATCTCGCTGCATGCTGACATTATTTTACGTAACACTCTGTATATATCAAAATCATTTTAAGTTATAGTGCTCAATAGGTAGAATGTCCTTGTGAAAGAAAAAAAATCTATCTCGTTCTATAAATGAGCTATGGAAGAAAGGGCGCTTAAAAACTCATCCTGTATATAGTTGAAAATAATTTTAAATTATTCAGAATGGAACCTATACCGAGTGTCCCGACCCATCTGAGCTATAGGAAATTAATATAGGATATCAAATATTATTGATTTTTATGTTCCCTGTTAGTCCTCGATAGAATACAACTTAATGTTTTGAAGAATTATGCTACAATAAAATAATTAAAGAAAAACGTTTTCGAAAAGTAAGAGTTACTTTAAAACTCTTTTTAAAATTTGGTATAGAAAAGGGAGTTGGCGAAGTTGTATGGGCTCCCGACTTCCACTCAAATGCCTCTGGTTCTCAAAACCTCGTCAAGCTTTTTTTTTTTTTAATAATTACAATTTTTCACCAATTATATTTTTACACTGTTCATAGTACCGTATGATTTTTAAATTTTAGATAAAGGGAGGCCGTGAAGAGGAAAACATACAGCTGTGCAGGTGATTAAATTTAAAAAAAAATGTAATAATTATTTAAAAAAAAAGAATATGAGATTTGAACCCGGGGCTTCCGAGTGGAAAACGTGAGCCCATGCAAGTTGTCCAATACTATTGTTTATAACAAATTTTAAAAAGGGAGTCTTAAAGTGAAACTTAATTTTCGAAAACCTTTTTCTTTAATTTATTTAAATATTTGTTGC
This sequence comes from Dorcus parallelipipedus, assembly GCA_958336345.1. Classification (NCBI taxonomy): domain Eukaryota; kingdom Metazoa; phylum Arthropoda; class Insecta; order Coleoptera; family Lucanidae; genus Dorcus; species Dorcus parallelipipedus. The sequence goes on along the minus strand of OY284482.1, from coordinate 9,731,831 downwards.
ATAATTCTTCAAAATTTTGGAAGTAACAAAGCCATGGAACACTTTACACACACTCAAATACACTCCCGCTCCTGAAGTCCTGACAAGTCTTTGACTTAGGATTCCGTTGGGCAATCACCACAGGAAAAAAAAATTTAAACATTAAGTTGTATTCGATCGTGGGCTAGCAGACGCAATGTAAATTTTTGTCATATCTTGTTTCGGGAACATAAAAATCAACAATATTTAAAATGCCATATTAATTTCCTACAGCTCAGAAGGGCCGGGACACACGGTATAACTTTTATTAAGAAAATGCTTTGATAAAATGTATAGAAAAGGGTATTTTCGCACTAATTCAGAGGATTGATAATCAAAATAAGAATATTAGGGAAAGTATTTCAGGAAAATCAGCCTGTTCTGGGGGGCAAATAGGTTAACTGTTATATTCTATAATTATAAAGAAAAGACTTGTTACAAATATTATTTATTGTTCCAGACTAGTTTCGCCTTATGACATCACCATGTAGAACATTTTTTCAGTAAAAGACAATTAATAATACAATACAGTGTGTCCCAGATTGAGTAGGCTACCATGGGTAACTTTCTTATTAGTGAAGATAGAGATTTGGTTAAATGGGCAATATTTTGCAGTTTTATGTGCTGATTCAGATTCCGTTGAGAAAATTTGAAAATTCCGAATAGTTCAGATATTATCGCAGAAAAACTGAAAATCGCTATTTTCTTTAATGTCCAATAACTTCGCAATTATAAAAGTATGAAAAAATGTTTCATATCAAAGTTACTATGTTTGATAAAATACAGCTGAAAATACAGTCAAAATAAAATTCAAGATGGCGGCTGTCAAGATATTGATAGCAACTTTCTTATTTTAAATGGACGCCATATTGAATTTTTGTACGATTAAATAGCATTTTTTTTTCTCGTTTCAACCGTGTATCACAACCCATATCTAAAAAAAAAATTATTAAAAAAATTTAATATTTTTTTTTTAATCAAGTAAGCGGGTTGCCTTTACTTATTACTAATCAAGTAAGCGGGTTGCCTTTACTTGATTACTAATAAGTAAAGGCAACCCGCTTACTTGATTTAAAAAAAATATATTAAATTTTTTTAATAATTTTTTTTTTAGATATGGGTTGTGATACACGGTTGAAACGAGAAAAAAAAATGCTATTTAATCATACAAAAATTCAATATGGCGTCCATTTAAAATAAGAAAGTTGCTATCAATATCTTGACAGCCGCCATCTTGAATTTTATTTTGACTATATTTTCAGCTGTATTTTATCAAACATAGAAACTTTTATATGAAACATTTTTTCATATTTTTATAATTGCCAAGTAATTGGACATTAAAGAAAATAGCGATTTTCAGTTTTTCTGCGATAATATCTGAACTATTCGGAATTTTCAAATTTTCTCAACGGAATCTGAATCAGCACATAAAACTGCAAAATATTGCCCATTTAACCAAATCTCTATCTTCACTAATAAGAAAGTTACTCATGGTAGCCTACTCAATCTGGGACACACTGTATAATACTTAGTGTTAATAAAACTTCCGATATCCTTTAAATTTTAATTGTTATATGTATAAAGGAGCTAAGGTCTGATGAACATGGAGATCATAAAACTGAACCCTTGCGTCACTGATACTCATTTCTCATTCTATTTTTTATTAAATCTGAATTTTGCAGTTAATTTTGCAGAATTTGACGAGGAAACGGAAAATATTTGCAATGTTAAGTAAATATTAATGATTTTCGTTCGGAATGTGAAAGAAGGTGTCGATGACGATTTTGTTTGGTTAATGCTCAATCAACTATGTAGAATGGAAAAGCGAAACGTATGCTGGTTACGGTTGAAGATTTCTTTAGAGAGACTATTCGAATTTATTATAATCCAAGTTTTAATAATAATCGGTTCAGAAACATATCGATGCATAAATAATTTGATTAAATCCTTATGAAACCTACATAAATCAGGCCAGGTTGTTTAATTTAAACACAACTTAGGACATGCATTTCTAACTACACTGTTCAACAACTGAAGTGGATATTTACAATTATTTATTTTTTTTACGTACAAATTTTAAAAAAGAAATATCCACGTCATACAAATTTATTCATTGATGGATACAATTAAACAAATCAAAAGAAAAGGACCTTCAATGGAAAAAAATGAGAGATTGAAAAAAATATTGTATAAATGGGAGAAATAACAACATACAAAGTTCCTTTACTGATGAATTAAAAAATATTAATTCTGTGTAGGCCCACCCCTGGTTCGCCTTCATGCTATTACTCTATTAGGAAGAGTCATTATCAAATTATTGCTAAAGTCCTGAGGTATGACTTCCCAAATTGCTTGCAACGTCCTACACAATTCCTGTAAGGTGTTGAGAGGCTGTTGGAGCTGATTAAATTGCCTGAACATCTCGGCCCAAACATGCTCAATGCAATTCATGTCTGGTGAGCAGGGAGGCCACTTCATTCTCGTAATTCCATCATGTTCTATCCGATCTTTCTTGCACGGTGAGGACGTGCATTTTCATCAATAAAAGCAAATCCTTCACCTATTGCAGCAGCAAATGGCACTATTATCGACTCTATAACACTGTCGCGATATCTTATGGCAATTATTGTTTCATTAATTAAAACAAGTAGATCAGTGCGGCCATCAAAACATGTGCCTCCTCAGATACAAACTGATGAACTTCCGCCAAAAAGAGTGGTCGATGCCATTAAGTTTTCATTGTATCGTTGTCCTTTTTCTCTCCATACCAATGTTTGACCAACACATGTGTACAAACGAAATCTCGATTCGTCGCCCAATGCCTCCCAATGCCCAATTTTGGAAATTCCATTGATAATGTTCTATTGCCCAACGATGTCTGCATGCACGTTGATCCGCCGCGTCTTCTTGCGTGCAAATACGTGCATGTAACCTTCTTCTGACACTTTGACAAGAAATCACTCTTCCAGTGGCTTGCCTGAAAAAGCTGTTAATTCTTGAAGTCGTGCATGTTCGAGTTCTTGGTGCAGTCAGGTCTTGGGTATGGGATGTGGCTTGCTCTCGACCTCCACCATGGGTGTACACTGGAGATTTAGTTGCTAAGTAGCGTTTCCATTCTCGACTTATTCTCTCTCTCGGCTTTGCGACACATTCAGCCGGTTAGCGACTTCTTCTTGAGGCAAACCTTCACCCATACAACGCACTATTTGCTCGAGTTGCACTGTATCCAAACGTCGCGTCGTAGGGGTAGAATTTCTATGGTAATAAACAGAAATGTTGAGAGAGTAGTGACTCCGGTACGAGCAATTTTGTTTCACTAACTTGCTGACATTTTGGAGCCATATTCTACCTTTGTTTTGTTAAAGCGATAAGAGCACAAAGCAATAAAAAGATTTGCGCAAAATATTCGCTGCAAAACAGTATTGAGAGACAGTATACTGTGCGAACCATTTAACAACACTTTTATATGTACATTTCAGTACAATTAAGGTATAATTATCCACTTCAATGGTTGAGCAGTATAGTTTTTAATAATTAGTTTGATATCGTCGCACTTTTGTTTCATGGTTAGGTAGATAAGATAAAAATATTCATTGCTTTCTTTTTGAATATTATTACTTATATTGGGGCCATTAACAATTAAATTGAATTTTAAATATTCAGTTTTTAACTGTTTTCTAAATATTTATATGAACTTTTAAATTTGAAATAGCAAAACCTTGCTTTAATAGCAAGTGTAATCCCGTGATTCAAAGCTTCTAATAGTCACCTGCGGTTAATAAACATTCCGAAAAGGCCGTTGTCTGTTCCCTAGATATACCATCGTAATTGGATGCAACCTGCGTCGCATTAATGAGTAGCAGGAGTTCCATTAAGTTGCTTACAGTTATTCCGAGCGCATATGAGCACGGTCTCCGAGTTGGCTTAATATTTTTCCTTTTTAATTGATGCATTAAATTCCTTTTACGATCCTCCAAAGGGAGACTGAAATGTAAATTTCGCATTTTCTTCCATCCCGTAATCAGGCACGCTGCATTATTTAGATATATCAGAGCCCGAAAGGCATGGTCATAAATATTATTGAATATAATTTACGGCCGACTCCACCTGTATATAAAATGCCGGCCTACTCGTAGCTGTCCACCGAAGAAACTTCCACACGTTCGCCTCGCCTCCGCTCTGTTCTTTCAACAACCGTGCTTTGCGACGTATCTAATTGCACCAACGTGAACGACGTTTCAGAACTGAACGTTCATTTGATTGCAATCTGCAACAGTGTTGCAAGCGATGATTATCAAGCCTCGAATGGTGTTATATATGAACTGTAGCCGTTACTCATATTTTTACTGATTATAATTTCTTTAGTAAAGCCTACCGCTGTTTCTGTTAGCAGGCAACTAAAAAGCAAAGCCCAATTACGCGGTCTTATTTCTTAATTTAAAAGCCCAGCTAGTTAATGAAGTTATCCAATTTGCAAAAATTAAAACAGTGCATAGGCGTGGTATCATCATCTCGAGTCACGATATCTAACATATGTGAGAAGTAATCGTGATGAAAAGAAAACTTATAACCACCTTTAGGGAAGATAGGCGTAAAGTTAGAATCGTAAAATGATCTTCCGTTATAAAGGAGAACGTCTTGTCTTTTACAATCATTAAACCGGTTTCCTCGTCACAAATATTATCAGGTTTCTTAAAAACTTCATAGAGGATCACTGGATTTCTTGCTTGGTATACCATCTACATATTTACCATTGAAAAGCTAAACTAATTCTGAAACGTAACTTCCTTTTTAATTACTCATTTTTCAATCCACTTGTGATCTTGCTTGTAGGTGCGAGAAATCTAAAATTATCGATACCTATTTTGGCAAGTTCTGAACTGATAATATAATGTAATTTTCACGAGAGTAATTAATGTTTCACAACGGACATTAGACGCAATGTTTTACGATAGAACGGCAACGCAATGCTTAAAACTGGCAGCCAGAAATTGGAGGTTTACGCGATTAACTGATGCATTATTTAGTAAATAATCTGGTTGTAGGATAAATTGCAAAGGTGTAGAGTCTCTATATTACTATACCTACACCCACACCTTTGCAAATTATCCTACAACCAGATTATTTACTAAACAATGCATCAGTTAATCGCGTAAACCTTCAATTTCTGGCTGCCAGTTTTAAGCATTACGTTGCCGTTCTATGTTAGGTTTAAATTCAATGGTTTTACACAGGAAGGGATACGCATTTTTGGAACTGTGGGTGGCTTACAAGCTGAATAAAATTACCTTTAATTTTGAGTAAAACTCCAATATGAAAAAATTAATGTAGTAGTTAAAATAACTGTTAGTTTGTATTTGTACATTTTTTTACAATCGGTTGTTGGAATTAAAACTTCATATTATTTATTTTAGATAACTTAAGATTTTTAAGATTAGTTTGATGCAGTTTTTACTCGTGATATTATAACATAAATTTTCATATTAAGATTTCTATTTTGTAGACGGAAGTACAGGAAGCTTTCTATTAAGATTAAATTGAGTTGTTTAATTGGCAGTATTAGAGAATTAGAATATCTTATAAATCACGTGAATTATTTCGGCCTTATTGGGCCTCGTCAGAGATATGTACTAAAAAATTACTTTTTGAAAGGATAATAATTAAAATTATAAACTTACATATTTTTGAATTTCCAAAATCCCAAAAACAAACCCAGAAAGAAAACTTTTTGAAAAACTGTCTAATATTTTGTAAAAACGAAGGAAACGTGTTATGTTTCATCAGTCAAAACGGCAAAATGTGACAGTAAACTAAATAACGTAAATAACTATTTATTTAGTTTACTGTACATATCTCTGACGAGGCCCAATAAGGCCGAAATATTTCACGTGATTTATAAGATATTCTAATTCTCTAATACTGCCAATTAAACAAATCAATTTAATTTACAATTTTCATTTGGCAAGAACTACAGCTTTCATTACTTTCTATTAAGGTTTTCACGTCTATTAATAAAATCGGTCATGTAAGGAATGTTTCAAAAAAAATGAAACTCATAAAACCGATTAAGCGTTACGGATCGCAATTTTTTTATGACCATCATAGTACGTTAAGTATTTTACGAGTTTCAAATAGTTTGAAATATTCTATACTTGCCAAAGCAATCACCTTAGAGATAAGCGACATTGACTATCTTTCCTTAGTGCAAAGTGATGAAACAAGGAAAACTGAAACAAGAAGGAGAAAACAAAACATTAAAACGTTTGGTTTGCGTACTTATTTAATTGTTTACAAAATACATATTTCATACAAGTCCTATTTTTCTTTTAATTGCACTAGATTAAAAAAGAATCAATCAAATGAATGTGTAATATAAGGTGATTTGAAACCATTTATATTGTAATAGTGGAAATTAATTTACAAACATTTATTTTGATAATGAATAATGGTGTAATGAAAACCGGGTTTGTAATGCGGAAGTATCTTAAAAGGAGGCGTATCTATTGCAAGTTTTATGAATTCGTTTTATTACCTAATCGTTTCTATTTAATACAACTTGTATTATTTACTTGTTTTATGTTTTAAAATGGTTTCGTGTTTCATAAAAGTGGCTTCAAATGCTGCATAAATACGTTTGTTTGCTAATGTAACATCAATATATCGATTTTATAATTATCTGCCAGTGCGGTTCGTTTTCTTTACTTATGTGCCACGCATCAGGAGGAATTATTTGTATTTATGCAGTTGAACGTTATGAATTCCCCAAAGCCTTGCAATGTAATGGCTATCATAAAGCCATTAACTTTATACAGTGCCATTAAGTTAAATATTATTGCTCCTCTGTATCCATATCGTATAGACGAGGAGCGGCATCGCACTTACAGTGATTTACGAGGAGGTTCAGCAATAAACTAATGCAACCTTCAGTAGCATGCTTCATATTTACATTGTTCCTTTGGTTATTTCTCCTCTTAATTCGTAATTGACCACGGAAAGCATATAGCTTAAAATATCTTATTAATTTTTGATTTAATTAATTGGATTTTAATTTTGAATATTTGATTTGTTCTTTGAAATGATTTCACATTTACTTCTGTAAAATGTTTCTAAATTTCAATTTTGTTAAGTGTTTTGGAAGAGGTATAGCATATATCTTACGAAAATGAAACTAGAAATTAGATGTGATTGTTTGCCTTTTTGAGATATATTATGTTATTGATTTTTTATGTTGCTGTTCCAAGTTCTAAGCTCTGTAAGCTTTTCGGGAACGGGTCCGACAGGCTATTATTTATTGTCCGCTGCGTCTACGATCGCCTTATCTACAAGTCACTGTTTCTCCTTCCGAATTCATCTTTTATCAATCGGAAAATGCAGAAAACCCAGTTGAAAGACTCGATGTGCATCTAAATAAAATCCTAAACTTCTCCAACCGAGGGTCAAATTAGTTGTCACGGCACATAATGAACCCGAGTATGCAATTAGTAAAATAATCTCTAATAATAATAAACAGTGTTATGTAAAATCTTGCTTTTCAAACGTATCTAATAAATAGTTACCAGCGCGTATGAATTTATTCTACTAAGAGCCAGTAGTATAAAACGTCGTTAACGACTCGATCAAGTTAACTGTGTGGTTTAAGCAATATCATTGGAGGAAAGTTTAATTTTGCACCAAAATATTGCTTGACCACACAGTTAACTTGATCGAGTGGTTAACTACGTTTTATACTACTGGCCTTAAAAGAACTAAAGACTAAGTAGTAATAAGGGAGACATCACATTAAACTATCAATAAACGAAACATCAACTCTAGTACCGGTGATCTGATCTGATCTTTATCCAATCTGAAAAAGTTCAGTTTTATTGTATTCCTATTTGCTTGGATATTATTATTATTAATTTTTATATTAGTAACTTGTAGAATATTACACAAATCTCTAGTAATATGGTTCAAACAAATTTTCTAGAATAGTTCTTAAAACTCTTAAAATATCGACATTTCACTGCATGTTGACTACTTCCTCAAAACAGGTAAATAAATAAGTAATTTATTATTGTTGTTATAAGTAAATAATTTATTATACATATTTCTTTAGGAAGCCGTCAATATACAACAAGGAGTTAATATTTTAGATTTTTTAAAAGTGTCTGACGAACAAACATAAATTTAGTTGATAAGTTTCAACAGAATTAAAATAACGTTGACGATAATATATACAGAACGTGTAACTCTTAAAACTAAATTAGACGTGCCGCCCTGTACGACAACTTATTTAACTATAAATAAATGCAAAATGCTTGAGTAGAGTGGGCCCGAGCTGCATTTACTAGAGCGCTTGGATTTCATTGGACTTTGAATTACACTTACAGTATATTCCGAGCCATATTGAAAATAACAGAAGAATCAAATCAAAATGAAGAGAAAAGCATTGCAATCTTTACAGTCAATTTAATATTACGATAAAACGTCCGTAATATTTAACGTGTGATAATATTGAGAAGAATAAAAATAAACAGAACTGATACACTTACGAAGATACACCAGCATCTAGTATTTATCGATTGTATAAATATAGTTGTAGCCTTGAAGAAACGACGAAAAATCCATTAAAACGGAATTGATTGTGCAAAATAAAACTGTTTTTTTAATGTAAAATGGAAAACATCTAAAATGTATTGGTATAGAATAATTTAAGAAAAAATGGGAGACAATCAATTGAAATAAATGTTAAGGCCAACTGATAGTAAGGAACAATTTTGCGAATAGGTGATATAGTTAAAATATATAATTGAGAAAATGAGAATGAAATGATATAAATCGTTAAAATTATAAAAGACTATTAAGGTACACAGAGAGAAATGACCAAATGTCAAAGTGAGATTTTACACAGTATTGTGTAAAATGGAGGTGGAGAAATTATTAACACAAATTGTAGAAAATTAAAAAGAAATGCATATATATTTTCAGCTCTACCTTAAAAGTTTATATTTGTTTGTTTGTTAGGTAAAAATTTACTATCTTTTACTGTATTGGTTTCCAAATACAGTGTTAAATAGTACTATATATTTGTCAATTTTTACTAAATAAACGGAAAAATCTTCTATATAATAGCGTTTTCCACTGGCTGCACTTGTGTGCACTGAGTATTTTCATCTCGGTTCAGCTTTATGTAATAAAACGAGATAGAGATATCCCGAGTACACACCGTTGCAGCCAGTAGAAAACGCTATAAAACAGTCTTTAATTCAACAATTATATTAACATGTTTACATTTCGTCTATAAAATTAATTTACACAATTTATGGTAACACATTTGCGTTACAAGATTTTCTTAAAAATGTGTAATATTTTATTACAAACATTATTCTACAATCAAATTTTCTATTTGTTGTAAGTGTCATCATTTTAGTAACAATTTGTAGATATAAATTCTACAATTATTGTATTAACAAATACCGTTGTTTTTTCTCTGTGTATTATGAAGCGTGCAGGTTAGAGAAAGCGAATAAGCAAATAAAAATAAATGGCGATGTCGAAACACAAGAATCATTTTGGCAGAAAATTTGTCAAACAAAAATGTTTGTAGGAAAGCTGCATTGGAAAGGGATATGATAAAGTTTATTATAAAGGCAGAAGGTCTGTAAAAGTATGCCATCAGAAAGATGGAGGCTAAAGAATAGAAATTATTTTGTAGAAGGAACTTCTAATTTTGAAATTGTATGAGTGCAAAAGATTAATTTATAAAATGACAAAGTAGTATTAATTAATAAAGTTGAGTGCACTAAATTGACCTACTGATACGATATATGTTACTTACGATCTTTTGAGTTGAAATTGGTTCATTTAGGCCCGTTTTCATAATCGGTTATTAAATTTAAAGTTACTTTAAAATTTACAAAAATAGGTTTGTTTTCGTATTTTTAAAGTAACTTTACATTAATTCTCTTATCAAAGCGACCCTTAATTAAAACTGAAAACATAGAAAATGTACTGCTAGTATAACAACAAGTACGAGCCCTGCGTCAAAAGTATTCGCCTACTTCTCTTTGGTAAAGAAAGAGACAGTTAATAAATTACTCAGTGGTAGATTATTTTTCTACAACCTAATAACTATAAATAAATAGAAATTATTAATTTTTAAATAAAAGTTTTGATATTTAAATTCTAATAATGATTTTATTTTCAAAAACATCTATAGTATATAGCTAGGCGAATACTTTTGGCGCAGAGCTCGTAGAATATCAACTTATTAGTAAAAGGTGAGTAAAGAGCAATACAGTGTTTATTTCAATCCCTTTCACTTCATTTGTTCTCATAAATATTGTTTCTCCTCCCACTGTTTGATTCTCCTAATAAAACGAGCGGTGGTTTCTAATTTTGTTTGGACAGTGCGTTTTTACTGACAAGAACGAGAAGAAATTCAAAAATTATCTACTTAGTGATAATTCTATATTATCCCCGAAAATGTGTTCTAAATGTTTCCATTGTTTTACGGCATTTGAAAGGGAAGAAATTTTTACAAATTGCCCTACGCCCAGTTTTATTTGGATTTGTTGTTTTAATGTAGAATTGGCCTAAATTATCTTCTCTTCTTTCAGCCGTTTTCTCGATTCAATGAGACAGACCCAGAGAAAACAAATAGCAGTTTTTACTTCCACTCACTTAAACAACTATAACTAGTAAAATATGTTGAAAATATTGTCTACCAGCTTCTAATAGCGTTTTCCACTGCCTGCACTAGTATGTACTGAGTATATTTTCATCTCGATTCAGCTTAATGTAATAAAACAAGATAGAGATATCCAGTGCAGCCAGTGGAAAACGCTATTAGTTTTGGGGAGGAAACAAGTCGTTACAGGAATTTTCTTGTCCGAGGAATGTTCAAACAGATATTCCTTTGTAAATTTTTACAATAGTTTTTAATTTGACAGTCAAAAGAATGTATAATGTGTAGTAATTTAGTGTGAAAAATGAATAAATTAGATGTAAAAAGAAAATAGTGGAGTTTAAATAATCAAATTTAAATTTATTTAAATCACTGATTTCCGATTATTATAATAAAAAACTAATTTTGCCCAACCCTGGTTCTGAAACAAAAATTTTTGGACACTCCGCAAAAGAATTATTGTCCATAGCAATTTTTACAAACTGATCTGAAGAAAATCGTCATCCTCGCAGGTCCTTTTTAAGTTGTCAAATTAGGTAATAGTCGGATGGTACCACATTTTTAATACATGGAGGATGGTCCAGTTCATTAAATCCTTAACTTTTCTTGGCTTATGCACCTTGCCATTGTCGTGCAAGAGAAAAAATTCTTTACACAGATTATGAGGTCGTTTTTGTTCAAAAGATTTTTTTTTAAGTTTTGAAGGTACTCGATAAGTTTCCAAATTAATTGTTAAATCTTTTGGCATAAATTCAATTAGAATAATACTATCACTATCTCAAAAAATCCTAGCCATCAAATTTCCTGCAGAGCTTTGTGTTCTTGCCTTTTTCGTGGATAAAGAAACATCATGCATTTCTGTAAATATTTCGAACTTCTAAGGCTCTTTCACCTCTTGGATCGTTCTGAATGGATTCTCTACCCCAACGAAACTGCTTTGACCAAAATTTGACTTACAAATATGATGGGTTATAATGACTATACACTGCCGCAATTTTCTCAGGAGTATTCCTTTCTGTAGTCAAAAATGTTATTATACTTCAATGTTCTAAAATAATTCCTATGTTTTTTCTTAATCAAATAAATAGTATTTTTACACAGATATGTCAAAAACTTGTCAATTCGTAACTGTTAAAAATCAGGAACATATATAGCCCTTTTACTTCATGGCTAGGTATGTGATTGCTAAATTTCCGCGCATAAGTATTTATTTAACTTTATTTAAAAATTGCTATAGATAGATCAGTTACTGGCAAATATCGACAATTTTTCAATTAATAAAAAGTATTAAATGGAAGCTAGGTACATTGAGAACACGTGTATTAAATATTAAAAAACACATTAATAATACCTCGATTTTATCGATATGTCATTTTTTGTTATTATAAATTTGTTAACATCGTAAAATGTGAGACTATAAATTTGTATTGTTTATTTATAGAAAATCGCAACGAATCTGAAAAAGCAGTCACAAAAACAAAACGTTCACGATTTATTTTAAGCAAAGCTTTAACAAGACATCTTACTGACATGTCATTAAAAACTTTTATCGTCACTTTAGTGTGGTAGTTCGCACGTGGTCGAACGACCCATAATGATATTGTTACATCAATAAACCTATCTGCCTCATCTAAACATTTGACACTACTTTTATACGTCAATAAAAATTTCATTTCGAATATGATTGACGAACCTGTTGGATTATTAGTTAAAGAGGCAATTACGGTGCTTTTGATTGTTTTATTCGAATGTTTATTGTTGTCGTTGCTGTTTAGCCAAATTAATAGACAATCATATTTTCTATGGATAATATCATTCTTGTATTCTTGTTTTTAAGTTAATATCACCTGTAGAGTTTATTAATAATGTTCTCAAGGTTCAAAATTATCCACGTAATTTATTCGATATTTATGTGAGGTCGACGAAGCTATAATTCGAGCACAACAGAAGTTCGTTGTCGTCAACTATGGGAAGAATCTGTGTGTAAAAATCTCTGCCCTGACTAAAAATGGCTTCGACCACACCCAGAATACCTACTGCAGCTTTCATGTCTACGTCATTGTTACAACTAAGGGTTCGAAATACGGCCATTGTGGATTTCAGACGTAAACAACGAGTTTATTTCTGGTGTTTCTCTGTTAGGAATAGATTTAAATCCAGTTTTATTGTCGCTTTATTTGATAGAACACAGTTTTCAGTTGCGATTAAGACATCAGTGCAATTGCAGAGTACTGTGAAGAGAATTTTAACGGTCGATTAAGATTTAAAGGACTTTATCTTGAAACTTTTGGATTCGAATTAAGATACAACCCTATATGCCGGGTGATTTTTAAAACTTTTTATTAACTCTTGCTATGGAATTTGGACTGCATATCTTAGGTTTACTGTAAAACATCATCAAGGAGTGCAATAGGGGAACTTTTCACTTAAGCTAAGACAGGAAAGAATTCTACAGCAAATAGAAAAAAAAAACCTGACAGTATACCATTTTAATTAGTTAAAAATTTAAAGTTAATTTATAATAATATTACATGTATTATTAACGTAGAAAAAAAACAGTATTAATCAGAAAGCTTCTAATAATATTTATTGATATTTAATTGATTAATTTTAGAGGTAAAGCGACATCAGTTTTTCAGATTTTTATCAAATAGAATGCAACGCCGTTATGCGCCGTTATCTGTCAAATGAATGTAAATGCAGAGGTTCAAATGTCAAAGCGGCACTGTACGCGAAAAGTTGGTCAACTTTCAATATTGGCGGCGTTAAATAATATAAATACTTGAAATTTATCCATTTGTGGCACAAGTTATTTCTATTTTTAGGTAGATTGATGACATACGACGTCGCTTTATCTGCGCATGTCTTTTAAAGTGAGAATTGGCGCTGTTGCAATTACACGTAACGTCGTTGTATTCTGCTTGACCCTTTATATTATGTCGATCAGGCAGGTCTTTAATAACAAAATGCAACTTCATTTTACGTTATCTTTCATATAACTGAATCAGAATATGCCAATTAGAAATAAAATAAAATTTTAAAAGTATAATTATATATAAAGTATAATAAAAGTATAACGTCAAGAAATTATTAAAATAATGAATTCTTTGTATACATGAAATAAGTTTAGTAAAAGATATATTTTATTCGAACTTTGTAATAAATGTCTTAAATACATTTCGAAATACAAGCATATTTATATGCATACTACTCAATAAAAATAAATCGTTTTAAGATACTTCTTCGATTTTGCATTTTGATTTTCAGCAGAAAGCGATGTTCAATTATCGAAAGCTGTTACATGTCTCGTATATCTGTTTTCAAGGCTTGCCTGACAATGGAGGGATACACCAGTAAGCAACACTGTAACGCAAAGCTCATAGTATGCGTCAATCTTGCTTCAAACTATAAAGTTAAATTTCGCCGATGTCACATATATTTTACTGCAATTTTCATCGGACGTCTCGAAAAATGTGATATTTCATTTGAACCACCCGACTGGCAGCCAAGTAACAAAGAGCAAAAAAGAAGCGAAACCGTAAAAGTCCGGCGAAACCTGAGCAAAATAAGAGTCGTCTGCAGACGCCAGATACGGGAAACAATTTGGAACGAAAACGGATCGACGACTTTATGCCATAAAAAAGCAATAAGCGCCATAAACCGTAATTTAATTAAATGTCATACCAAGTGATGAATCTTATCGGTGGATGGAATAATTAAATTAATTTTAATTATCGAAACTGTTATATGTGGGATTAATTTAGTGCAGACGGTGGATGAGGCATTCCTGTCGGGTATTTTGTTTATTTAAAATGTGTCTGACTACAGATAAATACGTTATTTTATTGGAGGTTATGACTTTTATTGCAGCAAGTCTGCGTACATGTTTTGTACATACACGTTTTATGCTTAATAATTTAATGCACTAAGTGCGTATATTTATTACTTTACAGTTGTTAAATTTTTATTAAGGTTTATAGGTTTCGCATCAAAAATAAAATCGCCCACTTGATTACCTGCAGAAAGTAATTTATTTCTATAATAACTTGCTACATTTTCCCCTATTTAAGAAATATCAGAAAAGTTCTTTGACCGACGGTATATCTTTCAAACATTTTTGTGATAAACATTTATGATGATATTAAAGTAACTTTTGGAGATAGTGATAATTAAACACGGTTAAAATAGTCACTCCTGACAAAGCTATTAATCGATAGCGAAGCTTTAAGCAATTGTGAGATTTTTAAAGTATCCGTTAAAAGATTAAAAGGAATTTGTTGTACAAATATTATTGTTTCAAGCATCTGGAGATAAAAAATACAATAAATATACAGGGTCTCCCAAATAGAGTGGCCTATTAAAAGTTTTCGGGGAAGGGAATATACAAAAATTCTGAAAATTCGTACACTGCCCTAAGGTAAAGCGATCTTTCAGATCAAAATATTTTCACTTTTATATCACTTCCGGTTATACCGGAAGTCGCCGTTAACTTTCTTATTTTAATGAAATCCTTTACTTTTTATTGCTAATTCTGATTCTACACATTATTTTAAATAAAAAATGTGCAGGCTTCCCTATCCCTAAATGTAAACGATTTTGAGATATCTTCAAATTTATTTAAAAAATTGTTTTGATGACCTTTCATTTAAGACAATGTACTGTATGATTTTTAAAATTTTAGATCAAGGGAGGCCGTGAAGAGGAAAACATACAGCTTAAATTAACTCATACGTACGTTTTGGTTAACACCAGTGGGAAAATGTCATTCAATTATGAATGCATTTTGAATTTTTGTAAATATCATTTTGAATAAACTGTTGTATTTGCTAATTTACGCCATACGTTTTGCTTTCACGGCCTCCCTTGATCTAAAATTTTAAAAATCATACGGTATTTACGTCAATTTCAAATTTTAAGATTGAAGTGACATGTCGTTTAAAAGTATAATATTCAGACTTTCAAATCATATCCTAATTATCCCTGAAAAATTCATAGGGTGGTTCACAATATGGTGTCGAAGGTCATTATGTTTAACTGCCCAAAACTCAATTTTCGTAAATGGAACACCCTGTATATTTTTATATCATGAGATACAGAATCATCACCATCAGAATTCTACATCGATTGGTATTAGCATTTCCTATACCTATATCTTTTAGTTTTCTTGTTATCAATGATTGTTTATTTTATTCTGCTAATTAATGGAATGAATGCACTTATTCGTAGCAAGCTTTGAAAAAAGAAGCTGATATTGAACTGTTACTTTTTAAGAAATAAATAATTGCTAACCATAACATTATTTTGACGTACATCATAGAATAAAGTTATTAGGTAAATACCTACCGTAAGTTTACCATTTTCATAAACGAGCGTCTTTAAAAATTAAGCATGCTTTGAAAAACAATTTTTTTGTCAATTTAACGTTTTTCTTAAACAACAAAAGCAATACTTACAGTTGATAAAGTGGTAAAAATAATAATGAATAATTTTATTTATTTTAATAAACAGTTTATTTTACATTCAAGGAGAGTGCAATAAAATGGTTACGAAAACAGGTATAAAATTTAATGAAAAGTATCCGCAGTTACCGCCAATGAAAAAAAAATATAGAAGATTTGAACGTATTTTTTAAGAAGTGGTCTGACCAAAGAAAACTTCATCTGCTCCTGTAACTGGCAATGAAGCAAATGATGATGTATTAGCATTCGTCGAAATTTATTTATTTATTTCTACTTATCTGTTAATGGTATAACTCAATAAATATTTTTATTTTGTCGACACTTACTGCGAGAAATTTCGATAATTCTAGCAAGATATGCCTTATAATAAACAATTATGATAACAAGGAAACTAAAAGAAATAGGTATAGGGAATGCTAATATCAATAGATGTAGAATTTTATTCTGTGTCTCATGGCGTAAAAATATACAGGCTATTCCATTTACGAAAATTGAGTTTTGGGCAGTTAAACATAATGATTTTCGACACCATATTGTGACCATCCTATGAATTTTTCAGGGATAATTAGGATATGATTTGAAAGTCTGAACATTATACTTTTTAACGACATGTAACTTCAATCTTTAAATTTGAAATTGGCGTAAATACATTTTCTTTAATACATTTTCTTTAATTTGAAGGTACAGTGCACTCGCGCTAACGTGAACTAATTAAAACCAGCTGTGTTCATGTTTGCGCGATTGTTCATGTTTCCGAAATGCAGTCTTCATCTCTTAAAAACAATTAAAACATGAAACATCACTTTCAACCTTTATTTATGTACTACATATTATGTATTTTTGGAAAAAAATGAAGTAAAAAGTGATTCTTTGGACTTATGTTGTAAATTTCTAAAGTATATAAAGTAGCTGTTCATGTTAGCGAGGTGCACTGTTCACGTTAGACAGTGGCCAATACTAAAATTTAGGTGTTCACGTTATACAAGAGTTCATGTTAAGCAGTGTTCACGTTAGCGCGAGTGCACTGTATCTCAAAATCGGTTACATTTAGGTTTAGGAAAGCCTTAACATTTTTTATTGAAAATAATGTGTAGAATCAGAATTTGTAATAAAAAGTAAGCATTCCATTTAAAATAAGAAAGTTAACGGTGACTTCCGGTATAACCGGAAGTGATATAAAAGTGAAAATATTTTAGTCTGAAAGATCGCTTTCCCTTAGGGCAGTGTACTAATTTTCAGAATTTTTGTATATTCCATTCCCCGAAAACTTTTAATAGGCCACCCTATTTGGGAGACCCTGTATGTACTTATCCTACTATTTAAAAAAATGAAAAACACTTATGTATGAATAAAAAATATTTCAAAACGAATATTAAAACAATATATAATAATGAAATATGAGAATATGGAAAAATGATTAATCGACCTAATATCACTATCATAATATCTGTCAAATCAACACCGCGTATATTTCGATATTAAAGCTTGTCGTTAACAACAATATGGATTGTTTCCATTCCAATAACAACTTGAAAAGAATATTGTAGCAGAAGCTGTATCCATAATCATTCCACTTACTTGATAATAAATATTAATTGCTAATGAATCATTAACTGTCATTAATAACAATACTAAAGTTTCCGCTTGAAATTTCACACAAGAAAATCATAAAACAGGTTCACGCTAATTATACGAGTACATCATTTCCCTTGTAATCTTTTTTCACCGTTCGCTAATTAGTGAATTCTTTCTTTAACTTCAGTTACGCTTTCCTACCAAGCTCTTTAGTACTTATTTGCTTGCTACTCGTCTGAAGTTAGTGAAGGTAGTGAGCAGTGAGTTGAAATTTATGTGCATATAATTACAGCTTAAGTTGCAAGTTGAAAAAGCGATTTCTTTCAATTACTCGTATATCTCGGTTGGATAATTGATATACATGCAAGCGGCTTTACTCTGCCGTGGTTAACTTTTGATTGATTAGGTGTACTGATTAAAAAAGAAAAACTAGGCCGTTCAGCTTATAACATTAATATTTTATAGTAACGTGCATTTTTTTTTTAATTTCTCCTCGTAGTTGGCCGTGAACTGTTAGTTGTGAACCAGCCCCAATCGACCTATCGTAAGAAATATGAGTTTTACGGAGAATCCAAACCTGTCTTAAAGAAAATAGTAGACACTTCGATCACCTATTATGATTTTACTTTGAATTTTGAATGAAATTTGTTAATAAAAGTGTTTTTTGAACTTTGTGATATTTACTTCAATAAGAAAAATGAGGTTATGATATACGTCAATTTATTAAGTCTCAAACAACTAACAATTCACAGCCAAGTAAGAGGAGAAATTAAAAAAAAAACGTTATTTTTTCATAACTTTGTAATGTTCTTAATTATAATATTTTTAAAGAAAAGTTTAAGTAGCGACATCCTGACATGACATTGCATTAGGACTGATAAATTGAAGCCAAAATAAGTCATCCCATACAAGGCGGATATGTGTGCTGTCAAAGCATAATGAAAGTTTTAAAAATTTGCAATAAAATTTTTATATTTTTGAATCATTTTATGTATAATATTTTTGAATCATTTTGTGTATGAAGATCTTTTGAACGAAAAGTTTAAAAAAAAACCTTTTCTAAATTAATTTTATAAGAAAAGCATACACTTCGCGTTAGGAATTTTTTAGAATGACTAACTTCTAAAAAAATAGTTTTTAATTTAATTTTTTTATTTTGCATAGAAGCTAGATACAGTGTGTTTCGAAATTCTAAGAAATTGAATATTGTTTTAGTAAAATTTTAATTTGGGAGAAAGAAAATTATCCAAATGATCAAAAATATTCCTTTTCGTTTTCCCAGTTTTATTGCATTTGACCACTTTGACTAAAAGCTTGATTTAGAAAATTTGTTGAAAGTCGGCTTTGTTTGCAATGGGTTTGTCGAGCTCCTCTTGACAGCTGTTTCGACCCTATTTAGGGCTTCTTCAGCAGAAGAGTAGCTCGAAAATTTCACTTTAATCAAACCGACCTGTCGTATTTATTTCAGAATCGAGCACATTAGTGATCATTGATCACTGATCATTGATCACTGGTCGCGACATTCCGCGTCCGATTTTTGACCTAACATGTGAGAATTGACAAATTAATAGTAACTAGCTTGCTGCCTAATAAGTCATCCCACATAAGGCGGCTAAGTTTGCTGTCAAAACATATTTGAAAGTTTACGAAATTTGTTGCAAGTCGGTTTTGATTACAATGTATTCGTCGAGCATTCTCTGAGCAACTGTTTCGGCCGTATTTGGGGCCTCCTTAGAAGATTAATAGCTTGAAAACTCCACTGCAATCATACTGTAGGATCTAGTGATTTCACAAAAACTGGAGGTCAAGCGTAGTTATTCCAATATATGTATACTACAATAGTGACTTATTTATACAGGGTTATAACTAATTAAAGGCTCACCGTGGGGATCTCGTAAACTACAAGATATACAAAGACAGTTAAATTACAATAGTTGCGCTATTTTGGAGTCTATAAAAATGTGCAAATAAATTTCTTTTATCTTCATTCGTTTGTGAAATATCTTCAAAAAACTGAAAATTCTCAATTTCGAAAGTCTTGAATATTTTGTTTATTTAATAAGGTAAAATCACAAAATTTGGTAATTAAATTCGATGGACTTTTTCTTATGGGCGCTATCTTAGATATTCATACCATGTGATACAAAAATAAAATCTGAATACGATGATACGATACACTTATGCTTTTCTTTCAAATAAAATATTATATTATCAAGAAGTATTTTCATAAATTTTTTAATCTAGTTGGTGGATGCTTACAAACATCAAGAAATAAAATAATTACTAAATTAACAAATCTTATTAAATTATAGAAACTATTTATGTATTTACATAAAAAATGTCCTTTTCTCAAAATGTTTCTTAGTAACTTAATAATTTGTTTTAAAACAAAAGCATAAGTTTATCATATCGTAGTATTCAGATTTTATTTTTGCATCACATGGTACGAATATTTAGGATAGCGCCCGTAAGAAGAAAGCAGTTGGCAGTTGTATCTGCGAAATTGTCAATCCTAACCTATTTCTTCTGACTGTATTAGATTGTTCATTGAATTTAATATAAAATTACCGAGTTTTGTGACTCTATCTTAATTAATAAACAAAATATTAAAGATTTTCGAAATTGAGAGTTTTCAGTTTTTTGAAGATATTTCACAAACGAATGAAGATGCAAGAGATTTATTTGCACATATTTCTAGACCCCAAAATAGCGCAACCTTTTTGTAATTTAGCCGTCTTTGTATCTTTTATAGTTTACGAGATCCCCATGGTGAGCCTTTAATTAGTTGTAACCCTGTATACAGGTCTTTCTAAAAGTGGGATACTACAAACACATATACAATATAAATACTACAAATTATAAGCTTTATCATTTAAACTCTCACTTAGTTTAAATGTGATACAACTTTTCAATGGATTAATGATGAATAAAGCAAGAAAACACAAACTTTCGGAACGCATGGAAATAGTTATTCAGAACCAAATGAATTGATTGAGAAAGAAACAATAAATTTAGTCATTTTCTTATGGCATTTTCCTGGAACTTTGAAAATAAGATTACCTTACTCTTAAGCCTTCTTCATTTTTCGGTGTCCACGCTGTATACCGTAAAAGATAAATTTCATCTGGCATTTCTCAATTTGATTTGAAGGAATGCAGCAGCGTTCTGCAACAATAAAAATCGATAATAAAAGAAATCCCATTTGTTGCACAATTTTTGAAAGAAACTGTATATGGAGTTAAAACAATTATAAAATTATGAAGTAGAAATAGGGAAAGTATTAATTTTGTAAAAATATGTTTGATATTGCTTAATAATGTGCGTTTTGCATACTTGGGCTCTTTGCCATGTGTGTAAAATGCAATATTTCATTATGTTATCCGTATCTAGTATCTATGTATCGTTCATTATAATAACTGTAAGATATTTGGTGATATGTACCTAGAAGTGAAAGGGTTGAATGTACCGATAATATACAATGTAGAAAAAACTGAACTGAACGCCGGTACCGAAAGTGCGATTTTTTTACGGTGCAAGGTGATCAATATGTTCATATCAAAATGCAGCGTCAACCGGTATACATAACTGTGTATAAGTAGGTGGAAATGGTTTTTGAAATATAGACCTTCAAAGTCAGGGGTCAAAACTATTTGTTCCGATAGTAAATTTTCAAAACTTGGCTCCTGCGATTAGGTTGTTTTAAATTAAATTTTGGCAGACTAGGACACAATCTAAACATCTAAAGTGAATACACTAATCGAGTGAACAGTAACCTAAAGAAAGTGGCTAAATTATTTATGAATGATTTCAAAGAGTGTGAGCTGTAAAACCAATGTAAATTAATTTCAAAAATAAAATTCTATAAATGTTAGGATTCACTGTTATCACTGCGTAGATGATATTTGATTCTACTTTTTCGTTCACTAACAAACAGAAAATTTTAGTAATCCCAACGTTCATCAGCAAGACGACATATAACGCGCATGGCCGCTGCAACGAATGCTGTATCGAGCGGACAGCCCGGGATTGTATTGATCCAAAAGAGAGGCAAGATGGCCTCCGTCTCGTTGGGACTGCACACAGTACATTGGTGAGAGAGGGCCATTTCCTCTATCCTTCACCGAAAGCAGGCTTTCGTTACCCCTCCCGCTCCGTTCAGCGCAGACCGTCTTGATCTACGATCCAATAGACAGTTCTGAGCGTAGCAAGGGAAAATGAACAGAAAAGCTAACCTCTCATTGAGTCTGGTTTCCCTTCCAAACTTCAGCTACGTGCACGGCGTGCGGAATGGATTCCGGGAATAAAATAAATTGCAAGGCATGTACCCTATCTCGGTTTCTTTTTTCTGCAAAAAGTTATCTAAGTATTTTTAGAAAGGTTTCCTTGCAAATTTCTGCGTTTGGCAGAAAAATAAAACGGGATCACATGCCTTCCAATGAATGAAATTTATGACCGATATTTATTCAAAAAAGCTCTTCCTAAAATATGAGAATAAATTTTCATTTTCCTAATAGCAAAAGCTTCGTCTTCCTTTTACTGCAGAAATATTAAATCAGATGTTTTATTGAGATTTGCTTCTAAGATTAATATCTTACGACAAACATAGTAACTTCAAATGGAATTTTACTTATACAGTCTGTATTGCGAAAACGATTTCAGCAATTCAAACATCACATTAGAGATCTGTTTGTTATCCTGCACTGGTGTACACAAAATACGCAAAATACTCTTTAATGAAACTTGAAATGTTTGTGTGGTATGTCAGTATGAATGAGTAAGATTCGTATTAATACATTATCAATGTATTTAGGCTTCATTAAAGTATATTTCGTAAAAAAAGTGTACACCAGTGCAGGATAACAAACAGACCTTAGATTAATTTATAAATACTACAAAAGAACATCATTTTTTGTTTTGTTTTAGTATGTCATTTTTATCAAGCGATACTCAACTGTCTTTTCAAATAACAACACATATTTTCATTTTTCATTCAGTTTCACAGAGATTTTTTTTTTTGAATTGAACGGTCTATTGCAACTTAATTTTTTAGAACACTGTAGTAATTAATTTTGCTTATAAAGTGTGCGGTGATAAACTCGTATGGGGGTAACTAGAAGGTGTTAGTTATATGTATTCAGCAAGGTGGGCGACTTTTTGAACAATACTTATAATAATTAGGTACCTTTTCTGTTTTGTTATACCGTTTTGTAATAAAATTTTACATTGCTTTCTACAGTGTGTCCCCGGATTGAGTTCGCGATACGTATAATGGACCAAAAATTTTTGAATTCAGATTTCATGTTCTGCAGTTCAGGTCTGATTGGCGTGAAATGAATTTGTGCCAAATTTGACGCCGAAAGCCTTCAAGGTGGCGGAATTAACACAAGAAGAAGTAAAACCTGTGTAGGTAAAGTGGTCTTTCTTTTGAATTTAGGAGAAAAAATTAGTAAGAGAAAATTATTCTCATTTTAAATTAGGGAGATATACCAAATTCCAACATTCTAGGGAAAAGAATTGAATTACATATATATTTAATTGAAGCTTTCCCAAATGTTTATTTCCTTCTTCAGAACACTGTAAATAGTGTAACATTATAGAAAATGGGTTGAGATAATCAAAGTTTACTTTTGACTTATATGACGGTTGAAGTGTTGTTGCACATATTCTTTAAAATTGTTTGTCTTCATACAATTGTAAAACGTTCCGTATACATTAATTTTAAACATTATGTGCAAAGACACTTCAACCTTCCGTCAGTCAGAGATTATGTGTTATCTTGAATAACTTAGGCTGGGTTTCTCAGTCTTAGTTTAACTTTAAACTCCTGTTTATTCCCATGGTAGCAATTATAAAAACAATTGTACCTATGGAAATAAACAGGAGTTTAAAGTTAAACTAGGACTGAGAAACCCAGCCTCAACCCATTTTCTGTAACATTACACTATTTACAGTGTCCCGGGGAAGGGAATAAACATTTTCGGAAGCTTGACTTAAATTAAAAGACTTTCTTTATCACCTAAATTGACTGTATCCCTAAGTATTAAATTAAAGCAGGTTCTTGTCCGATGAAAATTATATGACAATTTCTTTGAAACGGACCCTGAATATGCGTACTAACACTTAACGTTTCGCCGTCGTTCGACAAATTCGTCAGAAGTGAAAAAATCTAAACGAAATCTTGACATTTTAATAGAGTCTTGGAGACTGTTCAATATCTGCTAAAGTTTTCTGGCTGATTTTTACAAATGCTTGTCTCATTTTATTTTTTTAATATTAAGTCGTATTTGGTTGAATTTTAAATAAAAAAATAAGTAATACTAAAGGTAGAGACAACAAAAGTGCATTGATTCATTATAATCAATACCTGAATGAATTGTTTGATTATTGGGCCACTTCTATGGGCCTTAAGTCTACTAAATTCTAAGTCTATTAGGACCTTAAATTATTTACTGTAACGACGTGTAAAATACTTTGTATTTAGTCTAACGACTAAAGACTCAATAAATAAAATTGCTGATATGAATAAAAAAATATGAATAAATATCTTCGTAGGGTTAAAATTACATTTTGAAGGATTTTGTTTGTATTTTTGCAATTAGTTGGTTTTATGTACTCAGATTACTTATAAATGCCATTATTTCGTTTAGGTTTAATAGATAATTATGATTTTGCTCTTTCCTTTTTGTTTGTTTTCTTGAAGTATTGTTCTTATTAGAAGTTGTAACTGTGAGTGCATATATCTCGAAAACCATAAGCTTTAGACCAATACATTTTACACACGTTAGAAATAGAAGACGAGCTATTCAAATGTGTCAAAATGTACAGGGTGTCCCATTTAAATTTTTAAAGAAAATTTAACTTTCAAGTTTCAATTGTTTCTGTGTAAACGCATGTGGAGATTATTCTACTAGATACATATTTTTAATTAGTTTAACGATAATGATTCATCTTCACAAGGCATATTTATTGTAATATAGATACATTCGATTTTATGTGTGTAGAATTAGACAGCTTTACTTATTTATTTGTTTTTTTTATCAGGTTAGCAATAAATAGTTAACGACGTGCCGAAATTATGTAAAGAATTAACGGATAAAGGCCGCCTGTCATGAATTTACAACTTTTTCTGCGTTTTATAGTACAACAAAGCATTAAAACCTGTATGGGTCTTTAAAGAGATTTATTTGTTATTAAGCAATTAAACTTGAAGATTAATCTCCGGATAAATTGCGAAGAAATTCCGTTTTATATCAAAAGGTTTCGTTCTAACGTCTTAATAATATTAAAATATCCCAATCAGCTGCAACGATAACGTCATTAATATTTTCATGTTGGTTACAATTTTCTGGTTTAATATTTTTATTACTTGTAATGTTTTCCAGAATATTTGGTAAAATATACATAATTACATGATTTAATAAAGAAATCAAGTAGTGATCAAGTCAAGATTATCGGTAGAGTTGTCGTAATATTTGTAGAAATAATTAGTTTATATTTACGTCTAATTTGTTTTTATTGGAGAACGTTTTAATTAATCGATCTATGTATGAATTTTCTTCCAGAAAACACAAAGCAGTAACAATTACACACGTACTATACTACTAAAATACATGATTATTCTGATACAATTAATTACAATACGGCACAATCGATTAATGAAAAAGTGATTAAAGTGATAGTAAATTGAAAATAAAATTTCCCATTCGCCCAGTCTTCTTTCAGATTTAATTTGCAAAACTGGGATGATGAGTCTTCGAATGTGTAATTAAAAATTTTACGGATTTATATTTTCAAATTAAGCGCAACACGTTTCTTATTTTTATTTCAAATAATTATTGCAATTCCTTACTTTTACACACTGTACTAAACAAGCAATAAATCTCTCATAAAATCCCAGGTGCTTAAAAATCAGGCGTATCGAAATTCAACCCATTAAACAACCATATATTTAACCACAAATTACATAAAATAATATTTACATATGCGGCTTACTCTTACGTAAAATACTACTTACACAGGTCAAAACCGAAGCGCAAAAACGGGGTTAATCTTAACTGTAAACGAGACGAAAACTAACTGAAAATATTTTGACAAGTCCTGGGCCATCTTGCGAAATTAGGTCAACCCTAATCATCCTTGTATAATGCGGCAAAAAATTTACTGCACTTTCAGTTTTTAACCTTCCTTCGAGGTCGTCGGGTTTATGCGGCGGCCACTGAAGTGTTCAAAATACTTTTCAGGCTTATTTCCGATGACATTGGCGGTTATTGATGGAACCAATATCTAAATGAAAATCCTTTTTATTCTAAGTTAATCTACATGTATAACTTGTTCGATAATGACTTATTTGTATGCGCGTGGTTTTACGAGCTTCGCATACGCGGTTTAACTTTAGAGTAGTTATTATGTTTTTTAAATCATCCTGCGTACGTAGGTAAGCAAGCCTGTGTGAATATGATACCTATACATATACATACGTATATAAAATGCACACATAAAGCTGAAACTTCTAAAACCCTGAAATATGTACTTGCCGTTTTTACTGTAGCGCATGTTTTCAAATCACGTTTAATGCAAGCCAACACATTAGTTGTCAAGTGGTGCAATAACAAGGCAAGTTTATGTACTCCTAGCCTCGCCTTATGTTAAACTTAGATCATAAAAGATTTTAATCCGCTTCCAAGGCTCCAGACTTGGGTGGAAATATTGAATCTACCCACTCGCTCAGATAACGCTTGCCGAGAAGTTTTGCAAATCGATAATGGCTGCGTGACAACTTCGCAATCTTAGTGTTTATATCAGGAAATTTCATTTAACTAATAATGAGATCAATTTTTCGCTTTATTTGACATACTCTTTACTACATATTTACATTCAGTAAGTCAAATAATATGTCTTTCATGAAAAAACAATTAAAATGTATTCTTTAATTAAAACATATCGACTAGCTACACTCAGAAAAATATCAGTCAAGAAATGTTAAATATTTTAGATTGAATCAACGCATTATTTCTACACCATGAAGACATCGTGCATGTCGCTTTAATGTACCTACATTTTTTTTTAAATGTATTTTGCACCCCACTTAGAGGCTTTATTGAGTTAGAAAACAACTTTAAATGCAAAAGTTTTAGGGTTTCATACGTAATTATGTATTATCTTTAAGAGTTAGCACAAAAATAAACAGATTATTGCAAAGTAGAAAACAAATGCATTTGTGGTTTTTTTTAATAGAACACCAAGCTATCGGAAACAAAAGATCAGACTAAAATTTGCATAACATTGCCTTATGCCATGACAATGCAAAACCCCACACTGCGTTTGGCACAGTTGAGACAATCCAGAAACTCGGATGGTTAATTATGCCCCATTCAGATTTTAGTCCTGATTTAGCCCCATTGGATTTACACTTGTGTGGCCAAAACTGTTTTGAACGATGGCTTCAAGGATGGTACAAGTATTTAGAAAGAGAAGGAGATTATGCTGAAAAATAGTGTCTTGTAGTTTAAGGTTTGAACAAATGCTATACAAATTTTCTTTTAGTTACTTGCGATTGCGATAGAGTTGCAACTTGTTATTTTCTTTCAGTATTTCCTTGGAAACACAAAATCCAGTTCGTGATGTATTTCAGTATAGTTCAAGATATAAAGATTCGTTCTTTTATACCTGCAGTAGTACGGGATCAAATTAACGCAACTGTCTAAGAGCAAAATAACAGAAAAAAGGATTCTAATTTAATCTGATTTCGAAATATTTCTAAATAAAAAACAAATTAGTATACATGAACTACCTGTAATAATTAGAAATACCAATAAACATTCCACATTCACTCTGCCACTCGTTTTCGCTGTGATATCGTAACTTATGAAGCACCATCTTCGCAAAAACCGAACAGTAAGCATGCACGCCTAATTAACTAAAGGCTGCTGCTAGAATTGCTGCTATGTGTTATTAGCGTACACAAAACGAAGACCATGATTAAGTGTAATTACTTAGAAGCTTTAGTCGATTCGATGGATTGTAGAGTCATTTCTTGACACCAAGTAGGTACAGCAGTGTAATTGCAAACTGAGCAAGAACCTTGCTGTATAAATTACAACATCGTTATTCATATCCTTAAGCTCCGCAGTAAAAAAAAATATGGTATTGAGTATTCTACTTTTACGTTTATTTGTTTCCCATGCAATAAGTAATAAAATGCAGTTTTAAATTTATATAAATTTTATATGCTGCCTTTAATTTTTAAAAGCACATTCAATTGTATCCTCAAAGTTAAACATATTTTATCGGACATCAGTATTCCTCGTTTATAGAAATCAAAACGTTTAAAACCATTTATTCAATAAAAAATGCAATCTCTGACGGTTATTAATCCTGTGCATACTTTGATTTATCATCGACAGTTGTCCAGAAACACCACCACTTTCTAAAAGTGTGCTACAAATGGAAAAAAAATGGAAAACACGAAATTTGTTCTTATTTCTCAATTATTTCATTTGATTCTGAATGATTAGTCCAATGCGTTCCGAAACTTTGCGCTTTCTTGTAGCACACTTTTTGAAAGACACTGTATGTATTAGGTAGGAGTAAAGAATAGTTTGGCTAGAAAATTCGGAATAAAGTTTTCCAACTTTTTTGCTTTATCAGCGAGGAAAGAAAGAATTAATAATTTTTGTATTTAGCAAAATTTGTATCAATATTACAAATTAAATTAAATTAAAAAAATTTTAAGGACGTATAATTTTGTTTATTAGTTGCATAGGTACTAGAAGTTAAATGAATTTTTGCCTTTCGTCAAATAAATGAAAAATCTGGCGCACGTATTTGGATATTTATTAGGCAATTTGTTTACAACTCAAAACACTTAATGCAGTGATAGAGACAGACCGTTAATTAATTTTTTAATGTTCCAGACCCCATACTTAATGAACATGGAGTAAAGAAGACATCATATATTATCTCACATCTGTTTCATCAGCCATCTTAGGTAAGTAGACATTTTGCTCGTTTTGCTGCTTCATCTCCGGTAATTGGGAGACGAGGCGGAGTCCTTGTTGACATATTTATTTGATACAGCCGGTTTTATCTGCCGCGGTTTCGGTTTCAGAACTTGTATCTGTCACACACCTTCATTAATTAACCATCTAATGGAACCATGCGAAGATATTTTTATTATTTTTTTAACACGCGAGATCGCCCATGATATAAATACATCCGATCGCAAATTATAAAGATATTCGCTTTTTATGACCTTAAGTCGCATAATTATGTGTTCGGTTAATTATCTATTTTTAGATGAAATATTTTGTAAAATATTTAAGCTACGTCCATAAAATATGTCACCGTCGTTTAACAATGTGATAAATATTTGACAAGCGGCAAATAAGTTCAAAAAGAAGTCTTTATCTCATGCATCAGCAGAATCAATTATGATTATGGTGTGCCGGGCCGTGGCAAAAATGAAATTCAGTGATATCAGAATGTGTTCGCGCAGACCTAGGGCATAAAAGGTCCACGACTGTTTATTAAGGCGTTACACGAAAAATCGCTTAGAGTAATTTTTTAATTAATTACTTAATTCACTTGATTTTTAACGGAACCAAGTGGACCACTAATTCTAATAAAGGAAGGACCGCTTCGTCGTAAAACCTAAAGTTCATTTACGAAGTTAAATATTGTGTTAGGGATTGTTTACTTTATAACTCTCATTAAGGTAATACCAACAACTTTAATTCTTATTAATATGTATACGTCAAATAAGTTTATTCCTCTACAAATTAATAAAACGAAGAACAAGTGTGTAAATAGATATACCTTATTTTATTAAAATATTATATCAAAAAATAAGAGCAAAATTCAGAATTATTTACGAAGTTATTTTAAAAGCAGCAAGCAAAGAGAGCTTTACAAGGTTGTAAAATTTCATTGACCTTATATACAAATAAGGGATGAGAGTGTACATGTAAACTAGAGCAAAAAATGCACCATTTTAATACATCTGAAATCCGGCGGGCGTATAACGAGCGGTCATTTAAATATATAGTCCGTCGTTCGGACCTTGCTCGGCATTATAAGATTATATTCAAAGGGTGGCATGAAAAAATATACAACCTTCGGAAATGAAAACCCCCCGGCCGTAAAATAAGGGTCAACATGTTCAGCATAACAATGGTTAACTTTTAGGTAAGCTTTCACTTTTCGCAAAACGCCCTATTCGCTTTTAAATTGGGATTTTATCTTAATAACTAGTCCACCTCCATTACCTGCTTCTACTTTTTTATGATCAAAACTATAAAGATTGCTATTTTAATTTGGCTATTTCGGGTTTAATTTTCATGTTTCATCAAAGTGATGCGGACGTTGACGTACTTTTTTTTAAAATAATTTAAATGAGTATACAGGATGGGCCAATAGTGTGTGGGTGTAAGATAGCGACTATACTATTGATCGTTTAAAGAGGAAACTTAAATTATTTTAAGTGGAATACCTTATATGCTCATTATACAGGTGTTCAGAAATGAGGGGACTCAGTGGTCGTAGCGCTGTTCCTTGCATGATTCTAAGAAGAAAGGGAAACGTTTAAAGGAAAATTAAATAAAATTTTCAAAAATATCACCGTCAACTGCGATACATGCGTCCTTAAATATTTGGAGAATATGTTCAGGGAAGTTTTCAGAGGCGTTCATAAGGCCTTTTTTAAAATTTATTTTCGTCTCCTGAATATGTTCTCTAAATATTGGGGGTCTTTCACAGAACACCCGGTATATAATATAACATTTAACTTGCGAATTAAGTGCACTGTCAAAAGCGTTAGTAACATGCAAGAGCGATAGCTAATATATGGAAATGTGCAAGAAAAGTGCAAGAAAGATACCTCTATTTTCTGTGTTAACCTAGGCAACGACATTAAATATTGTACACAGTTTTGACAATATGTGTTGATTTCTACATTATGTAGTAAAGTAAACGCACAAAACTATTTTCCTAATACGTTAAATGCACCAATCCGGGTTCTGCCATCCATCACGTGATCGGTGATCCTTTTAGCACTTAAATAAGATTTGTGTTTATTTCCAAAAAAAGATTATAGAATAATTCTTAGCATTTATCAATACTTTTTAAGTGCAAATTAAACTTGATGGTTAACTATTTTCCTAAGTGGCTTATTTTTATATGTTGTATCTAAATTGACATATTATATTATATTATAATTGTATATTAATCTGAGCTTGGAAATTATAATAGAGTTGGATATCATCAGCACAGGTGTCTAATTTACATTGACGCGGACAGAAAAAATGTAGACACTTTTTTTGACGTAAATTTTATAATATAAAACTTTTACTTGGTGGTTGAACGGAAACTTACGGATGATAATCAGTAATGTTTATTGTTTGTCATCTGTAAGTATCAGCTCATAATTACAACCATCTAGCAAAAGTTCTCTATTATAAAACGGACGTAAAAAAGTGTCCAGTTATTTTGTTCACGACTGTAATACAAAGTGATTATAAAAGAATTACATCTGGTAGGTAGTGAATTCCCCTTGCAAAAATAAGAAATGGCGCATTGTGAAAAGGAATCTTATCCAAGAACTGTAATGCCAAGTACGAATTGACATTGCGATTTTATGAAATCAGACCACTGATTGTTACGCAGTGAGTAATTATGCCTGCTTTGAAAAATATAATATAATACCTTTTTGGACAACCGTACGCGAAGTGAACATTTCGCGTACGCAACGCAGACTGCGAAATCGAATTTCGCGGCCGTTACTCTTAGGGCGGCGGTTTAAACTCAAGTTTAAATGAACCTGATTCAAAGTAAATAAATTCGCATAGGTTCAAAAGAACATAATGGCAATTAATGCATTTATAAATAAAATTTGATGCGATTTTGTTCACTTTGGTTCAGTTGAACGTTAGTTTGAACCTCCTCTGTACAACTGGCCCTCAGTAACGACCAGTAAACTAAATGGCACATTTCCACACATTGATTTGACAAAATTTCTCTCATTTCTATGGTAACATGAAAGCCGTCGTTCTATCTAGGACGAAAATTAAAAGTACGGTTTCTTGATTTCAAAAATTGAAGATCTTATATGGTTGCCCAAAAAATGTTGTGTACATCTTGCCCGAGAAATTCTATAACGTCCTCGAGATTGTCCTGCCTCGGCCGCAAGCGGCCTCGTCAACAGTTTTTCTCTCGTTACGTTAAAGAATGATTTCGCGGCTGTGGTATACAAATAACTGCTTCCAATTCGGTTTGTTGAGCACAGGATAAAACCGTTTTTCCACGATAATAGTATTTACACACAAAATTATTGTTTCTTTTATCAAGGCACTCACCACACAATGCAAATGCAGTCACAAACCACAGTTGCAATAATTTATATTTGTTGGTTTCCATTACAAGAAATTGGTAAACAATCGTAAAGCAAACGTGCGTGAAATTTTACTCCGATAAGTGAAAAAAATCGATACCGTGTGAACGGTAACAGATAGTTACAAGGAATGCTAATACAGAACAAAAGAACATATAATTTAGAATCACATGGTGTAGGTGTTCTATTTAAAGAAAATTATTTTTGGAACAGTTGAAATTAGTCCTAATAGGAGTTACTTTTCATATTGGACATAATCTGGAAGCCTGTTGCTGTGGCCTACTACTGCACGCCAAAACTGACTTCATGTCTGTTAGATGGCAATTTCATAACCAAGGTACTGCAAGTCCGACTTTTTTTTCACATAAAACTACCTCGTAAACGTTTAATTTTTCTTGTATCATAAAATTGCTTTAGAGAGAAATTCAAATATATGATAAAAAGTAGGATGTTTCATTTAAAATAAGTAAGTTGATAGAAAGTTGAAAATATCATATTTAAATAGATCGTTATTGCCAATCTATAGCTATAAAATATGAAGTACCTATTGAAATGGGAAGACCATAAACTTTTAATGAACGTGTTGCCTGATTCACCCTGTATACATAGAGTCAGAGTATTTTCAGTAATTTTTAAAGATAAACAAACTCTAATAAAATATTACAAAGAGCAAGTCAAAGAGGTACAAAATTTAATTTGAAAAAGAGTAAATTTGGATTGAATAAATTTAAATATATTGGACAAGTTTTTCAGAAAATAGGTTAAAACTTGACAATGATAAAATAAAGCTATTACCTCGGCTATTACGAACATGAATAACCGTATTTATCTCGCAATGGTACAAATTTTCGAGAATCATTATTGTTAAGAGAAGTTCCTGAAGGTCCATGGCAAGTACTGGATACAGATTATACAAATTAGAAAATAAAGAATATTTTATAAATTATGCAGATATAGGATTGTTGCGAAGCACCCCAAGCGAAGTTATTGTTATATATTGTTATGCAAATTTTAGACTGACCACGCTATCTACGCAGCCAGCCAAAGATTCTAGTACTTTTCAGACTCACCCTGGATGGCGGAAGACTGCTGGAAGGTTCGCTATTTTTTCCACGCTACTCTCGAATTAGAGAATTACTATAAACGGTGTTGACTCGTTTTTCAGACAGAAAATAGCATGTAAAATCAAATATTTGCAAATATTGGTTCTGCTGTAAATTTGAGAGCAAAACGGTAAATTGTTCAGAATTCTAAAATGCACTTAAAACCTTACTTATTTTATTAAATTTTGTACTCGTATTCTCAAAAATAATAAAAGTTGACTATGACAACACAAAAAAACATCAAATTAACATTTTTAAATAATCTGTTCAAACAGGTCTCCATACGAAGCTAAACAATATCCTTATTGATCATAATATTCCTGCCTTATATTTGCCAATTGATACTGAGATACTTTAAATTATCCCAGAAGAAAAATTCATTTGGTGATAAATCTGGAAAACGTGCCGGCCAGTTAATGGTACCTCCTCTCCCTAGCAGTGATTAGGAAATGTCACATTTAAGAAGTTTCGCACACCTGCACTATTGTGTGCAGGGCAATCATCATGCTGTAGTCAAATTTCATGGTTTATGCCAAGATATCCTAAAGTGAATCTTACTGAATTCTGCAGCAATTGGTGATTCTTGTTATCGGTTCTTGTTATCTTTCGATAAAAAAGGGACCAATGATTCCTAAAATTCCTGCCTATACGTTAATTTGACGGATTTGGGAAAGTTAATGTAAATCTTGAGTAGGTGCACCAACATAGAAAATTTAGAGAATTTGGGATTCTATGTGTACCTTATCACTAAAGAATATTTGCTGTAAAAGGCATTCATAATTGAAACATATTTTCGCAGTGGTGTTAACCAAGACGTACGTATGAGTTAATTTAAGCTATATATTTTCCTCTTCACGGTCTCCCTTTATCTAAAATTTTAAAAATCATACCGTACTTATAGGTCACAGCTCACTTAGCAAATTATGTGCCTTTTCCAGAAGATTTTTGCCATTTTAAAAGAATATGGCTGCGAAATTTAAAGTTTTAAATAATATATAGAATTCTGAACAATATTTTCCTTTACCGTTTTACTCTAAAATTTACGAGAAAGCCAATCACTGCATATATTTAGTTTTACATGTTATTTTTCTATGTCTGAAAAACGAATCAACACGGTGTATGTCAGGAGTTGCGGGATATTTAAATCAGTTTTATTTCGAAAACAATATGTGCGAGCATTTGGTAGAACGTTAATTTATAGAAGTGTTATTTGTTAGACAAGTTGTGCAACTCGATTATTATTGTATCAGGTGTTCATTTAATATTCCGGTAGCATTTGGCTATGGAAATGTCTAACGTCTAAAGTAGGTTTTATTACAATCAAATAATCAACATTACTAAAACTGACGTAAATGATCGTGTAAATGAGGCATAAGGCTAGGCGTTGACTTGTCCGCATCGTACGCATCACACGAATCGAATTTTATCCTGATGAGTCACATCGTAAGAGGCGATCCATCCGATGCGAAACAATGAATGCAGATTTTTAGCAAAAAACGTTTTACCGTTTTACCAAAACGGGTGTTATGCCTCATTTACACGATCATTTACGTCGGTTATAGTAACATTGGTTATAATAAAACCTACTTTAGAAGTTCGTGTAACCGTTCTTATTGATGATTTCATACTTGGAGTGGATCGCATGAAGAAAAACGGCTTGATTGTATAATGTTCTACGCATTGAAACAGAAGAGACACCTCTCCATATCCCTGGAAATTTACTTATTGTACTGAAAATATAATTGAAAGAAAGACTGAACATTTCAGCCTTAACTGATAAGATAATCTTGGCAAAAATGGAAGGCAATCGTGGTAGTTATCCTGCTAGGATTATCGAGCCAATTGTTGAAACCAACTGCGCCAAGAAAGGAATTTTACTAGCTAGGACTCTGGTGAAGATTCAAGAAACAATTCCCATTCGTCTTGCAAATGTCAATGGCTACCCAATTACCATACCTAGTGGAACAGTAGTGGGCAAATGCAAAGCAATTAATTGATACTGTTAGCTGTTATTTTGTGATATTCCATTTTACACGAGTAAATTAAATTAAACACTATTTTAGTATATATCACTATATTTATATGCTCGTGCCATATCTCCATAAGTACTGAAGACTGAAAAACATTTTCAATACAACTTCTTTTTTAATTTAAGAGATCTACAACACAAAATTATTTTTATCTATACAGAGTGAATCAAAACAGTGGCGCCGGACACAACTTTTTTATTTCAAATGGCATGTCCTATATATGAAACCAAATTTGGATTGCCCATAAAATTCTAAACATTTTCTGTATACCATTGCCTATACCTAAACCTAACCGTTCTTGAGATATTTAACATTTTGTCTAAAAACTGCCATTTGCAGCCACTATTTTATTTATTCATATTTTATTTAATTTTAACTCTAAGAAAAAGATTTTTGGTACAGATGTAGTTGATACGTAAGCTTATCATTACGCGCTATCTTTGCATAAGTCTTGTTGGCCAGCGGGATTGCGCTGGAGTTTCTTGAGCTACTCTTCTGCTGATGAAGCCTCAATTAGGGCCGACATAGCGGTATACAGGGGATGCTCGGGGACCCATAGCGATCCAGCCAACTTGCAGCAAAAAACATGTTGCAGAAGTAAAATATGTTGGACACGTCATATCAGAAGCGGGAGTCCAGACAAAATCTCAGCTGTTAAAACTGGCCTCCACGAAAATTGTGCATGAATTGCGAAGTTTCCTAGCACTATGCATATTTATATTATAGACGATTTGTAAAAGAGTTTGTAATAACAGCGAAACTTATGCATGCGCTAACTGAAGGGAAAACCGCATTTTTCTGGAATGGAGACTGTCAAGAAGAGACAACCTGAAGGATCTTTTAATTTCTGCACCAATATTGTCCTATCCATGACCACAAGCCCAGTTCGTCGTTGACAGTGATGCTAGGAATTACGGAATTGTGTGCTATCCCAAGTGCAGGACGGAGAAGAACGTGTTATCCAAAGCTGAAAGAAACTCTATTGTAACCAGGAAGGACCTCTTTGCCGTGGTGAAAACAATGGAACATTTTCATAGAAAATATCTCTATGGTCTACAGTTTCATCTTCGATCAGACCATGCAGTATTGAAGTGGTTGCTCCAGTTCAAAAATGTAGAAGGTCAGCTTGCCAGATGAATAGAAAGACTACAGGAATATGATTTTACAATCGAACATCGCCCAGGTAGTGTCCATAATAAAGATGCACCCTCAGAAGACTGTGTCCTGGAGATTGCCGGCACTGCTTAAAATTGGAAGACATAGAAGGAATAATCCCTATCAAAAGAACACGTATCGCAAACAACCAATGGCAACCAGAGTTATAAAGCAAGAATAACGCCAAGAAGGCGATATAGGGGGTATAATCTCTTGGAAAGAAAAAGGACAACGTCCAACTTGGACTGAAATATCAGACAAAAACCCAATTTTCAAAAGTTATTAGGCATAATGGGATTCTTTGAAGTTAGATAACGAAATTCTTAAAAGAGAATAGGAGTCATCTGATGACAGTGAAGTTAAAGAACAGCTAGTCCTTCCAAAAATTATAATTGCCGAAGAAATACATGGTGATACGTCAGGTGGGCACTTGGGCATCAACAAGACATTGGCAAAAGCG
Organism: Dorcus parallelipipedus; assembly: GCA_958336345.1. Lineage (NCBI taxonomy): Eukaryota > Metazoa > Arthropoda > Insecta > Coleoptera > Lucanidae > Dorcus > Dorcus parallelipipedus. The sequence continues at coordinate 9,694,982 of OY284482.1, read as the reverse complement.
CGTGAAAGGTTTTATTGGATTTAAATATAGGACCGATGTGGAGAATTGGTTTGCAGGCAGTGTCCGAAACTGCAAAGAAAACTTGAGGAAAACTACGTCTAATAATTTCAAATGTATAGTTGTAATTTTTAATGTATAACTTCAAGATCTAACTATCCGCAATCAAATGGTTGAAAGGTGTATTCAGACCGTAAAAAGCCTTTTGAAAAAAGGTAAGCATCGATATCTTGCCTTATTACAGTTTAGGAACACTCCAATCGATGTGAATATAAAATCGCCTTCAGAACTTACTTTATGGACGGAAAGTACGAGGTATAACAATAAAACTATACGTACAAAAGAAATTTTAGGAGGAGCAATTGATTTGAAACTGCTAGAAAAAGTAAAATGTAAAGAAGCGGGAAATTTAACAGAAAGAGACATTGTCATAAACAAATGTGAGCGCCCGAGATCTAATGAAAGAAATAGAAGACATTTGCAAGAATTTACACAAAAAACGGAATTTGTACTAGAAGAAACTAATGATATTAAAATATACGAAAATGAAAATTATAAAGACGTTTACAAATGGCAAACAGAAAACAAGCATATTATACGAGTACTATTGGTAAAGACACTAATCCAAGAAGAGAAATTAGCTGTGAAAGACTAAAGTGTAATAGAAAAACGCCAGTGTTTCTTAAAGATTTTGTGATTAAATTATAATTTAATCACACAATTAAATAATTAAATTATAATTTAATACAATGTTAATGTTCGATTAAATGTTTTTGGGGTCAGTTTCTGGAAATGAATTTAATGGGTCAATTGGTTAGCCTTACTTAGAATGTGACATACAATGTGACGTACAGCATATTGTTGATCACATTCTAACTTAGGCAGTTTAATCCCCACTTAAGTCGTTTCTACAACCCAGCCTTATGGGTCGATTCTGCCCATATCTGTTGCAACCGCAAGATCTGTGAGCCTGTAACTTAATTATTGAAAAGTGGAATTTTGAAGTTACAGTACACTGATAAAAATTTTTTGTGTAAATTTACTGTGAATATCGGTGGCTGCCAGTGACCACCGATAATTATAGTAAATTTAAACTCATAATTACAGTAAATTTACACAAAAGCTTTACCTATCTAAGTATATCTAAGTATAAAAGTTTTAGTGTAAATTTACTGTAACTATGAGTTTAAATTAACTACAATTATCGGTGATCACTGGCAGCCATCGATATTCATAGTAAATTTACACAAAAACTTTTATCAGTGTATGATACGATTTCTTGTCTCTAAGATAATACCACAGAGACTTCCGATAATCCTAGAGACCTAGGAGAAACCATACCTTTCACAGAACTTCAAAATTCCATATTTTAATAACTGACTTACAGGTTTATAGATCTTACGATCGACACATTAGTTTAAGGTTTTATATCAGTAAAAAAGGAGTTGTACTCGTGTAAAGCAGGAAACCATTGAGTTGGTATTCGTGTAAGACGATAGAACATTAGAACTTTAGAAGGGTGGTTAAAATTAAGAAAATAAGGATGTAAACTGTAACAGCCAAGTTACTATCTTTTAATAAAGTTTTTATAAATAACTAATTAATAATATGCAGCAACAGTGTACCTCAAAAATGTGCCAACCATAAGAAAACCTGTATTACTTTCCTCCACTCACCTAGTCGTGCAATGCCTATGTAGGATGTTCCATTTAAAAAATATAAGTTAGGGTTGCATATAACATTCGGAAGATTCTGAAGCTGATAATTAAATAAAATTTGCATCTAACTATCTTTAATCTGCACTCTGCTGGGACACCTGTATATTTCTCTAGTAATTAAATAGCTCATAACGCGCTTACCATCTAAATTGGCAAATATCCCATCTAAACGCTTAAAGGAAACATCATATCAGCGAGACACAGCATCACTATTGTACAATGGATCGAAAATGATTGAGCGTCCTTGAGAAAATAAATATCCAAAGGTGATCAAAACTACCTTCGACCTAGAGAATTTTTGCGTTTTTGAATACTCAAGGTCGGGTCAATAGCGTTCGCAAGTTGTGCATGGTTTGTTTATTAATTGAGTTTTCTACAAGTTTTTCATATCGAAATTAATACATATTTTTGAAGGTCGTTCAATCATTTTCGATCGCACTGTATATGTATAGCATATTTTACGTGACCTTGAATCTTTAGCATTAAAATTTAGAGCACACACAAAAATTGCATTTAACTCCTTACTTCGTAATATACTGCATGTCATCGCAGATACGGATGTAATAAGAACGTTGACACTTTTTAATATTAAATATTTTAGTCTATTGCGTCTGTTCACTCAGAGTATAGAGAACTTGAAGTATTCAGTGTTGATAGAAGACTGTAAAATATTTTAAGGCTAAAAGTATGTCCAAACATGTGTCGTATCCGCGTTTAAGATCGTGATCGTATATCAAGATCATAAGAACAGTTTAAACGAACTCTTAGAGAAGAATTAAAAGTTCTAAGCCGTTTGATTTTGAGACTGACGATACAGTCGCGGCACAAAAAAATGGATCATGTCAATTTTATAAAACTAAAACTTTTGCTGGGTGGTTGTAATTATGAACTGATACTTACGGATCATAATCTGCGGTGCAAAGAAAAGTATCTCTGTGATTAAATAAAAAGTCAATAAATTTGACAGTCCGAGAATGTATTATATTAATTAATTCAGTTAATCACAGACCCTGCACCGCCTACTCTAATCTGATCTTTATTTGCTCACTTTTTACAAATGTATTTGTCCGTGTATTGAAATTTGAAGCAGTCAGCTCAGCCTCCAAAAGTCTGGTAAAAACGAGGGGAATGAAAAACCTTGATGACAACGCATCGCTAAAACACTAGAAAGAGTAAACAGTTGAAAGAGGAACAATGATTAAAACGGTGGTCAGTAAAATTATTTGTGGGCGCAAACGAGTATTAAACATTTTTTTTCTGTTTAGAGTTCATAGTTATATGTTGTGTGTTGCGATGTTTTTTTTTAATAAATATTTTCTTGCCAATTTGAGGTCGTAATTTATATTTTGAGAAAAACTTGTAAACAAAATTATTTTGTTGTGCTTCTACATATACTTTCAAAAGCATCCTATATAGTATGTAGTAAGGATGGGAATTGTATATATTTTTGTATTCGACTATTCGTTTCAGGTTTATTTGAACATTCAAATAATTCGAACATTCGAATATTATTCGCATATACTTGATCATTCGATTTTTTAAATATACATATACATCTATTTGAAAATATGAATAACTGCATGAGTATAAGTATAAAGCTGTTCAGTTAGTTATTTCGTATTTATTTTTCTGGGATTTCGATAATTACTAATATAAGATATGTGTAACAGGAGAGATATATTTTGATTTTCAAGGGAAAAGAAAGTGTTGTACGATGAACTTCTATAACTGCAGTTATGCCCTATTCAGCTTTTAGTCCTGATTTACCCCCCTATTGGAATTCCACTTATTTGGCCCAATGAATACAAATATAGCGTGTTCGTAGATCATTTTTAAACACACGACACATGAACGTTTTATTCAGGACAACAGTACAAAATATAAATTCAAAATTAATAAAATAGTATTTGTATATAAAAAATAAAAGAGATGTAAATGTAAATGTAAATGTTAATAATTTTTCCGCCAGTAGGCCCCTCTCAGTGAGAATTTCCTAGGATCATCTAAGGACACATGAACATTTTATTCAGGACAACAGTACAAAATATAAATTCAAAAATAATAAAATAGTGTTTATATATAAAAAGTAAAAAGACTGTAAACGTAAATGTTAATAATTTTTACGTCTGTAAGCCCCTCTCACTGAGAATCTCCTGGGGTTATCTGAGAACATCTTAAAGGAATCGACTCGCTGATAGAGGATGACGTGTGCTAACTCGATGTATATCAATCGGTACGGGCAGAGAACATCTGAAAAGATGGTCTGACTTCTTTTTCTTAGAGACGGTGGTAACGGTGAGACTGGCGATGGACATGATGATCGTCGGAAGAACCTCTTCAACACGATGCAGCAATGCCGACGTTCCCTATCTTTATCTCTCATAGCTTTGGCAACGATGGCGTGACTTACTTGTCAAGATTTTGTGCTGAGTGTCAGGTTGTCATGAAAACCCTCTCAGGACGTATTGCTTTCTTACTCATCTCTCTTTAACGACGGTCTTCGACGATGTTGGTAGAGTGTGGTGTGTTCCTCTTCTCTTCTTCTACAAGCCGATGAATGTGCGAGATGTGACTAATCTCTCGACAATGGCTGCACAGAAGGCTTGTAGATGCTTCAGACAATGGCTGCACAGAAGACTTTAGATGCTTCAGACAATGGCTGCACAGAAGGCTTGTAGATGCTTCAGACAGTGGGTGCACAGAAGGCTTGTAGATGCTTCAGACAATGGTTGCATAGAAGGCTTGTAGATTCTTCAGACAGTGGGTGCACAGAAGGCTTGTAGATGCTTCAGACAATGGCTGCATAGAAGGCTTGTAGGTGCTTCAGACAATGGCGGCACAGAAAGCTTATGTGTGCTTCCGACAATGATTACACTAAATTGGCAAATATTCTGGAATTCAACTTTATAGTTTTTTATTTTTGAAATGTCTGTACACTCAGAAAAATAAACTGCTCATTAACAAAACCACATTCTGTTAACTAAGTTTTTCGTTTATTTATTATTAATAACAGATGATCATTGAACCAACACAGACAAAAACTGTTAAATATTTTAGATTGAATTCAGTTAATTGTCTCATTTCAGTCTGAATGTATTTGATGTATCGTGCAAATGCACAAAAAATTGATACTTTTCATTATTAAAATAACTAAATGTTATTCTTGTACCAACAAATATTTTGTTTGACGGAAGACTGTTATGAGATTTAAGTTAAATTTCTGATATATTATTTTCTGTGTCCCACCCTTACAGTTTTTTAGTTATTACTTTTTACTACTCCCTAACTAGTAATAAAAATTATTTAGTATAGGTACCATATTTCAATTTTTTGACACAAACCTCTCTATTTTAGAAGATAGATGGAAAACATCAATATACGGGGTGTCCCGTGACGTAATGTCACCAGTTCACTTACGTGATAATCAATTCAAACTAAGTAAACAACTCTAATAAAGTTTTGTTCTAAAGTAAACCGTTTCAAAAATACTGGGTGTTTAATGTTTAATTTTTTATTTTTAAACATTTTTAAGTTCATCTATTCATTTATCCGTTCACCTAATAATCAATTCAAACTAAAAAAAATCTCTAATAAAGCAAACCGTTTTTCAAGAATACCTGTAATTTTCAGAATGTTTAAACTTTATCTCAAAAAGTGTTGAAAATGGTCCCCGTTGCGTTGTTTGCTAAACACATTTTAGCATGCTTGAAAAGAAATCTAGTTGCCTTTTGTAATATGTCATTGTTTTTTTAATAAATTGTGACATATTCATGGTTTGTGTCATGTTCTTATAAATAGAACTTAGGAACTCTGAATAAATTGATATATTTTTATTAATGATTCGATTAAATTTTTACAGTCAAAAATCTTATGTACTATTCTGTTATTTCTCATTACTAGCAACCCCGGTTACCTAGCCTTCTAATCCAAATCAGATCACCTCACAGTTTGTAAAGATAATCATTATTAACAAACACGGTTAAAGTTTAAATTGCAGATGCCTGTCAGACTTGACTTATGTTTAAGTAATAACGTAACCATTTTTTTTTCAGCCTACTTAAATCTTAATAATTATTTGAAATTAATTTTGGGTCCTCAAAAATACGTTCCAGTAGTTACTATACAATCTCTGAATTAGTGTGGTAGACTACATTTTTCATATAGCCTCATAGATAATAATAAATAAAATTGTAAAAATTAAACATTAAACACCCAGTATTTTTCAAACGGTTTACTTTAGAACAACAGTTTATTAGAGTTTTTTACTTAATTCGAATTATCACGTAGGTGAAGTTGTGACATTACGTCAAGGGACACCTATATACTTACAGACTTTTCTTATTTTATAATAATGGTATTTTTTGTAAAACCATTTTTCACTTTGTTCTAGTTATCAGAGTTTTAGTACTGATTCGATGTAGTTCCTAAGCTGTATGCTGGGTTTCTCAAAAGTCACTTAAATTTAATCGCATCGGTTAAGAATAATCATCCCTATACCTTCAACACATGTAACCATAGCAACATTTATTTTTAATGGATGATAACGTTTAAGTAACATTTGTGTAATCCACCATTAGTTGTTATCGTACTTCACAGTCAATTTAATAAAATCTGAATTATTTTATATGAAGTAATGAGAGTTTTTTTTTTTTTAGATAGAAGGCAACTTATAGATATTTTATAAACACGTGTTAGATATTGTGTGGAATATATTGATTTTATTTCTATTAACTTTTGTTAAGGAAAGTAGCATTTCCATATTTTACCGATGCCACGGTGCTTTTGCAGTTACAGACTTTCGGTTTCAGATGGCGCGGTGCGAAAGCTCACCACCAGTTCTCTGCAAGGGGTAATTTCATTCAAGTGACTCAATTTTTCTATAGTTTCAAAATTTTCAAATGGAACCCTTTAACTACAATTATTTACAGTTTCAAATCTCAATACTTTTATATAGAATGCTTGAACAATTTAATTAATTTTGTTTTAATAAAAGGCAAGAATTTAAAGTACATACATATTAATAAAAGGCAAGCATTTAATATATTTTATTTTCGTAGTGCACGCTCTTCGTAAATGTGAATCACATGTTGTTTCCTAGCGCACCAGCTAATAACCGTACAATTCTGACGCCTTAATTAAACCGTCTCCAGGATTCTCTCTTCGTTCGGAGCGAATTCCTTGATTACATTTTCGGGATTAGCAACAGTTATATCGCTCGTCGAAACAAGGCCCCAGCAGGTGGCTCTGGAAATTAAACAAATGCGAAATTAACGATGTTATTACCTCACGTCAGCGACGTACAAATGCCGGGAGGAACTGCCGTTTAGGATGTTAATTCAGTTAATAAGTTAAGGACGACTAATACGGGAAGAACTCGTGCATATGCTAGGATAATTAAATTCAGTCGGGGGCGTTTGTGTTAACGAGTTATATTTACCCTGCCACCTTCATTTATAACATTTGCGGCTAAGAGCAAAGAGTTATTACATGGATAATTTGCTCTCATTTAGATAATATTGATACTCAGGGCGATATTATATAATTACGGGGTACGAGGGTAATTACCTTTGTCTTCAAAAATAAAAATAAAATTACAGTTTTGTGTTAATAAAGTACGAGAACAGCAGAGCGATGTTATTCTATTATGGCCAACTCATTCGAAAGTGGAAGTGTACTATAACTTCGCTTTTATAACGTGTAAACGAAGATGAGGAGATACTTCTTGATGTGTACCATAACAATGAAAATTACAGTTCTTAAAAATGTTTGAGTTATTTGCATAAATATTCATTATTAGTCTTTGCTAAACATAACGCACATGTAAAGTGCTGACGCTTCATTCAAAATTCCTATCGTCGACGAAATTATTTATCTGCCTACAAGTGAATAGTGTATGAAATGCGTTAGTTATTTCATATTAAGTAAACAGAATAAAACATGTTTAACAAGCCCCACTGCTCTTCTGACAACGTGACTGGAATAATTCTCACATTCACACACTGCAATGTAGTTTTCGTAATTACGAGGCTTGTACCGTAAGTAATGCCTTAAAATTCCCTTAAATGAGGAAATAACTAAGAGAAAGTTTGCACGAAATTTATTCAAACCTTTAAGCTATAAAAATACTACTATTCAACATAATCTCCTTCCCTTCAAGTTCAGGTGAACTTGCCCTGCTGAAAATCTGCAGGAAGTCAATAAATTTGGTACTGGTTCTGTAATTGATTGAGGTGTCATCAGTCTTGAAAAAAAAAATCGAACTTGTATTTTTGCATGTATGGTAGAAGTCCTGTTTTTCTCTTAATATAAAATAACATAAGGCCACATGGTTGCATCACTACAGAATTTCTACAAGAGGTTCAAATTAAAACTATGGTTTGGCCTGCGTTCGGTCCAGACCTCAATTTAATCGACCACGTATGGGACATGTTAAAAAGATGTGTTCGCAAACGAGAACATTTAGCAGTTAACAAAAGCACTAACTGATGAATGAAACAATATCACTCAGGAAGAACTGCGAAGGCTCTGGTTCAAATTAATAAAATTTAAAAACTTAGAGAAAACTTTGTATTTCATCCTAATTAACCAAATCTGTATCTCTTGTAACAACGGAGATCGTCATGTTGGAAATGTTACTTTGGACACTGTACAGTTGATTTCAAAAAATCGTGTACACTTAATTTTCTTTGTTTTACTCGTACTTTGTTCGTGTCAGTGTTACTGTTGTTGTCAACGTGACAGCAGTTAACTGAAAGTAAAATTCTAATTCCTGCTAAATAAGAGGAAATTGGTCAAACATTATAATTTACTAAAGACAAATGTTGTGTTTAAAGATAAGAAAAATTTTATTTATTAAATTAAATACTCTGAAATTCTAGTTTTAAAAACTCATTTTTACTGTCAAATACAAATAATCTGTTTAAAAAAGTAAGATTTCAGATTTGAAAGAGACCGATTGACTGGAAACCTATCTTGTGGTGTAACTATGTTGATGTATTTGCCATTTGACCACATGGATAAAAGAAAAACAGATTCCTTGCACATCTGAATGGTCAGGAAGAAACAACCATATTTACAAAAGGTTGAAGAGGATGAGCAAATTTTTTCCTGGATGTTCTAGTTCAGAAAAATGAGAAAACGCTCAAAGCAAACATATTTGAGAAACCTATAAGTAGGTACAATGTAGACATTTCTATTTATTGTTAGACTCAGTACCGAATCAAGCCAAACTGAAGCAAATGAGGAGTTGGCCAAGACACCGAAACTCTAAGGAAGTGTGTCTACCCTAACAATATTTAAGGGAAACCATAAATTAAAATAGTCTTAGTGAAATCCCTTCTACAACATCTAGCCAGACCAACACCAAATTATAATTATACGTACGTCAGCAATTATTTCCTAATTCCAGAAATATGTAGTTTATCTATATTTGGTTTCATACTTCTTGCGATATTTAAATTTAAAATAAAGAAAATGCATTGATTTGGATTAATAAGGAGTTTATTATGTGTGACAAGTGTTAAACTAATTAAAAGTAACTTTATAAGTCAAAACGCCCATATCTAAGAGAAATTAACATATTATATGAAATAAACTAATAAAATATACCAAAACAATAATAATTTCAAACTTAAATATCGTAAAAAGTATGAAACTAAATATAGACAAACTACATATTTTTGAATTAGGAGAGAAATATCTTTCTTACTTCTAGAAAATATAGTTCCATAGTGTTCCATTTAAAATAACAAAGTTATTTTGTTTGTTACTCATTTGCTACTCATTTGTTAGGTTTCCGATTGTCATTTGTTTCTTTTTAAAGTAAATTCTGGCTGTTCAGGTAAGTCCCGAAAACTTTTGTATTTAACATTTTTTGATGTGTCTAATAATAAAATGCGTAGGTACCGTTTAAAATATAAACAAAAACCCTGTACACAATCAATAAAAATTTAAGCTATTTAGAAATGAGAAATATTCCCCAATTTACCAACGAAGAAATAAATTTGTAAAATATTTTGAATCTAGTACTTCTGTAAACATTATATACAGTGTGGTTAAAAAGTGTGAAACACATTAAATATTTCCAAAATATTTTTTTTTGCAAAAACCCTCGGACTTGTCGATTATTATTGTCATATTTTGGAGTGGTTCTTTTATTTGCGCAGTGGCGTACCACTCGGGTACAAAAATAATTTTAACTTTTAAAATCGAGAACGATTACGAATTCTAAAGAGCTATATTTTTACGTATATCTACATTAAAATTTTATAAGGTCACATAAGGATTTTTTTTGAAATAAATGAAATTTAAAAATTAAGAATGAAAAAGCTGCCTAAAAGAAACTAAATAGGTGAGAAATACTGAATGAAAATTATCACATCAACGCTCCTTATCACTCCCAACGCTCTTAAAGAATATAATTATTAAAAGTAAATGGCAGCAGGTGCACTGTAACAAAATATTGGACCAGAAATAATTAACAATGTTCCAAAAGTATTCATTTTACAGCTAGATCGCTGTATACTAGTGAATAGGAAACAATTTTGTATTTCATTTAATTTAAAATTAACTAATTTATTATTAGGTAATATATATATATAATATATTAGGTAGATACCATTTTCTTTTTAATTTCTAATTTACGTTTATTTCAAGAAATTTCTTATGTGACCCTATAAAATTTTGATGTAGATAAGTACACGTAAAAAATATGGCCTTCTGTAATAAAAAGGGAAGGTTTCCATTAAAAAATAGAATTATTTTTGTACCTCATCGGTATCCACCGTACAAACAAATGTACCAAAAATTTACAGTAAGTATCCACATGTCCAAGCGCTTTTGCAAAAAGAAAATATTTTAGGAAATATTTAAGGTGTTCCAGACTTTCTATCCACACTATATCGGGCGCTTAATTTTGCTAACTTTATTATTTTTAAATATAGAAATTCGGTTAAACTAGCAAAGATACACTGATTTTCATAATGATTCTGAAATATTCATTTGAAAATATACCCCTTTTTTTAATCTGCATCATTTTCTTTAATAATATCAAACAATTTAAGTAGCGACATCTTGCAATCGCTTTTTGACTAAACATCGCAAAAAGCGATTGCAAGATGTCGCTACTTAAATTGTTTATTACTTTCACATCGCAAGGGCGAATAACCTGGACAGATCGGTTTGGTTTGCAGTGGATGTCTCGAGCTACGGTTCTGCTGACGAAGGCCCAACTAGGCCTGAAACAGCTGTACAGAGCATGCTCGAGAAATCTGCTGTAATCAAAACCGATTTGCACAAATTTTTTCTTTAATAATATCGTTCATTTTAATTAAAATAAATAATAAGTCGAAAAGAAAAGGCGAAGGCAATCTACAAAATTTTTATTCGTGACAAACATGACCGCGGTTTCGTCCAAATTGGGATATTATCAAGTGTAAAGAGCTAAAAAGAAGAAAATCTATTGATAGTTAATTATATATTAGAACATATTAAAAGCAGTTAAAAGCTTACAGTACTAATTGAAGGCCTAAAGTTAAGCACGTGCAGAAGCCATCTTAATGTGACAGAAATTAAAATAATAAACTAACTAATTAAAATAAATAAATTGAAAGGAAATTGCTAACCACAATATTTTCTTACGTTTATTTGTTATTTACATGCATAGGTAGATATCATATGTCAATTATTTGATTTTGGACATGCGGAAATGATTTCTTTAAAACAATGTTATTATTTTGTATACAAATTCAAAAATTTTGATCAGATGTGGAAAATTATTCATTTTAATTAATATAAATTCAAACGAAAATCCTAAAGATGACACTTTGTTTCATTTATTTATTATTTAAATGCAGATTTGATAGATATCATTTGTCAGTTATCTAGGCTCTGGGCAACTTCATTTTATATGTATGTAACCTTAGCCTAGTTATTTGAAAACGATTCTTTTTAATTATCTCGTTATTTTTATGCAAATTTTGATATCGCTGTAAAGAGAAAGAAAATCTGTACTCAATGAATTACAAAAATTACTACTATTTTCATGACTAGCATTGCAGTTGCTTCTTTAATTAAAAATTCAGAATCAGCATGAAAATTAGAGAATCTTTGCTAATTTAACCGAATTTCTATCTTTGAAAATAAAAAAATGAGCAATGGTGAACGGTTCAAATTGAACACCTGTATATTGATATTTCCGCTTTGTTCCTATAAAACTGTTAATTAGAACTTCATTTTTACCTGTTTTCTGCGTATCTTCTATAATAGTCTCCTTTAGACGTCTGACAATAACCTTCTTGAAATACTTTGAATAAGCATTATAATTTCCATTGTTTGTGTCATGGTGGTTTCCATCACGGTAACTAGTTTTCTTTCTGAGGAGAAAGTTAAAATACACAAGCGTTAATATTTATATCATTTGGAAGTAATATAAAAATAAAATTAATTTAAATTATTGTCCACGTATTTTTTATTTAAATTGGATTTTTTAAATGAAGACAATTTCATTTTGAAACGACTTTCATACTTTGGGTTGTGCAAGACTCAAGATTTAATGACTTTGTGTTTATTCACATTTAAATATAATTTAAATTTAATTCATCCTGATTTTACAGTTACAGATAAAAATTTTGCTATCTTATTAAAATTACATTTTCTCGTTTAGATGAATTGCCGTAAAATAAATACTTCTGTGGTTTTGCTGCAAATGTTTACGTTTCGTTAGCATGCGTCCATATGTGTAGGTATAGTTAAATAACTATCAGCTTGACCTTTAAATTTCATTAACAGTTTCGCTCTGTTTGAGCAAACACATAGAACTGAATACCAAAGTGGCGCCGATTTAAAATAATAATGACATTCATAAATACGAATAGGAATGGACTTTGGAATAGGTGAGATTTCACGATACGTCAGATGTTTAAACTTTAATTTGCTATGAGCGAAGAAACAATTTAGGACGAAATTAGGTTTCTTAATGTGCAGGAAGAATTTGAAAGACATTATTAAGAATAAATGCATATTTTCTTTTTTCATCAAAACAGCTTATTCCACTTGTATGTAAGAATGAATTATTTCTTAAACTTATCTTCTTTATTATAAACCAGTAAGATTTGTTTTTTTTTACAATAATGTTTATTATTTTTCGCAGGACCCTTAGACAACTTTTGAAACTAACTAATATTGAATGTTTTTATTTAGGTATAAATTAATAGCTTAAAGTTAATGGTAATTATATGTTTTCTACGCAAAGTTAAGTACCTTCGAAGAAGTCATCAAAGAGCAGACATTAAAAATTCTATAAAAAGTACTCTAAAGATTTCTTGACCCAAATAATTGTTTTTGAGATATTCACAAAAATTGCAAATTTTATTGAATTATCAAAAAGTTAGGATTGAATTTTAAAGTCATATCATCGTACCAAGTAGTGCAAAGATATCAAAAAAAAAAAAAAATCAAAATACTCATTTTTTGAGATACTCCAATTTTAAGAATTGAGGGGCTCTGCTTCCTAAGGAAAGATTTTTCGAGGTCTCTTTTTTAAAAGAAATGTACACAAAAAATACGATATTGCAATTTAGCCCGCTATTTTTAGAACACCCTGCGTAGCATTTAAGAAAATAAAGTAGTGTAGTGTACCCATGTTTGGGATTAAAATATTGCACTTTTAACCAATATTTTTTTTATGAAAACATTTTCTTTATTTCAAGCACATCTAAACAGAGTTGATACACACTATACGTTGAAATTCTTATCACAAACACTTTTAAACGGACACTAAATGGCGCATAAATACTTAACGTTTCGCAGTCGTTCGACAGCTTCGTCAGAAGTCGAACGACTGCGAAACGTTAAGTGTTTATGCGCCGTTTAAAAGAGTTTGTGATAAAATTTTCATCGGACAAGAACCAGCTTTAATTGTTGAAATTCTTAACGGGAAATATTGATACAACAAGATGCGAACGTCAACTCAACTATGAAAAAAAAGATAATATATCGACTTATTTCTGGATGGTTAAAATAGATACACGAATATGGTATTAAAATAATTTTGATGTGCAGTAGCGGACAATAAATTCCGTCATTTTTTCAAGTCATTTTTTTAATAATAAGTTCTCTACTTTATTGGGTATTAAATATTTAGCGTTCAAATCATTTTTACCGTTTGGCCAACAATATAATCGTCTCAGTACAAGCCTGATTTATAATTGACTCATTGGGCATGATAATTCACACTCTTGCAGGGATTTTATTGTTCTTCTATTGTTCTTCAGCGATGTTTGATTTCGGAGATGATTTTTTTAAAGAAATAACTAAAGTATAGATATTTCATTCAAAAAATCATATTTATAAAAGGAACACTGTGACATGATGTTGGTTTATGATGGTCAAACCGCGGTCCAAATATTCAACCTGCGGAATATCTTCGCAGTTCCAATAGATGATCGCCATCAGCTTTCCAAAAGATTAATGAGTTTTCGTCTTCTTTGGAGGTGGAGAGCCCTTATGAACTCATTGCATCTATTCCTGTTTCGTGTAAGGATCCTAATAGAACACCCAAGTCTCGTCACCTGCGACAATTCGAGAAAAATAACTCTCATCGCTCTCTAAAGCGGCCAGTTTCTGCTGTGGTGTAAGGAATCCATCGTGCAGAAACTTTTTTCATCCCTAAATCTTTGTGCACAATCTTAAACTGTAGTTTCTGATACTTCAGCTTCTTTAGCAAGCACTGGGATCTTCATTCGTCAATATGATAGCAGCAAATCTTCAACGAGACCGATAGTTTTCCTAATTCTTACGAGAACCGGTCTTCCGGATCTGGGATCATCATGAATTGGGTCGCAGTCCCATCGAAACTGTTTACATTAAACTTTCACTTGAAAATAAGGTGTCGTTGCCGTACACTTGGCACATTCTTTCATGAATAATTTTTGGTCCATTTAGTTTAGTTAGAAACTTTATCAATGCGCAAAGCTCCAAACTACTTTCACTCATTTTCGGAAGAAAAAAAAATGTAAAAACTGAAAAACACAACGAAACTTATACAAAATTTCGTCAAAGTACAGTAGCGGATAATAAAATCCGGGCAAGAATTTGACGTCGTATTCAGATAAATTTGATAGGCTTTTATTGAGGTTATATTTCTGTCAAAATTTTTATTAAACGTCAGAATTACTAGTGACATTTTGTATAATATGTATTAAACGTCAAAAATGTTAGAGTAAGGTTTACATTGTACAAATGGTGTGTCCGGATTTTATTATCCGCTACTGTTACTTAGCACATCGACAATAATTTGATAACCAAGAAATTTTTTTGGATGACGCCATTTTCATGGCTAAGTAAATCAATTAAAAAGGGCCTTCGTAGCAACGTTGGCTTGCTGTCTTTGGAATTTTAACTTCAGAAAGTGATATTGAACAAGGTTCTGAAGTAAAGTTGCACGGGTTTGCAGCCAAGTGTGTACCAGGCCTAAGGACGCCTTTAAGTTCCAGATTTGGCTACCGACGCCTATTACAACAAAGTACTTTATATAAAATATCCTTTTATTAATAATAATAATAATAATTGTTTATTCGTGTTAAAACATGTACAAGTAGGTACAGTACGTTTACACCTGTCAAATAACTTTTACAGAATATGTAAAATTACAAATCTGCACTTACATACAAGCAATTGAGCATAGTTTGTCAGAGTTTGATATACAAATATACAATATTCCGCAAATATACAAGTATACAATGCTTACATATTTGTTAACCCATTACGAATGTCGTCAAATGTATAGAATGCTTTGGACATAAAGTAACTTTTAATCTTAAACTTGAAAAGGTTTTCACTTCAGTTTTTTATTTCAGGACTCAAAGCATTGAAAAATCTTATAGCATGATAGGTGATGCCTGCTTGCCCTCTGGTTAATCGTGTGTGCGAAGTGAAAAGATGGTCTTGATTTCATGTATTATGTACCATTGCGAGAAAAATATTTGGTACGGCAGATTTTCCCTATTTAAAGAGGACTCTTCTGGCTTCTGCGATTTCGTACAAAAAATACAAAATTATTACAAAATTTGAAATTGTTACTGTCAAAAGTCAGTGTAAATTATTAAGATGCCTTACAAGATTCTTTCGGAGGCTGAAAAACCAACCACCATTGCTAATTGTAGCTTTTAAGAACATTTCAATATGCTAAAATTTTGAAAATTCAGCATACTTTACAAAGCAACCGTACCAATTATTTATCTCGCAATTGTACATGTACATCATTATATTGTTTGAAAACTGTAATATTTCTTTTTGTATACATTAAACAATGGAGGGCAAAAATGCAGGGTAACGTCAACAGTTTCAATTTGACAAAATATTCTCTACAGTCATCCCTGTAAACGATACCCGCTATTATGCGCACAGCACGCCTTTGCATTGCAAAGATGTTACTCAAACCAGGGGAGTGACCCCAAACCAGAACTGAGTAGGACATATGAGATGCAAAAAGCGCATGGTAAGCTGTCTTTAAGATAGTTAAAGATACTTGAGTGGAGAGTTGTCTTAAAGCATAAAGAGCTATAGCTAATTTACCAGTTAAATAATTCACATGTTCTCCCCAATTCTGTTTAGGGACAACACAAACCCCTAAAAATTTTACGCTTTCTGGATTATTTCGATAATTGTTAAGGTTTCTTAAAGAAGAAATCTTTGAGACAGTTTTTTGTGTGTTTAAAACTAGCCCATTTGTTGTCAGCCAAGTCGCAGCTTGCGTAACAGCATCGTTACATTTATTTATTAATCTAGGTAGATTTGAGTCATGCTCTATAAGTGTCGTATCATCCTGCACACTTCGTAGTGTCTGAGAAGCAAGAGAAATCATTGAAATATATGATGAACAACAAGGGCCCTAATATGGATCCCTGTGGGACACCAGTTGTGATAGGCATCATGGTTGACACATTGTCAGCTGTTTTTACAATTTGCACACGGTCTTGCAGATAAGATGCAATGAGTTTAATGCTATTCTCACTAAAGCTATACTTCTTTAATTTCGTCAGTAATATTTTGTGACATAAGCAGTCAAAGGCTTTACTCAGGTCGCAAAAAATTGCACCTGAGTAAGTCCTCTCTCTAGACTATACAGTGTGTTTTCCGCAAAACTTAGTAAAGCGTCTGTCGTACAAAGACCTTGGGTAGAACCAAATTGATTAGGGTTAATCAAAGAATTTTTTTTGAGAAATGTATCAGTTTTAGTTTGCATTGCTTTCTCAAAAATTTTTGAAATTACCGGAAGAACCGAAATGGGTTGATAATTGTCTGGGTCTTCAGGAGATACCTTATTTTTAAATACAGGCGTAACAACTGCTATTTTCAAGGCATCTGGAATATTTAAAAGACTCGTTTATTAATTTCGTGAGTGGGGGCACCAAGATATGCGCAACAGCCTTAAGTACCTATTCTGTCAGACCATAATAATCTTTACTGGTGGTACTTTTTAATGAGAAAATTATATCTCTAACTTCGTTTAGCGTTATATCTTCAAAATCAAAATCTGTTATAATGCAATTTTGTCTTATATTTATAAGTTCGGTCGGATCACTATCCGTTCGAGGCAGTTCCTGATTTAATTTATTAGCTGCCGTTACAAAATGAGCATTCAAAAGATTAGGATCAAGGTTGCTTGGTGTATTTAATGTTTTCATACTATTTGTATTTTGTTTTATAACTCTATATATTCTGTGCGGGGT
Organism: Dorcus parallelipipedus; assembly: GCA_958336345.1. NCBI lineage: Eukaryota > Metazoa > Arthropoda > Insecta > Coleoptera > Lucanidae > Dorcus > Dorcus parallelipipedus. The sequence goes on along the minus strand of OY284482.1, from coordinate 9,677,536 downwards.
TTCCTGACTTTATAAATTCATCATTAGCTCTTATTTTAGCTTCCTTTATGGCAACTTTATATTTAATTTTGTAAGCGTGATATTCATCTTTAAAAAACTGATTATCACTATACTTCATAAAGTCACTTAACATTACTAGATGTTCTCGCATATCTCTTAAATCGTTACAGGCTACGGTCTGTCTCCCGATTATCTAAAAATGTTGGCAATCTAGTTACGCAGTGTTCTTGTTTGATAATGACAAAAACGGCTTTAAATTAAAACTATCTTAAGTATTGACAAAAACTGTATACAATTTTATTGATTGTGAAAAATATTTAGAAGAAGTAATTTATTTTCAGCAGCTCAGAGCTACCTTAACCATACAAGTTTCACAGTTAAACACTAATTTGGTTGTTGTGAATTTGGATCCAATTATTACTACTTTTAACCATTACTATTTTTTTTTCATAATGCAAATAAACTAGATTTCATGAACTTGGTGTAACATCATTTATAATCATTTATAATCCTATAAGGTATAGCTTATAGGTTTAAATACTACCAACCTAGGAACATAAATCTTAATGTTCAGCGTCATACATGATCGGTGTAGCACACTTGTAATCTGTGGTAATCATGTGCAACATTATAATCGGAATCCTTCACGCATTATATAGTTAATGATGTTCAGGATTAGAATTATTTCTTAATGAAAAACTTGAGTAATGTTATAATTTACGGCCAGATTAAGTGTCACTAAATCATTCATAAACGCAGAATTATTTTCAAGTCGAGATTATTATAATTAAAATATTACAAAGTATCCGCACGTAATTAGATACTTCAGTCACTCATGTTGCAAAATAAGTTTGTAATTTCCTTACAAAGAAAAGCCGTGCAATTTGCTTCGCTCCTGTCCTCTCACGCAAAAGTCGTTACCTCTTCACCGTTCACGATGGGCCACCCAAGACGCTGACGTCTATGTTCTTAAATGCTGATCTTCTTAATTATTATTCCAGCCAATCTGAAAATTATGTCTTAAATTTAATTATCTGAAATGTAATTTAAATTAAAAGTTTATTTCAACCGTCCTCTTCGATAGCGCGCCCTCTTTTAAGAGTCTGCATTCTTCAAGAACATTATTAGTTTTTATGCAACTGAGAATCGTTTGCTAATAGCTCTGTTCCACGTCTAAATCATCAAATGAAGAAACAAAATAACTCTTGGGATAAATTAAACAACGGCGGACTTTTAACTACCTCGACGCAGATGATGGAAGTTATTCTTGCGTTTTACTCATTGAACGTGTGCACGAAATAATAAACAGATGTAAGAAGTCGCAAGTGTATGTGAATAAATAATTCAATCAATTTTAGATTTAGTTTCAGGATGTATGTACATACATGCAACGTTTTCATACGGCCTTTGAATATAAACACGAATAAGTAATTGATTTCCTTCTACAGTGTTATTGTTTGGTTTACCCACACAAGTTGAATATTAAATTTAATTTATCAATTGTACAAGCAGTTCATAAAACAAAGCGCACAAAATTTAAATATTTGTACAAAGAATTTTTGAAACGCCAAATAATTTTCAGTAGACACCTGCTCTGCCAAATTTGATGTATAAAATATGCATCTACGAGCTCTAACAATTAAATATTCTTCGGATAGACAGTTATTTTAAAAATATCTGTCAATTTTTCTGGTTACAATTATAAAAATATATTACATAGATTTATTTGAAGACATATATTTCCTGATTAATATTTCGTCTATTCATTTTTAAATTGTTTATATTGTGCCTACTTAATACAATTAATTTGAATGATTCATAAAATTTGCTGGCAACTAATTGTTCGGACGTCTACCTTTTCTCGCTTTAAAAGCAAGAAAATCTTGAAAATAAAAACCATAAATCTTTATCAGCATAAGTTAATTATTGATTTTGATACTAACAACAAAATGTTTATAAAAAATATGGCCCGTGGCGTACCAAATCATAAAAAAATACGGGAAATTATAATTCGACAATATGCTGCGGATAAAGCCATAAAAAATTGCGAATGAATTTAACTTATCGAAATTGACAATTGACGATATAATAAAAAGAGTGTGGAGACATGGCAAACATTGATATTCGTAGGAAAAGTCCTGGAAAACCAAACACTGTAACAGAAAGAAAACGAAGAAAATTTGCATATGGAAAGGTAGGGTACTTTAAGAGAAATTTCCAGAAACTGGTCTAATTGTATCCAGGGAATGTTGCCAACAATGGGTAGAAAAATCCGGCTATGGTTTTATAAAGTAAATATCATTTATTGCACTTAGTACTCATTTAAATTTGAGAACCTAAATTTTAATACTTTTTATTTTTAAAAAGGCGAACTAGGACTAGGCAAAATTTAAAGTTGCATGGACCGAAGAAATGTGAAACCAAATAATTTTTAGTGATGAATCAGGGTTTGATGTCTGTATTGGTGATTGTGGGAAAAGAGTGATCAAAACGAAATTCGGGACTTTCTATAAAAACTGTTTTAATGAACCATAAAATCCTACAAGGGGTTATTATTTGGGGATGCATGTTTAGCAAAGGTTTAGGCAAGCTGGAGTTTATTGATGGTATCCTGTCATTACCATACCAGTCATTGTACTTTGTTTTAATGGAAGGCTACAAAACCAATCAAGTTTTCAAAAAGAAGAAATACTTATAAAGGTTTATATCTATTTGACTGGGTAACATCACTAGCTAATAGAATAAGTAGAATGTTAACATATACGTATAATATATTTGCAATGGCGTTATATTTTATTTAACTTAAGTCATCTCCTTATTTATTTATTCTACATATTTTCCTAGTATTTTTTTCTAGTTTTCCCTATAAATTATCGATAAAATAACTTTAATATTTCCGTTTATTAATTTGAAATTTAATTGTTTAATAGCTGGTCATTTGTAGAATATGTATAATTCTCTAAATCTGAATGTTCTTAAAAGTTTGGTCCGTTATTGGTTTCTTTTGATTTGTATGATTTACTTACGTGTGTGCATATGCTCATGGCGGTTTCCGTCAATTACTTGAACATAATATTTTCTTATAGTTTATAACTTAACGGCTATTTATTGTAACGATAGTGGGAATACTTATAGAAGCTATTAACATATTAATTGCGAATAATTACACCACACTTAATAACAAGCCAATTAGAAAGCAAGCACGTGTTGACACATATCTAACGTAAAAACTGATGCGGTTGCTTAATTGAATAGGACTTATAAATAACAAATTATTAATTTATGAGGACTAAACTTAATAAGAGCAAAGCATTCCGTCTATTAAATTAAAAACCAGACGCTCACAAGGGACAATCCGTCCATTTAAAATGTTAATCTTAATTATACTGAAATTTATTCACCAGAATTTTATGTGCGGGTTAATACGCCGATAAAAGTTTTTATTATTTATTTACAAACAAATTGTTAGATAGTTCAAACGTCTAACGATATATCGAATTTGTCATCCGCCTACTGAAAAAGGTTAATCCACCGGATACAAACCGTTAGTTCTGGGCGTTCTCGAAGAGATGGCGTCCAATATTTCCGCATCTTCGACGCTATTCAGCTACGTACGTATAATATATGATTAAATTTTGTAAATTACCTTTAGCGATAAAGTTCGTTCGTGCTAGCTGGATTTCACATCAACATAATATCCTGGTTGTGATCGAATGAGTGCCTCTTGAATCAAACGTAATTTCCGATTTGGGCAGACACTCTGGTGCACATGCATTTTTGGTGCAACATCATCATCGATCCTAAAACTTTGACGCAGCGGCATTAGTTACATAACAATTACAATGCAGTATAATACGTTGGGACAGAAGCAAAAATACGCCCAGACTCAAAATAATTTGTTAAGCATATAAACACCTTCACTACTTTTACTGCCAAATCGATCATAAAGTCGTAACTTTATTGTTTTATGGTGAAACCAGGTGTATACTAGCTACAAGTGGTTCAGAATCATATAAAGTACTTTTATGTGTGCGTTATTTTATGTCTCATTTATTTAAAGACTTAATTAATACGGCCAAATCTGTCTATACCTTTTAAGTGATGTTAACCGTCGCTACTTTAGTAAAATTCGTGACGGAATAAAACCGATTCTTTTTTTCATGGTCTTCCCAAGTATTTTATCGTTGCGAAAATAATTTGCAGCGCACTAATTAATACATACTGATATGTATAGTTAGGTTCGTATTGGCTTTACAGTAATAACCTGCGTTCAGTTTATTTATTGTCAGTTTTTTCAGGTTCCTAAAGGACTAACAGTAGAAATAGCAAAGCACTTCAGCATAACCCAGACAACATGCAACATTGCCAGATTTTTGTAATATTTTCTCAATTGTTTAATATATTCTCAAATTTGAAATTTGTTTGACGGATAAATAATCCTGTGTTTATATAAGCTTCGTAGGCTTTACCGTAATACCCTGTGTTTAGTGTATTTACTGACAGTTTCTTCAGGTTCTCAAAGAATTAGCAGTAGAAATAGCAAAGCACTTAAGCAAAAACCTGCTTCATTCACAGCGTAACATAGATAACATACAACATTGTTATATTTTTGTAATGTTTTCTCAGTTGTTTAATATATTTTTAAATTTGAAAGTTCTTGACAGATAAATAATGTTTATATAAGATATGTAGCGTTATTTCTTGCACATTTCTTCGTAATTGTAAGTCTAAAACCTTCATACAGCAGTGTTGGATAGTAGAACTTTGGTTACACGACGCTATAAAAGTTTTTAACTTAAATTGCTCCCATATTTTTCGGTTGCTTTGCGCATCTTGGGAATATTTGAGACATTTGTTACTCCTTCAAGGAATATCGACAGCTAGTGAATTTTCAGAGCATCTCATCGCTCCATTCGTTGGCAACGGTCGTCCTCTCATACGACGAAGTTGATGATGATGAGTGATGAAGGTCTCGTCATTGATCTTTTTAGTTCTTCAATTCTAGATTATGCTTGGAATCGAGTTTCTTGGGACTGCTTTCTCCTCTTCATTTGATGCTACATTCCGGTTCTGATTAACTTGTTTTAATTGTTTTAATAGTAAATCGCATCGGAACTGCCTTTGTACGGGATGCTTGGGAGGGTGAACGTTGTCTTTTTCCCTGAGAGATGATGTTCTGCTGCTGATGTTCTTCACAGTAAAATGTTACGCAGAAGCCTGTTAACGAGATGTGCCCAGGATTACCACATCTTCGTTATGTTCCTACTGATGAAGCTGTTTTGTTATGATGGTAAGGGATGCCTTCCGTATCCTCTGTGTTACTTTCCTTGCAGACTTCCACACTTTCATGGGGTACTTGAAACGACGATTCGCTGGGCTGTGTCTATGTTGTTGTCGCTTGAGCCCTGGTTCAGTAGGGTGCTGACATATGGGAATTTTGGCGCCTCCACGATGTTAGGTACGCGAGAGGCTTGCTGCTTGCTATGAACGGTCGTTGGTTTGTCCCTCGAAAACTGAGCAGTTACAACTGACATTCGTCGTTACTTCTTGGTAATGAAGTCCATGAAATTTAATTGGCCAGTGCAGTTAATTGGTTACCAAAAAGGTGATATCAAGATTTTCACGCTGTTTCCAAATAGGTTTTATATTGCTAATTTAATGAATTCAGCGCTAAACTAATTACACAATGCTCTGGTTATTTCACTATGTCAACTTTGTTTACGTCTACAATTTTAACGGCCAACACGTTGAAAGTGGAGGTCGCTAATAACTCACATTGTTTTAATTAAACGAAAGTGCATTGAAGTTAATAATATTCCAAATTTTTTCGTAATCGTGACACTATCAAGATCAGATATCAATTATATTTGTATTACTTTCGTCTTTCTGGTATCCTTTAAATTGCAGAATTAATCATTAGCATAATAAAAATTATAGTTACCTCTATTGAGATTAAGGCCCAGTTGTACAATGTCAGTTTAAATTTAAGCTGAAGCTTAAACCCATGAGAACGATTATTTCAATAATTGTTGTTAAAGGTTTAAGTTTTGGCTCAAAGTTAAGCTGAAATTATACAACTGGGTCTAAGACGTATAAGACATGTTACAAAAGAAAGATTGCGAATTTAGTACTTCTTTAGATGGCGTAGTTAGATATTTTCTCTGCATTTGGCAATTTTCTGTTTCATATACTCGTATCTTGAAAAACACTAAACTCTATCCAAATACAGAATAATATTTGGAACGTTCCATTAGAAATAAGAATGTTTTACTATGAATTAATGAAATTGAAAACCCTGTAGATTGAAAAATAAATTGTTCTATAGAATTTTCAGATTTAATAAAACTAGCGTTTGAATTTTTTGCCTGTATCGAGTATTATATATATAAATATGAATATTTTTGTGAGAATCGGTCATCCACTCCAAAGTACCCCAAATATGAAGTTTCGCTGAAAAATTTGAATTTTTTAATTTTTCTTCATTTTTGTGTGCTCATTTAAAACAAAAATTTCGCAAGTAAATTAAACATTAAATTCTAATGTTGCAACAGTTGTTAAATAGAAAATTTTTCAACATTTTTCAACTCGTTTTTTGTTATTCAGTACAACTCGTCGTAGCATTTTTGGTGAAATTTATATTAAACTTTTTTAACGAAACTTCAAGTAATTACTTTTTTTGTTTTATCTTAATCGGCTTTATTTGAAGTGCTAGTTTTTATTTTAATCATGGTGAGATTTCATTCCTACAAAAAGATTCATCTTCATGGCCTTTATAACTGGTAAAAGTTTCATACTAATTGCATCATTAATAAAACAGTTATTTAGGTATCTTAATGTAAAGTGAAACACACTGTATATGGTTTATAAACATACATATTTATTATATACATCTGTCTGGAAAATATCTTGTGTGTTTGCTAAGAGGATGTATTTTATAAACATTTATAAACCAATAAGCAAGAAACTGGATACTTTGAGGCGGCAAAGCGCCACGTGATACGTTGACTTTTTTCTTTTGGCATAAACTCTTATTCAAACGGATATTTGCAAAACGCTGGATTACACATAAAACCGGAGCAATAAAGATTTAAATTTACACTTATGAACCCGGTCATGATAATCATATAAACTACAGAAAAGATGAACACTTATCTCAATTACGTAGTGGTGGATGCAATATACTTGCAACTTTATACCAGCATTAATATTTTATACAGTTATATATTTGTTGTTGTATTTCTTGCGTTTAATACACTGGCGGACTATAAAAACTAACTTTAACGCGTGTCGTTTCATATATTATAATTAATATTTCTAGTTTACCTGGAATAACAACTCGAAACTTGTTCTTACTGGTAGGTATTTTACTTAAATTGTCTCTTCAACAAATTTATGTATTTGTCGGCTTTAATCCATGTACCTGTTTTCGTTAATTTGACAAGCTTAAAAATATTTTAGTATTTTTGCACTTTCATTATTGCAAGCAGAAGCTATTTATCGCTTGATGTCGAACATAAAGAGACATATATATTTTTTTTAGTAATGGAATTAACAACATAAAGAAAAATAGAACCATGTGTAAAAAATTATAAATGAAAAAATGATTTGAAAATTGACAAATAGAAAAACAACCAATGAAATTATATTTATTGATGCATGTACCTATTATTAAATAAAATTCAAATATTATATTATAGCCTACACTGTGAAAAATGTTCACTGATCTTTATGTGAACGGCACAAAGCCAATTTCTTTTAACATTAAACGAACGGTTTATTTTGAATTATTCTATTTGGAATTAATTGGAAAGCGTTTGTATTCATAATCAAAGACATACCTGAAGAAATTAGCTCGTATTCAAGAAATTTATTTATTTATTAATAAAAGTAACTGGTAACCTATAGTGTGTACTTTCATAGTCTGAAATGTTGTGTGCTATATTAGGCAAAGGAATACATATATATGCCCGTAAAGAAAATTTATATTATTGTTTTCATATCATCAAACGACTTTAATATAAAATAAATTTTTCTTTTTCTTCATGTAATTATTCCTACTATTCCTACTATCAACGGTCATGTGTTACAGTTAAAGATTTATTTTTTCACTATCACCTATAAAAATACATAGCAATCTGCTCGTTGAGAGACAAATACAAACAAAAGAAAACTCTTATTGAAAACGTACTTGTACTTAACAGTTAGATTTACCAAATTTAAAGTAAAAGTAATTTATTAACATTTCTCTTTGTCATTGTACTTCTGTAAATCAGAAATTATTTCAAATTATTTAAATATCGTCATTATAAAGTGAGCTATCAACTAGCTATCGTTCTTTAATATAAACCATATACAGCGTGTCGCTAAATTCCGTGACATGGCATCAATGTAAGATGATTTAACTCCACTTATCTATATCCAAAAGTGCTTCGTTAAGTCAGTATTCTGCTTCAAATTTGTTGAAAAAAAAGTAAATTTTTCTTATAACAAAAGAACGCTTGAATTAATTTGAATGATATTTGGTATGATGATCAATAGTAAGGTACAGAAAAGCTCATATAGAAAATTATTCTAAGCAAAAAAGTTCATGTAAACATATGTCCGATTCGTTATCGTTATCGATAAAAAAGATTTTCTGAAAGTTCAACAATTTTACAAATTTATGAATAAATAAATTATAATAAATACGAAAAAACTTTGTCAAAGTAAATGTTCAAATTGTCGTTGAGATTCAAGGTAGATTTCTCTCTAATATTTCCATCACAATACCATAAATATACCATACATATTCAAGTATTCTCCTGTATTCTGAAGTACTGAAATTCATTATATTTATCAATCGTTAAATTAAGTCTTTTATTATTAACTGTCAAACAATATAAGTTTCATGGCATGGGATTTTTTTATTATTAAACTGAATGTTTACATGAACTTTCTTGCTTAGAATAATTTTCTGTACGACTTCTTTCCGTTTAGCACACTTTAAGTGAAACACCCTGTATAGGGTGTTCAATTTCAACTATTGCTAACTATTTCATTTTTAAAGATAGGTATTCGATTAAATTAGCAAAGATATTCTAATTTTCATGCTGATTCTGAATTTTAAATCAAGAAAGCAATTGTAACAGTTGTCAAAATATTTGTACAATCGTATTTTTTAAATAGCAGTGTAGTAATTTTTGTAATACGTTGGGTAGAGATTTTCTTTCGCTTTGTAGCTATATCAACATTTCTTAAAGTTGCTTACAAAATAACGAAATAATTTTAAAAAATCGTTTTCAAATAAGTCGACCATGATAATGTATAAAATCAAGTTGCATAGGTACTGACAAATGATATTTGTCAAATAGGCAAATAATCAACAAATAAATGAAAGAGTGCATCCATCATCTTTAGCAATTTTCTTTGTATTTTGTTAATTACAATATTCCACATTTCTGGAATTTGTTTACAAAATAATATAATTAAAAACATCATTCCATATCGAAGGCCCCGTTCAAAATCAAGCTGCCTTTATAATAATATCTACCTACGCAAGTAAACTACAAGTAAACGAAAGAAAGGATTGTCGTTAGCAATTACCTTTTAATTTATTTATATTAATGAAAATGAACAATGTTAATAATGAAACAGTAAAAAAAATAGATATATTTCAACTGAATATGCTACGTTTATGGTGGATTGAATATAATCAACTAAACTAATTTCATATCAAATATCTTATTTGACTGTGGGGTTGTATAATAATAAATAAATAAATAATAAATAATATTGTTTGTTTGGCGGAATACGATTTGGGAAACTTTTCATGAAAATAGTGCTTATAGCAAAAGCTATGAGGTAAAACACTGTTGATTCTATTTAAAAAAAATTCAAAGGAAATTGCTAACGATGATGTACGTTCGATAGATATCATTTTTCAATTATTTAGACAAGTTGAGTTTACATAGACATGGCCTAGTCACTTGAAAACAACCTTTTTTTATTATTTACTTATTTTGTAAGCATATTTAAGAAATTTTGATATCACTGTAAACAGAAAGAAAATTGTCTATCGAATGAACTACAAAAATTACTACATTGCTATTTAAAAAAACAAAACAAAAAAATCCGGTCGTACAGATATCTTGATAACTAGCAGTGTAATTGAAGAGGTTCTGTCAAAGACCTACTTTGTCCAAAAAATCGAAAAATGAGTTAAATTCAGTTTGCGGTTGTTATTATACTCGTCTATGTACCAGTCAGATTAGGTATATTCTTTAAAAACCCAACTAATAGCAGTGGGTGTGATGAAACTAATTCTCCACTAGGTACATTAAATTTTTATTTTTGAATATTTTAATATGTTATTACCGTTTCACATAATCACATTATGTCAATGTGGCTTTTTGTCGAAATTCTGCAAAAACGTACTTTGTCCAAACATTTTAAATTTTTTTCAGCTGTTCAGACAATTATTCTTCATTATTGCTCTTACCACGCAATTATTAAGTTAATATGATCATAATAAAAATTTATGAATTCATGGTGCTGTTTACTACTTGCTAGATCGTTTTTACATGTTCCTGAAAAATTTTATTTTTGGACAAAGGAGGTATTTGACACAACGTCCTCAATTGTTTTTATGATTAGAAATTCAGAATCGTCGTGACAATCAAAGAAGGTTTGCCAATTTAACCGAACTTCTATCTTTAAAACTAAAAAATTAGCAATGGTGAAAGGTTCAAATTGAACACCCGATATAAACTATGTACTTATCTAAATATTTTAAGTATTTACTTCAAAAAATTGATGGAAATATCTAAAAATGACCTCTTCATATGTGCTGTAATTTGAAACGCTGTACTCCTTTTAGATTTCTGCTTTATCATTATCACAAACATTAACGGAGTTGTGGATTTTATCCGCTACTTAATTTCTACACTGCATAGTTCCTTTATGATTAATTTAATTTATTTATATGTAGATGTAATTATCTTTGCTGAAAATCAAACCGGAAACAATGCAGTAAACTCCTACCACACCAGATTAAGTTAATTTTGCAAATGTTATTCTTCTAAGTGGTATAATAAATATCATCTGTTAGTTAAATTTAATAAATCTGTCGTATTAATTAATATGATGTTTTAGGAGAAAAAAATTAAATTTCATTACATTTGTAACGTGTAGCCCCAACTGAAAGTCCATTAAATTATTATACTGAGAAAGTTAATACTGTACATTTTTACAATTTGAATTCCGAGTTGTTTATTAAATTTAAAACCACTTGAAATTTAAAAGCAGTAAATTTTTTTTATTTAAAAATAAGTAATTTTGTTAATTTATTTAAACTTTAATATTCCTAGAGTGAGATTGTATATAAAAGTTACTCGGGGCCATTTTTTTATTTTCGCTTATGCAGGTATAATGCATTGCTTTGATTATAATGATCTTATAATAATATACAGTAATAAGGTTTTTGAGGTATGCACGTTTAAAATTACTCCTAATAAAACTAGCACGATAAATATGTACTTACATATCTTTTTAGGTAAAATAGTTTTTGTGTAAAGTATCTAAAAGAAGTTTTACAACGTAATAGGTTTATACAACGAAGATGGAGGTAATCAGCGAGCGAACGAAAGTTATCTTCAAGAAACAAGTTCCTTTATTAAAAACGCCAACTGTTTATCAAAGGAATGCCTTGTGTATAAGTCGATCTGGTTAATATTAGGTCTTGTACACATAGCGTGTGGCTTTTGTTTGTTTACTCACCGTGTTTTGTTTATTCTTCTGAAGAAAACAGATGAACGCACTAGCTTGTTTATACTTGCAATGGCGTCAGGGAAGCAGCCATGCCTCGCTTGCCTCTACGATTCTGAGACCAAATGTTGGCGGGGCCATGTTGAATGCCGGAGGAGTCCTAACATAAACCTATTACAAACGAGGGAAAATTTAAAACGTTTAATACCGGCTCTCGTATGTTGTGCACACAATATTTATTGAATATTATGTAATTTCATCATTATGTCCATTTACGACGTTCTAGTAATTTGCATAATTTAGTTAGGTAGATAGAAAATAAGCGTTTCCTAAATTCTTGTGGTTAATTTTATGATTAGTTTCGGTTTTTCAACGTCAATCAATTATTATTTTTATTTCACTTCATTTTACATACTTTAATAGCTTGTCACGAATAACGCTTAATTTATTGCAAATTATGACGACAGATTTCTTACGAGATGAGAAAAAGACTAAAGCAAAAGGAATGAAACATAAACAAACATTTTTTTGATTTGTAAAGATTTCTATTTTATTCTGATTTCTGTATCTGTATTTCGTACTCTATCATTTACACACCTGAGTACTTTTTGAAATTTAAACATATTTAGTTTAAACCATTTTTCAATTAATAATAATTTGTGCTTCTAATGTCATAATAGTAATTACCACGACTTACTAGATTTTACGAGACAGCGTGTCTTTATCCGGCCTGCCCAATTTATTAGTTCAAGTGTTTCTCCGCTGGCGCCATTCACCTAAAAAATCGGAAGTAAATTATATCCGGAACGTCATTTTCAATTTATGTCACGCGATTTATGGCAAGTACAGTTGTATTTTCTTGCTCAAATATAGTTTCCTTGTGTTTTTTCTTCCGTTATTGTCGTGTTCCTTTTTTATTCTTATTCTGATTTTATTTTCCAAAATCAGGAAAATTTGCGTTAAATGAAATTTTGCCTAGGCCGGTTAAGAACTCTGTCTCGTGAAATCTAGTAGGTCGTGGTAATTACAATAATTATTGTTAAAAATATGATACATAAAATTACTTAGATATTATTGCTAATTTATTAAAACTAAATCATAATTTTATCTTTAATCTAATTTTAATACAGAGAATATTCAAAATTTTGTAAAAATTATTTAAAATATAACTTATCGGCAGATCTTTTAAATAAACAAAAATGTTCAGAAGATTTAATGTCTAATAGCAAATCGTTTTAAATTTTGAAGCCTTTAGAGTAAATACTAGAAATGTAGCGGATAGTGCTTTGGCCGGATAACTGATAGCCGGATAGCCGAATATAAGGCCGAACTATTCGACCAAACTTATTCAGCTATATTTAATGAAAAACCTTCTGTTGGTTTATTTAAGAAATTAGTGGTGTATAATGTTCATGAAATTCAATCTAATTAAATTTTGAGACATATCCGAATTAGGTGAATTGTAATTGCGATGAGTAAATGATACTTCCTAATTTTTTATAGAATTTATTCTTAACAGCTACCGGTTTCGGCTTCTAAAGCCTTCATCAGGCTGTTAAACGTCTAAAGATTGTTGTTATTTATGATATTTAGACGTTTAACAGCCTGATGAAGGCTTTAGAAGCCGAAACCGGTAGCTGTTAAGAATAAATTCTATAAAAAATTAGGAAGTATCATTTACTCATCCTAATTAAATTTCTTTGTTCTTTTGGAAATGCACAACAAGATTTTCGAAATCTATAAATAAATAAAATAAATAAAGTAAATAAAATAAATTAGTTAGTTAAAAAGTTTTATTTGATTTTGTGTTTTCAAATTATTAAGTTTCTTAATGTTACTAGAATTGTCTAATCGTGTTGAAAATTCATTAATAATATGTAGCGGTATTAAATTGTTTTGATTTGCTGATAAATCAATGAATATGTTTTATTTTTGTAATTTAATATGTTCCTGATAAAATAATTCCTATTTTTCTTTATTTTGAAAATATTTGCATAACGTTATGTTAATAACATTTTTCCTGAATTTAATGTTGCATGGCGTTTAAAACCTTTCTTTCAATCTTTGAAAAACTCTATAATCAGGATGTCTTCTCGTAGGATAATGCTGCTAATATAATCTAGATGCCAAAAGACAGTTTTGGTTGGATTTTCCTTGTAGGTATGTCATGTCACGTAACTCTTCATTATTAGAATGCATTTTGTCATCATAAAAAATACAAAACTGTAAAAGTAGTGTTATCTACTAATTGAATAATTTTTCTATCAATTAAAAATTTATAGAAACTGTTTTCCTATTTTCTAGCAAACGGCAACGTGATTCTAAATTTTATTTTTTTAAATTATTATTATAACGTTATTTAGATATTTTCAAAGTAAAGAAAAATAGGAATTATTTTAACAGGAACATATTCAATTTCTTTGAAAAAGAAATAAAACATAGTCACTGATTTATCAGCAAATCGAAACAGAAAAACCGGACAGAAAAGCTAAATAAAGTCAATATTGAAAGAAAGAAAAATTATAAATTTTCGTCTAATGACTTCTTCAATTTAGGCAAAAACATTTGGCGTTTTATGAAAGATTATTAAAACAGTGTTTCACGAGAGTCTAGATATACTGGGTGTTCCATTTGAAAATTTTGAGAAAAATTATCTTTTGCAAAACTCAACACCCTGTACACATAATAACTAATAGACCGAAGCTGTTTTGAAATTTCTGTAGAAAAGATATTGTATTGAGTACCTACAAAAATTCAAGACGAAATGTAAATAAATAACAAAGATATAAGCACTCATATTATGGCAATTTTTTACACTTAAACGTCAGTATCTTACGAACTCTTAAGTAAAACTTCCTAGATTTTGGGTTGTTACCTTTCGTTATGCGTACTTTCGAAATATGTAAAAATATACTGGATGTTCTATTTAAAAGAATATAACTTTGGTATGGCTCTCTGTTACTGAATACTCTGTAGAGCCAAAAATAATTTTATGAAGTAGAGCTGACTGAATTACATCTTGGCTCATTTGAATTTTTTCTTATGTAATTATGTACTATAGACGGTAGCGAAGACCGCGGCACTCGGTGGACACGCTGTATATGATTTTGAAAATACAAACATTTTAAATAAAGGGATTAATTTATAAAGACATTATTTTTAGAACTTTTTCACATAAAAAAGCATAATAATTCCATGAATTTTTGATTTGATATTCAAAATCTAAATGTTGCATACAAATATTTAATTAAACTTGTTTTCTCAACACATTTAGAACATTCAAATAGTGTTAATAATTTCAAAGTGTGTCACAATAAATGTATATCAATTTAGTAAACATTGAAATTACAAAAAATTGTCAATTGTCATAACAACCAAAAATTTTGTTCGAAACGAAACAAATAGAAGATTTGTTTAACTTATTTAAAATCACTGAAATATAAAAACTCGAAATATAAAAAATATATTTATTTATTTTATTTTAATATTTGTTTTTCAATTAAGCTAAGTCACGCCGTCCAAATTTTATGGCATGAGCTGATAAAGAATTTAAGAAATCACCCTATATCAGTGAACACTTAGGTACATAGGAATTTTTTATTATATATATTTTTTTAAGTACGCCCATTACGTTCAATGTCCTCTCTACTGTATTATATACTTAAAGTTAATCCCGTGAAGTCAATAGTATTTTTTAAATTTGTAGCACATGATTAAAATTAACTATAATTGTTTTAAAGTTACTTACCGCGTATTGAATAGTATAGGCAGATTTTAAAATTAAATAAAAAAAATTCATTAAATAATATACTAAACCGTTATTTATTTCAGAATAAATACAGGTGCATTATAAAAAATATTTTTTTTTACTTCTATGAAATGTTTTGTAAAATTCATATTAATGTGAATTTCACAAGAGACTAAAATAAATAATGAAAATATAAATAAAATGAACGGAACATGTTATTATCAGGAGAAATATTGAAAGCAAATATACAGGGTGATTCTTGACAAACGTGCAGGGTAATTCTTGAAAAAATGTTGAAATGGGAAAAATATTAGAAAATATTATGTATTTTAGTTCTACAGAAATCATGAATGAATAATGAAATATTGTATCCCAAACGACGATGGACCCTGGCCAAGAGAGAGCAGCAATTGAACGAAATAAATAGTCATGAAAATGTTTTATAGTTTTTCGATTGTTGTGGGCTTAAACTTGCCCTTTAAACGGAACTAACGTGATCAGCTGAAATACGAACTCCAAAATATTTACTTGACAATTACATACAAATCACCTGAAGTAAATTATTCGGTACAAAATTGAATAAAATGCGGATAAAAATGGCCCAACCTTAAATACCTGCTTCGACAGGTAAAAGAATTAATCACTACAACACGAAAACAATTCAAATCTTCATGTTAAGAATTCCTTGTATTTTTCTTTGATTTTAATTTAATTTGTATTGCAAATAAAGATTGTTCCCACAAACAACGGGTCCGTCATAAATATTTCGGCATCTTTTTATGGCCCATTTTTATGGTATTACGCGTTACCCTTCCTTTGTATTTTAATCGTTGCGTTTTGATCAGCCGGTTTTCTTTATATAGTTTATGCGGTTTATCGCTAATATAATAATAGACTTTGCTAATAATAAAGAAATGGTGATAACAACCAAAGTCTAAAACATTATAATCAGTAAAGACATTCGTAATCTGTTTAGTTTGTTAATTACAATTTCGCTTTGTATACGCTGTTTAATGAGAAACAAATTCTATTATTATAAAAGACGAAATTTTAACACAATTTTTTTAACAAAATTCAATACGTGCGTTTGGTGTGTTATTGTTTGAAGCAACGGAATACCTATGGTAAATTATTATTCGCTTAGATGTAAGTATTTCACTTTTGTACACCTATGAAAACGTAACTGATTTTAATTAATTCTCTCTGAAGTCTCTTCTTTCGTCAGTATTTTTTGTCGGTCTATTCAAGAATCACACTGTAGCTATAACCTTATAAAATGACTTACTTTTTAATATACGCAAAAATGAAATATTTGCCTAAATTTTATTAAATCTTTATCCTATAAGGCCAGTATTACGGTTTACAAATTAACTGTACGCAATTGTGACACCTAATATTTCATATAGAAAAAAATTAATAGATATTGTTAGAAAGTAAATAATTCATGTGCGAGTTACGGTCGTTTAACAGAGCCTACTGAAGTTCATTTATAAAAACAATAGTTGTTGATAATACAGTTTTGTACATATTTCAATTATGTATGTTCTGATGATTCAATATATTCTGTTGTAAACGTTCGTAATCTATTCAACTCGGGACTACTTAGTCTCAACAGATATCAAATAAATTTTATTGCGTTTTTCTTCATATAAAAATATCTTTCAAATGTAAATTATAATTTTCTGTTACATAGTTTTTTTATGTTCATATTTAAGAATACCATATGTGTTTATGCATATTAGATATCAAATTTTTTTTTCAGATACACACATATTATCTAAAAATCGAGATATCACAGTTTAGAAATAGTGCCCCAAGAAAGGACGTTGTCACGAGTGGATGATGATTTATGTGGCTTTTTTTAGAAGTATCACATAAAATACACTTATATTTCAAACTGTTTTTGACGTTCGACGACAGTTTATGGAAATGTTGAATTCTTTCGCCTTATTTATGTGATAGGCGATAATTAAGCCTATATGTCACAGAAAAGAACTCGGCGGAGATTAGATTTTATAATAATAAATAAAATTTTCTGGCATTTTTAAACATGGTATACTTTTTACAGTTTTATCATAAACGTCCTCACTACTCCGATAGTCTTATACTTTTAACATGTTTTGAAAGATTAAAAGACTGCGATAATTTTACCAAGAATATTGAGCCGTATGTGCATTTTATCTTTCAACGAGTTGGTTTTAAACGAATGTTGTTTGTGCACTTCTAGACTATACATTTTACTTATACGCGTTGCACGCTAGAGTTCGTGAGAATATTACTAATTGATGGTAGTCACGTGAGCGGATAATGCTTTCCGAGTTTAGTTCTACTTAAAATTCCTTCGAAGATTCTCTACTATTATAAGTTTTATTTATATGCATATATAATATTTATTCATATTCGTTTATATAAAACTAAGTAGAAATTCAATGTTGTAATAACAGGTTTCTAAAATTTATTAAAGAATCGATAGAGCTTCACCTCTGTCTTGAATATTATTAAGACTGCTTTGCTTGTACCTTTCCTAAATTCATTTAAAATTTATTTCAATCTTGTACTAGGTACATACTATTTAATACATGTTATTCTTGCGTAGGTTTTAGAAATACTTCTCATTAAAGTGTATTATGTTCAAGGATAGACAGGTACTTTTATAAAAGAGCTACATTATACTTACATCCAAGGTTCATGTAAGTAATTTATTTATTTGTGAACAGTTCAATTGCATAATAATAAATAATAATTTATCTCCGCTCACAATAATTTCACAGTACAACAATGTGAGGGTCGATTTTTCTGACTGGCCTCATTCCAAAAGAACGAATAATTCGGAAGTAAAACAAAATACATTTCGCGGGATTTAGTGAGTTTGGCTCATTTAAGCCTTTTTTTAAAGATAGAAGTTAACCATTTATCCTTGGGATTGAACACTTAACGGTAGAATTTTTTGTTTTCGAAAAAGTATTTGGTACGAGAAATTCATTTTTCACATTGTTTTGTCAAAAAGAATATTTTTGAGAAGTAAACGTTAATTTTTTTTTAAATTTATTTATCAAAAGTACTACAGTGAACCTCTAAAGTTTGGAATAAAATTCGTAATTTTTTTATCTTTGACATTTCGAAAAAACGCTCTGACACGTATATCTTGCTTTTAAAAAGCACACATTTTCCAGTAAAAATCAATTTTTGACATTCATTTGTTTTCAAGTAATGACGTCATCGACATTTTTTTTAAATAGCAACCCCCAATTTTTTTTCTTGATTCTGATAGCTCATTGAATTCTCTATCCAACCACATCAAAAATTTATTATGTTTTATGGAAAAAATTTTGAGAAAAAAATTATTGAAAATGAAATGAAATAATAATAATAATTTAATTTTCGATTAAATGACGAACCATGATTACTCGACTTGAAAAGACTTTGTTTAAATGACAAGAATGACAAGTTTTCTTTTATTGTAGGTATCATTTTGGATTTGTTGAAAATGTCATCATGTAGGTACATTCATTTGTAGGTACCCAAGCAACACCATTTCGTTCATTAGACGGTTTATATACGACAGACAGGGATATTTTTGGTAATGGTATATAGAATGCCAAAAATATTCATATTTTAATGGTACTAGTTACCCTAGGATATAAGTGATACGTTAACTATACGTTTTCATTAAATTGTGTTTCATATTCGTTATACTTTGTAACTTCTTGATACCCAAGCAACACCATTTCGTTCATTAGACGGTTTATATACGACGGACAGGGATATTTTTGGTAATGGTATATAGAATGCCAAAAATATTCATATTTTAATGGTACTAGTTACCCTAGGATATAAGTGATACGTTAACTATACGTTTTCATTAAATTGTAATAAAATGTCGCGACTTGCAAAACACGTTTATCAAATTATTAAATTTCATCTTAACATGTAGGCGTAGGCCCATAACATACATTTTTCTCATTAAAATTTATGATATAATCTAAAAAAGTATAATGAATGTTTAGATGTAACATTTATTAACAAATATTTATCCAAATTGGTCTTGTGACCCTTGTTACATAGTAAATTTTCTATAAAACTACTAACATTGTATCACTACATAAGATGAGAGCTTAAAATATGAGTATCTTATAAATTTCGCCGCGAGATGTCGCGACCTAAACTGTTGCTCACTAAAGTTGTCGTTTATAAGTCAAAACCGCAGGAACTTATTTCTTGCCCATCACAAATCATCACAAAATATATAATTACTACAAACGAACAGACACTTGGTAAAGTTGAATTAAATGTCAACATTTCGCTGTACGTTTCACAGCTTCTTTAGAATAAGTTGCGCGTACCCTACGAATATACATTTTGTGTAAACGTTATATTTATCCCAAAAAGAGACGTTAGTTAGACTGTCACTCATATGTATAAATACTAGTCTATAATATTCTACATTTAGACTAAATTCAAAACGTGTTTTAGACATATTCTATATTTGGTGTGTTACATGGGTAGTAGATGATTCATTCATTTTCAATAATTTTTTTCTTAATTTTTTTCCCATAAAACAATAAATTTTTGATGTGGTTGGATAGAGAATTCAATGAGCTATCAGAATCAAGAAAAAAAATTGCGTTTTGCTATCTTAAAAAAATGTCGATGACGTCATTCCTCGAAAACAAATAACAATCAAAAATTTATTTTTAAAAGCAAAATTTACCTGTCCGAGCGTTTTTTCGAAATGTCAAAAATAAAGAAATTGCGAGTTTTATTCCATACTTTAGAGGCTCACTGTATAAAAACATTAGGTAATTAAAAGAATTAGAGAAAATCGTAAATAAATTTTTCCGGCGGCTCTCTAAAGCGACTTTTACACTATTTGATTTTCCATTTAATTTTTAATTTCACAAAAAATTTGCACCTAATTACTATTACATTTCTGAAGTCAAATTAAAAATCAAATAGTGTAAAGCGGCTTTAAGAAAGTGCCCAATGTGCCCATATACATTTAATCTAGCAGTTAGTAATTTTGAACGTATGGTTCAATTCCTAACACACACGAATAGTAGGAATATAAAAGACGTTGTAGAGGTATCTGGCACATTGGATGCGATAGTCCTGTAAAGGTGCAAAGAAAACGTATGTCGTGATTAACACACAACTTTAAATTAGCATCCGCTGTACGGTTGGAAATTTATCTTGAAATGCTGCTAAACTGTTTGACATGTTATGCAATCATACGACTTAACAATAAAAGCTTCTTGATTTGCAGTGTATGCTATTTTTAGGGCCGATCTTTCCATCAGCTAATAAAGTTCTCAATAACGTTATTTGCCGACTAATTCGATTTTTATGAATTGTCTCTATGCTTTCCATTGTTAAAAATTCCTAGTTTTCACTTTAATATCAATTGACCGCGCAATTGACTAACGCTCCATACTGATGACTCCTGTCATTAGACAATATTTCGACAGCATACAAAATAGGGGGGCATACTCTTTAATCTAGAATTTTTATTTTTAATAAATATATTAAAAAAATAATTTAAATGAATACTTAAAAAGTATTCTTTTTGCCAAAATAATGCGAAAAATTGAATTTCTCGTACCAAAAAATCTTTCTTTTCTAATGTTTTTATGGTATTTTTGATAAATAAAAAAACAAATGAATGTAAATGAACGGATATTCTTTAAAAAAGTATTCTTTTCGCCAAAATAAAGCGAAAAAAAAAAGAATTTCTCGTAGGCATTTACCTTCTGAAATTTTAAAATATTCCACCGTAGTGTTCAATTTCAAGGAAAAATGGCTAACTTCTATCTTAAAAAAAAAACGCTTAAATGAACTAAACTCTCCAAATCCCGCGAAATGTATTTTGTTTTACTTCCGAATTAGTCATTTTTTTCGGAATAAGACCAGTCAGAAAAATTGACTCTCACATTGTTGCACTGTGTTTTATATCCGTAGATACGTATATCGGCAGCTAAGCTGCCATCTTCAGTACAATCTAAAAAATATTAAAAAACTACATGAAATCTAACAGCTACCTACCTAAGCATACTATCTATACTACTAATACTATCTAAAATTAACACTAAAAAATTGTAAAGGATACTGTGGTTTAAGAAATAATTGAAAATTATCTCCGCCCACAATATTAACAGTCAAAACCTACCAAAAAAAAGCAAATCAAATAAAATGGAAATGAGTATTGATCTAATATCCGAAAAAGGTTCTTATTCTAACGAATAAAGAACTTCTGTAAGCATTTAATTCCCTGTTATTTGATACCGCCTGAATTAATCCTTGAAAAGAAATTATATTAAAAAATAAACACCTCAGCAATTGCTAGATAATTTATTTTTATAAAACATTGATAACCTTCTTTATCAATTTTTATCTGGGAATATCAATAATCTACAAGTGTGCATAATTTTTTGCTATTTAATCACAATTTCAATGAACATTTTGCTTCTCCACTACAGTTTGAACGTATTTTGCTCTCCGTTCAAATCATAATTTTTTATTTTCCCTGTATTTCAGCCAATTTTTTAAAAATTTTGTACCTGATTATGGATCTGCAAGTCATACAGAGCCTTTTATAAAGAATAGTTTTTTTTTTGTGAAATGTAAGATAAACTTTTTCTCCATTTGTATAAAACTTTTTGGGACACACTGTATGTATATGCATACACCCATATATATATATATGCACAAATCGCGAAAAAAACAACCTACAGATTAGAGCAGGTCACACCCACACACCACAAGTTAAGAGCACTTCACGATATTTTTCTCGGAGAATCCTCTCCTTATCACACATCCAGTGCAAATGCTCGTATCTACGGATATAAGATTATTGTGGGCGGAGATAAATTGCAATTATTCCTTACTACAGTCTCCTTTACTATTTTTAGTTCAATTGCAGTTATTATAATATTAATCGAAGTTCTTCGTTTTATATATTTATACAGGGTGAGACATATTCCAAACTTTCACAAATAATAGAGGGAATGTAATGAAAACTTTTACTAATAATATAATAAATAATGTGTCGCGATCGTGCGGGCCTAGGAAAAGGACCATTTCTCCCAATCCAGCGATTGTCCTTTTAAAGATGTTCCTTTTCCTTGGCCTGCACGATCGCGAGACATGATTCCAATTCATTTTTACATTTGGAGTTATATTAAATCGATCGTCTAGGAATTAGTGACTCGATTTATTCTTGCTTTTGTTGTCATTTTTGATCGTCCTCAGATATTTCGAAGAATTCGTCGTTCAATCGTACGTCGCCATTACTTATGCCATCCAAAATGGTGGCGTTAATTTTGAACATTTCTTATAATTTTTCAAGTTTTGTTATACCCGATCGCACCAACTTTTTAAGCAAAGCTTAAATTTGTCCAGTGCACAAAGTTCCGAATCTGTATATCCTCTACTACATCTGAAAGTTGGGAACAGTTTTTTGTTATTTATTAATTATATTATGGTACAAGTTATTTTTCGAATGTAGTACATTTCCTATTTTTTTATCTTATTATTTATATAAAAAAAATTTAAATAAAAAATTGGCAGACCTAATTAATTAAATTTGTCTTTCTTTACATTTCATAATTTTTAAATAACACATCTATTATGAGCAATCCTCCTTCCCCACTCCGAATATCATATGTGAATATAAAATGTTCATGTTTTAAATTCCGAACTCATACAGCGGGTGTAAACAAGGAAATAGACAGTGGTAATAGAAATAATAAACCAAATTCACTTGTTTTTCCAACAAATTAGAGCTATTATACTGATTTATTAGTTCTGTTGAGTTGAATAGCGAACCTTTGATGAATGCGACGTGTAACCAATGTTATCTTGTTCTACTTTACGCTCATTATTGTTGTTTACCTTAATTAGTATACTTAACTGAAAAAAAAATTGACCATTATGAATCTTTATTGCCGCTAATTAAGTATCACTTAAAGGAATTAGGTCAAAGTAAAAAATTATATAATTGGAAAAACAGATTAAATCTGCGATTACCTTGAATATTCCAGTATTTATTTTAGCAGTGAGTTTGAGGGAGATACGTGCATATGTGATATTTATTAATGGACATTATTAGTATTGCTTGGATAATTCTGGGCCAAATTTTTTAATAGAAAACTGTTTGATATGGCTGCCATACAAATTGCAAATATTAGATACCTAACATATCTTATATTTTACTGTTCCTGTGGTTTGTTAATAATTCCTTGTATTTTAGTTTTCTGATTAACATTCTTATCTTTAAATTTACCTTTACCTTCTTAACTAAAAAATAATCTCCACCCACAGTTAATTTTATAATCCGTAGATACGTATTTCGGCAGCTAAGTACACAAACTAACAATAAAAGCACTTCATAAGTTACTTTGTGTACTGAAGATGGAGATTAGCTGCCGAAATACGTATGTACGGATATAAAATTAATTTTGGGCGGAGATTATTATAATTATTATTATTTTTTTTTATTATTTCTTAAACCACAGTTTCCTTTACTCTTCTTACTTTACCTTCTTGCATGCAATAACTTTTGAACAAATAGTAAATATATTAATCAACATTATTATATTAAGACTCAATTTAAAATTATGTTGTTTACTGAATTTTTCAAAAACATTCCATTTAATATTTCAATTAACGTTTTTGCAAACTTTATTTCATGTTTTTACTTTCACAAAACCAGGGACGTGTTTGGACTTTTTATTTAGTTCATGTGATTGTGATTGGTAAATATCTAAATCCTAATACAGATATTATAATGTCCTTGAATTTTACTAATGGATTAGCTACTACAATGTATTCCGAAAGGACACCCGCCAATCCTTAGGACATAATTTTATATTAAAGCCGCATTAACTCTTATATATGAGTCGCTCCTTTTGGATAAATAATGATTATGTTAATTTACGATGTCGATAAAAACATCTTCGAAGTGTGAAGTCTACGCCGCAGCGGTCCGGCCCAACGGGAGTAACAACGTTACTTCAACTAACTAGTTCTAAAAGTAATTCTTAAGCCATTGGTAATAAGGATGCGTATAAATATTAATTTCTCGCATTAAAGTTGAAGATGATGCTGTCCATGGATGACAAGACAAGTTGATCATAAAACGCTCGTAAAAACTAATTTTATGGTAAGGATTATTTACATGGATCAACGGGAGGATGTAACTGCTTTGACAGGATTTGAGTTTAAGAGGTCGTGGCAAATAGTTATACATATTCCCCTACATGTTTTCGCGGGAAACCATTCAAGGATAAGCAATGACTTTTGTGGCTGACTCATGAAGATTTCCCCTTTTTAACTTAGTTCGAGTGAATTGTTTTTATTATTTCATTTATACCCAAGGCATTCTACATATTAAAATTGGTATTACAATACAGAATACATACGAGTATATGTATCAGCGTTGATATTTCTTGAATTAATTATGGTCGAAAATATTAACATCAGAATGGAAAATAGCCTAGTGGCATAATTAATCATACATTTCATCTTATCGAGAGTAAAGCAGCGTATGTCAAAATAAAAGCTTATTATAAACAAATTTGAAAACAAATATTGTAACCACTGTAACCAGGGTACCTAGGACGGTATGAGTGACACAAATAGTAGATACTCGTTATATAGTCCTAAATACATTTTTCATTTTGCTTCGTTCGTTAAATATTACACCCTCTGCGATATTGAACACTTTCATCATCTGTTATAAATCTGTAACAGTTTTGTTAAAAGCAGCAATCATCATCTGCTTCTATCAAAACATATACACCGTGTCCACGGATCGGGTTCACTATAGGAAAAACTTTTTTATTTTTCACTTTTCGAAAAAAATCATTGTTTATAAAAGTTTTTGCTTTTCCCAAAGATTCTAAAAACGTTATAGAAAATATTAAATTTCCATTAATAACAATAAAATAATATAAAATCCTGTTTACACTTTCACAAAATATGGCAATGTTCAAAAACTCCGTTAGTATAATCAAGTAAACTGGTTAACTCAAGCAATATTAATTACTGTAAATGTAATTTGGATGATAGTTATGTAGAAATAAGAACATGATATAAAATAAACTCTCTTCAAAAATTAAGTTTTAAATTTTTTTATTTCATTTTTTTAATTTTAAGAACCTGCGAGGTAATAAAAAAATGACTTTTGTGAATTAAAACATGATAAGAAATCAAATTCATAATATTGCCCGATTCTAGCTAATGTGATTTTTAACAGAATTTTAATCTCTGCCACATTTTGTAAAAGTCAAAAGATAAATTTCCCAACTTTTTCAGTTGTTAATGGGAATTTGTTATTTTCTGTAATATTTCTTGGGTTTCTAGGTCAAGCAAAAACTTTTGTAAAGAATGATTTTTTTTCGAAAAGTGAAAAATAAAAAAGTTTTTCCTATAGTGAACCCTATCCGTGGACACGGTGTATAACATTAGAGATTTAGCTTGGGAATGGTTTAAAAATTACTTATTTTTTTCCCACACTTTTGTTTTCCCTAGGTCTGTTGCTTTTGTTATGTGTACTCTCAATTCCTATTTACTTTTTGACTTTAAAATGAATAAAATCTTGGAAAAGGAGCGACAAAAATAAGTAAAGCATTTTCTGATTGCTTGAAATGATATATTTTTATATTTTTTTTCTAAATAAAGAAAAACGCTTAAAGGTAAATGTTTCGAGCAGAATTTACTGTTGGAATTGAAGTTAATGTATTGAAATTTATGCACTTTATGTAAATGAGTTAATCTGTTTAACTTGCAAATTTTTTAATTAAAACGTTAATAAAACGCCGAGATAAATGAATGGAAGATTTAAATTGAAAACGTATTGATTATTTGCTGGCAGTGTGCTATCGACAGGACGTCTATTAACATTGTTAAGTTAATAGACTAATTACGTATTCGCAATTAAAAAGTAAAAATCAAGGGAAATTGGTTGTTAAAGGATGTCATTTGCAACATTAAACGAAACGATGCTTCTAAACGTTGTAAAGAAAAAAGAGTAACGGAGAGAACACAAGTGAAGCAACAAAATGCAGACATTTTATTTAAATTTTAATTTAAAACCTTGTCTTTTCCCCATTCCGCATACATAATAAAACAGGCGGCCATTGGTGTCTCGGCAAAACTGGATGCAATCGCTGTAAATTAGCATTAGCGTCTACTAACTTCATGCTATTTGTGTCAAAATAAACCCACGATCTCCTCATAACATGGTCTTTATACTACATTTTCGAAAACACTTTACTTTTTAGTTCATTTAAATAATATCCCGGTCAAAAACCCTTATTTTCACAAAGTGCAAAGCTATGGTCGCTCACGATATTTAATTCTAAATCTAGTTGCAAGCGAGTAAACAAAGTAATGGGCGAGGAAACAATAAATATGCAGCTTGTATAATAAATATACTCACACCACACACACAAGAGATGAGATATTATATTACGCCGTGTATTTTCAAGCGATGTAGACTAAACTGAAGTACAACATAAACTGGAAAACTTTCGTCACAATGTCATATAAAACCACGACGACGCTTTCTAATTTTTTGCTCCATGTAAAATGAGAAATTTCTTCTGGGGAATTGTAAAAATTTCCATGCATTTAAATGTTATATTTTGCTTATGCATTACCTACTTATCCTGAGGTCTTACAAAAAAGAATCCGAATATTACACGCTTCTTGCAGGGCCCATTCAGGTCACTACCATTTTAGGTAGCGACTGCCATAAAATTGTCGAGCAAAAAAAATTAGGTCATACTTTCGGAAAGCATCCGTGCCCTGCATGATTCGAAAGAGTTTCGGTTAAACGCTTGTTAAAATTTGTCTTTATGGTCGCTTTCTAAATATTCAGATATTTTTAGCATTTAGAACTAAGGCGTTCGATAATTTTACACGTTTATTACTTTGTCAGAATGTTGCATAACATGCATTTAAAATAATAACAATAATAAATCACTGTATAGTGAAAGTTTATTTTATTTTTGGAGTTTCCTATTTTAGTTTCTATTTGCTTTTTAAGTTTAGTTATATTTATAAAGCAAGTGAAAGAGTGAAAGGTAGGCAAAACGGCGAAGTTTTATAAAATCTTTACATGATTAGCGAAAACTATAATTAAAGCAACTGGAAGTCAGAATCGAGTGTCTAAAAAAAGAAATAACTATATTTAAGCTGCAGTAAAACGTTTTGTTCAAAATAAAACCTAGGGAATAATTACACTTTGCATCCTTATGTTCAGGTGTTCTCTGTACATCAATTATTACGTTAAATGTGAATGTGCGCTTTAAATGATTCGTAACCTCAGAAGCTTACCAGGAAAGAAAATTAGTCGCTATTTACCAAGGGCCGTTTTCATAACAGAAGTAAAGGAAACTTTAATTTAAAGTCACTTTAAGCATAGGAAAACAAGTCTTTCTATAGGTTAAAGTCTAGCATCTTTTAAATGAATAAATAACTGCAACAATTTCTCTCGTTACTGGAAAAAGTTATGAAAGATTATGAAAACGGAAAACTAAAGGATGTCACATATCAAATAATGTAGTTCAGCGTCATTACTGAAATCTAATAATCTAAAATAAGTTATCTACATTTTGTAAGTTACCTTCAGTGTATCAGTCAGGAATTATTTAAATATGTTGATTACTTAAAAGTTATCATTTGGCAATATTTGTATTAAATGTTTACAGTATATTAATTTTCTGTACAAATCATTTTTCATTTCTTTTTATTGTTGAGAATGGTCCGGATATTTATTGTTTGAAGGACCAATATGTTAATATATTGGGACTGTTTCATGTTATGTTGCAGAGGCGACAGTAACAACTTCGGCTTCATTAATTGCCTTTATTTAATCATTAAATTATATTCCAAATTACAATTCACTTAAAAAATGTTGATAACACTTGTTTCTAGTTAAACAATATATGTCTTTATATTATCGCCTACTTTAAATAATATGCATGTGTGGCTTTCATGCTGCGATCAGTGCATACTTAAAATGCAGAATCTGTTATTGATAAATTTAGACATTTTTTGGAATCCTTGATACTCCCTTTATGTTGCTTGTAAATTTTAGTTCCTCATCGCATGGAAGCCTTTTAAGCGCTAAGTAGCACTATTTTCTGCGCTAACATGGTCGATGAAAGTTCGGTATTCAATTTTCGTTTGAGATTTGTTTTATTGTTACTACCAAGTATTTAATTTAGTTAAACCAACGAAGTTAATTAAATATTTCAACGTTTATGTCTAAGACGACGATTTCCAGGAAAGGAAAGGATTAGATTTTTTTATCTATTGAGTGTGACAGTGTATGTATCACACGTTTTCATTCCATGTTATACATTTTTGTGACGAGGCAGTTCTACTACTCGTAGTTCAATTAGAAATTTATTTGGGTACTTAATCTTTTATCTTATTCTTCGTCTCTTGAACAGACGAGAAAATAATAAAACAACCCATGAAAAACACAAATAAATAAATTATCACGTGTATGGGAAGAAAGAAAATGGAAAAAACCAAATGTTGACGTGCCAACTACTAAAATAACAACAAAAAGTGCCTCAATGAAATCAATTTTCTGTCCATTAGAAACACTCACAAAATATGTAATTATAAATGATCGGATAGTTGTAAAAATCAATATAAAAGTTGGCGTTTGACTCCACGTTGGAAGCTTTCTGAGGAAGCTGTCAACGTACATACAGCGAAATTAACCGAAATTGCCTGTCAGTATAGTGTTATAAAAATACTTTCTGTCTTTATATTATTAGAATATTTAAATTAAATTAGGAGAAGCGTTCATTTTTAAATTACATGGTATATTTGGCATCCTTTATATTGTTGATATTTTGTTAATTGTGGCAGCTACATCATTAAGGGCTTTTTCGTTGTTCTTCTTGACATCCTCTAGGGCCTTCTCCATTCCCTCTTTCAAATTGGCCGGGCTCTTGTTGGCAATTCCTTTGAATGTAGTCGTCCAAGCGTCCATTAATTTCTGATGAGCTTCGTTTATCACTTTGTTAGATGCGTCGTTCGCGTGCTTAATTAGCTTATCCATTTCTGGACTTTGTTGGGTTAGCTGAAACGGTTGAGGTTGGGGCATGTTTTCTAAATTGAAATTTGAAAGAAGGCGAATTGTGGGCACTAGTTTAATCTTCAGAGAAGATGTGCAAACGGTAATACCTATGCAATTATGTTGAGCCCTCGGAAGGCTTAGTAAAACAAAGATAAATAATCCTCATAGAGGCAGTAATCGAGTACAAAATGTAAAGGATGACGTCTTTGACGTGTGACAGTAAAGGATTCTTTTGAGACAATACGGTCTATTTGGACCATTGAGCAAGCGAACAATATATCGCAGGATTCGTTCCTATGCTTATCAATATATTGAACAATTAATTATTTGATTTACAATTTAAGCAAGCAATGTATAAAAGAATGGCAGAGATAAGTTATGTTTCTCTTAGAACAAATTTGATCAAAGCCTGCATATTAGAAAATGTAGGAATAAGAGAATAAGAGAATAGAATAAACTTTGCCCTAAAACGTCATCCTGGCTTAAAATGGTGCTACACTTTCTCTAAGTCAATCTCTTTCAGTTTTGCAATACCATCAATATGTGAACTTCATATCCCAACTGTGACTAAAAGAAGTAAATAACGGCTTAGCTGGCAAGGAAAAGTAACTGTCGACGTACGTTTCGGTCTTATTAGACTTCATCAGGACAGTATAACCAAGGTGTAAGATGTTGACACTTGGAGATAAAAAATAACAAATGAAGCAACAGACCAGGAGACCGAATGCACATTTGTTGCAACCACTGAGAAGACCCGCATTTCGAGAGCAACATCACAGTATAGCAACGGAGGCAAACAAAGTCAACCCGCGTTACTTCAAGTAAAAGCCAGGGTATAAATATAACGGAAAGGTTGAGGCCAGGAAAATACAATAAATAAAAGCAGTAAATAACGGCTTAGCTGGCAAGGAAAAGTATGTCGCAACAAATGTGCATTCGGTATCCTCGTCTGTTGCTTCATTTGTTGTTTTCTATCTCCATGTAAAGTGTGATTATAGATTTTCTCTATTTCATCACTCTTTTGGATCCACCTATTGTCACTTGTATTCACTAATTGTCAAGCCCAGACTCACTTAAAAGTAACTATTTTGAAGATGGCACCCACCCAACATACTTTTTCACTTTACTTTCGTGATTGACAATTTGTATTTTAGCAAACAAAATTGACTTTATCATAGTGTAAAGAGAATCAAATTTTGTGACGTATGAAGATCCATATCATGATGTACGACTCGTACATCATAACACGGATCTTTCTTTTGTTTGAAAAATTCAGCCATCTAAACGATGGCATTTGGAGAATTTTATAAATACTTTAAGTTGAGAGATTCAAGTTTATTGTCCTTTGGTGATTGTGTATAATGATTGCCAGTTGGTCGTGATTTAAGTTGCGTTCGTTTATTCAACACCATTCACTCTATTTACTCTTTTAGCACTTTAAAGAGTGAGAGCGAATAAGTTTTCATACACGTAAGAGTGAGACAAAAGTGACAAAAGAGTAAAGAGAGTGAACGGAGCTGAACAAACGAACGCAGCTTTTGTTTTTCAGATTAGGAATACCACATCAAAATTATGGAATGTGTTATCAATTATTTCAACAGCTGAAGATATGATTTCTCCTAGGTTTCTAGGATTACTCGTAAGTCTCTTTGGTACTATCTTAGAATCTTACAAGAAATCGTATACTGAGATCTTCAAAATTTCACTTTTTAATAATTGACTTACCGGCTTACAAATCTTACGGTTGCTACAGATATGAGCAGAATCGACCCATTAGTCTTGATTATAAGTTGAAGATGATCATGAAGAAATGGATCGTTTGATTGAATTCTACTGCATCAAACGATTCAGAAAAAAAAAGTGGCTGTGGAAAGTCGTGCTAGAATTTTTATACTATTTATTAGAAAATCAACTTTTTAACATTTTCACTTTTATCTCAAGAACAAGCAAGAGAAAATCGATTCTCTTTATTGGACACGAATTGGGCATTGTTTAGTGCAATTTTTCTTCCATTTAACCAAAACTGTATCTCTTAAGATTTACGAGATCCCTCCGGTGTATATTCAAGCTGAAACACCCGGTATAAAGCTGGTGTACATATCCACCAATTCACTTCTATATGAACATTAAAAAAAAAAATTGTTAACCTGAAAATGAATAGATAAATAAGTTCTCGAAATTCAGTAGATGTTAATGCGAGAATTTTCATTACTTTTAACTTCTTTATTTTTTAAAATAAAGTTAATTTTTTCATTGTATGTCGATCGTATAGATCTGAGTTAAGAAAATATACGACGAAATGACAAAAGCCGCAAAGCGGTTTCACGAAGGTTAGAAGGAGATAGCTGCATAAAAGTTCTTTGACTTTTCGATCAATATCTACATAAATCTTCAGTTGGGGTCTACATAAAAGGTTCTCCCAATATATGACGGTATAAAGTGCAACAAATCTTATATTAATTTAAGCTAATAAGGACAAAAATATTTAATGTATTTTCCCCTGATCGTTCAAACATCATGTAATTATTACGAAATAAATTTGAAATTATTAATAAAATGCTCGGATGGTCTTGAGATTAATAATATAATTACATAACCTTTAACGAAAAACACTTCGTTAATCGTAATTATCTTGAAAAGTCTGTCGATCCATACAGGGAAGCATCAATTAGAAAGCATTCTAAAGGTTGTCTAAATCATATTTAATTTTGTCAACGAAAATGTTATATTGTCTCCATTCAACAAACATTCACGAACAAACAGTTTTTTATATGCATTAGAACGTGTTCCGTACCATAATATTTTGAACGTAAAGCTAGCTTTACACGAGACAATTAATTGCAGCGACTATTTGCTGCGAGCGACCGCAGTGAAATTACTCAAGAGAGTTTTCGCAGCGTTCTGTTACTTAAGTTAATCACTTCAGCATTAAATGTTAAGCAACTTCAATGCTTTTTACAGTATTGTTTAACTGTACAGTTTACTAATAACCTCAAGATAAATATTTATGTCAGTGATACACTTGGTCATCTAAATATTACTACGTATATAAAAAAAGATATACATACGTATCTATTTGAAAAAAAAAGCTGATTATGATTTGCAATAATAGTTGACACTAAAACACAGTGAAACTTTTATCAGTTTGTATTATTTATGGAGCCATTTTATATGATTTTTCGCTTATTCAAATTGGACTATAAATATTATGCCTAGATATTTTTTCTCACACCCAGCATATTGCAAAGTTTAATAATATGAATGTTATAGACGTTTTCTTGTTAATAACTAATTATTAAATTAAGAAACGTAGCTACCAAGCTCCCACACATCTATTTTCAAGCAATTCAGAGTGCTGATCTTGTCTGCTGTTCGGCCACGATGTCGCAATTTCAGCTAAATGTGAGAAGTCAGGATATGAGATGAGAA
The DNA here is from genome assembly GCA_958336345.1 of Dorcus parallelipipedus. Classification (NCBI taxonomy): domain Eukaryota; kingdom Metazoa; phylum Arthropoda; class Insecta; order Coleoptera; family Lucanidae; genus Dorcus; species Dorcus parallelipipedus. The sequence continues at coordinate 9,644,519 of OY284482.1, read as the reverse complement.
CGTTTATTCTGCGAATCCCGCTGAAACTGGAGTAAAACCCCATCCGAAACGAACAGTCGCATTCACAAGGGATGTGTTCGCGCCCCGCGCGAGAAAGACAACGATTCCGCAAGGTGTGTGTTCTCTAACCGGTTCTAATTTAAACAAGTCTTGCTTTAAAGGACCAATATCTCTGGAACTTTGTCTCCGAAATTACTTCAGGAGGCGATAGTCGAATATACATATTAGAGCTGCTACAATGTCTGGTTATTGTTAAAATTTAACAAGATGTACGTATTATATTGAACTTATTTTCAAAGAAGATAATTTTTGTCTGTATTTAATTCTGTATTTGTTGTTTTGCAGTACATTTGTATATTTTTATTATGAATACAGTTAAATAATATTGCTCTAATAGCATTATTTTCAGAGATATTTATGAAAGATAGATTTGAAATCCAAAAGGTTAACAATGAAAAGTAAGAGATACATATAAAAACTCACTTGTTGAAGGCATTTTTAAAGAATAATAGTATTTAGTAATGCCAAAAAAGAACTGCCTCTAAAATGCATACCCTACTAATTTAAAAACCCGCCAATGCATGAAGTTTGCCTGATGAAAACCAGAGGGCACCGTAACGGTAACTTTCACATGTGTTGCTACTAGATACTTAAAACGGAATCTACCGTTCTCTTGAATATCTGTTCTGGTTTTTACTGTATTTGATTAAGCTGCATTATCTGAACGATTAGACGTACCATCGTAATCAGAAAAACCGACTACACTCTAAATTTTGGTTGATTGAAGCTTGCTTCAAAATGAACTTTTGTCATTTTGACATTAATATTATTTTGACAAAGCAAATAAAAATACCCCAATTAAAAGCAGTTGAGAAGGCAATAATTCAACGCGGATTTCAAGACGGTATCAGCATACGAGCAGTTGCAACTGAATTAGCTGTTAGCACCAGTACCGTTGTGCCAAAAGTAATGTTACACAACTAAATTATTTTTTTGAAAATGGAAGTATCTCTTTCACCTCGATGTAGTCGTTTTTTTATGATTACGATGGTACTATCGATATCATAAAGAACTAGGACAACTTTTAAATCCAGTAGCCATGCGTTTCCATTATTTTATTATATTGAATCTTACTTTGTTGTCAAGTCAGTAACTGTATTTTTGTTAACGCTGAAATTCTGAGCAATTTGTCTAACTGTAACGCTCTTTTCTCTGCTAGCAGCTATCCTAGCTTTTTAAACAATATTTACTGTAGGTATGATTGACAATGAGTGATCATTTCAAATAATTTTAAATTTATTATGGTCGGTAGCAGTTTTATACAGCTTAAAAAGTCTTGTCCTAGTTTTTTATGGTAGCAATAGTACGCGCGCGTGTGATGAAAATAGAATATGTTCTATTTTTTACGAATTTGGCAACAGCTGTCAGTTTCTTGTACTACACGGTCACAGAATTCTGTGATCATTAATCTTATAAGAAATATGTTATCGTGTCAGACGGCCTTTGTTTCAAAAAGAATTATTTTACGTAATTAAATTTCACGTGGATATTTTTAATATATTGTACTCCTACTACATTTTATACGCGATTTCTATTTGAGTCTTCGAGTTACTAATTAATTCGATAATTTTTACGATCTTAATGACTTAAACTTCGATTACAATTAATGCCAGTTATGAAATGTAGTTAGCAGATTTCCTGTTCGCAATTTGCAACCGACACGCTTTAAACTTTTATCAGAATACTCAAAATTATAAAATATGATTACTGATATTTTGCAGCAATAAAATCTGGTCCTGATTAAATTGATTGACGTACAAGAGGAAATCATTAGGATCACCGGTAATTATTTTATGATATGTTTGCCTCAGCGTTTCAATCGTGATTGGAAATGTCATCTGCAGATTGAATGAATTCAGTGCACTTAGAGAAATCTCGTTACACATTCGTTGTCTTCACGTTCGTATGGCCATAATTTGCTGTAGTATGTTTCGATGAGGCTCTATAATCGTCACTTACCGGAAATCAATTAAGTACTCATCGAGAGTTTGCGTGTAGCCATCTGCGATAATTGCTGCGTTAATCAATAAAAAAATTAATTTTTAATTTATCCGTTCTTGAGTCTTTAACTTATCAATTCTTAAGATGAATTTAGAGTTTAGTAAATGAGAGAGCAATTTGTGCGATAGCTTTACTTAATTCGTTTAGTCACGAATCGCATTGCAGTTTCTGGAATTGCTTTAAGTGAAACGTTATCATAAAAGCAAACAGACATTAAAATATGCATTTTACAACTTTAATTAACATACATATGAACCCTGAAAAATGTTGTTGTGAAATAGTGGGCGAAGAACAACCGACAGGTCGAACTCCTTACGTCTGCGATAACATTTTCGCAACAGCATTTCAATGGCCGTTGCAGGTTTATAAATATTGTGTTATTACGGGTGCACACATGCACGCAGTTGATGTTATTGTATGTTACGTCACGTGACTGTATGTGAAGCGTACACCCGTATGATAATGTATATACCAGCTTTGTGTTTATGAACTCCTGGTAACGAGTATGTAGGAATAGATCATACTTGTACTTGCGTCGGTTTATTATTTTCGTTGTGTACATAAAATTAAAAAAGAAGTACTGCATTAAAACATTAATAAAAAAGTAGATATATAGAGGCATGGATAAATTAAAGAAATAATTAAAGTACTGTGATAATATCTCGTTTTTCATTATTTATTTGGGCAAAATATTTTGCTGAAGGCCCAGGATTTTATACAGCGAATAAAAATATTTAAGAAATCAAAGCTACTTAACAGTTATAAAACAGCTTTTTCAATGAAATGAAGCTAGAAACAATACACAGGTAACATTCTGTTTATCATCTGTGTGTTGAAACTTAATTTAATTTTATGATTAATCAAGCGGTAAAATATAAATGGAAATTGATAATATTTTAGGCGCGCAGTTTTTGAATGTTCCTCCCTCCTCGCAAAATAGTGGAATTGGTCCCCTCTCCACATGAGATTGCAGGGCCGAAACTTGGCCCGTCCATGAAAACGAATCGCTGTTTTGGAGGTCGTGGAAGAGAAAGAGACGGAAAGTTTTTATAATATATTAAAATATAATAAATAAACAATCGTTTTGTATTATTTAAACTAATATACATTGCATTCTGAATATATTTCAAACCAGGAGAGCAGGACAGATGGGCAGTGACGGCGTTTCCGCTTGTCTAGGCTAGGTCAAGCTAGACCAGACCTAGTGCATGTGCATGGTGGGGATGCAACTGTGACCATGTCCAGCGACGTTTATTCATCGCACCAATAAGAACAGTTGACTTTATTCGTTACTTAAGTCAGAAGACTTCGTTCTCAACCTCACTCAACTTCTAACATGACAAGATTTGGTGTAGATTAAAATTTTGACTGAAATTTTTAAAACTAACCCTTGATTACAATTGTGATTCTATAATTATGGTGCATGTAGAAATAAAGTACAGATTAATATTGTAAAACATTAAATATTTATACCTATTTCTAGATTACCTCAATTTACCTCATTTTAACAAAAATATTATAAATTGAAATTTAAATACTTTAATCTTCATATATTAACAAAAATAAATACCGTCTTTTCTTTTTTGTTAAAATAAATACGCTAAATTCCTGAAACTTAGGTAAATTTGTATTTCATTTAAAATTATCCATGAATGCACGAATTTAAAAATCGTATGGTAACAGTAAACATGCCACCACATATTATTTAAAAGTGTATTTTATCTAAAAGAGATATAATAGATTTCGTTTAATCATATAGGAAAGCATACAAAATTTAAGTACGTTTGAATTACATAAACCAGACGTCTCCATAAAATCGACCTATTTGAACTGTCCAAATTAATTTCAAAAATTAAAATGCTACATTATAAAAAAAACATTTATTACATGTAATCATTTTTTTAAGTTGAATTAGTTGGATCGTTTCTTGTTGATTTGCATCGCATTTTCATCGATAGGAATAGGAAAAAAATTATTGGTAGGGAAAAGAAAAAAAGTTACTCAACCTACAAATATTGATTAATCGACATTTAGCCATATTCTTTTAATAATGGATTAATAAACTGTCACAGAATAATCAATGCAAATTATTAAAATAAAGTAAACTAAGGAAAACGATTTTATAAAGGCTCTAAAAGGCTTTTTCAATTTATTTATAACTTTAAGAAAAATGACTACAGAAAAACACTTTCTCTTTCTAAAGTCTGTTTGATACGATGTTAAATTTGTTCTAAAAGAAAAATCCTTGTTTTCTTTGTTCCAGCCCTGAAACCAAGAAAACATGGACAATGGCCGCGGAAGCCTTCAACAAACGCAAAGAAATTTCCTTAAAAATGACTAAAAGCAGATAAATTTATCATTTCTGTTGACAACTGTGCTCAAATGAGTGGTCACTTCTAACCCTGAACATGCCTAGTAATATAAAAATCTAGTGATTGCCTAAAAATTTCTTGATAGAATTTTTAGTAGATGTTCTAAAAAATTTACATGAAAATTTAACATAAAACTAAAGGCTGTTTTACATCATCCTATTTTTTGCACAAGATTTAGTTCAATTTGTATAATAATATTTAGAACAATAATTTTTTTGGGCCGCGGACACGGTTTGGAAACACGTTTGGAAACACGTTCTAAATTTTTAGGTAATTTTTGATTGAATTTAAAATATGCCACACTCTACTGCATAATTTAAAGTATTCAAGAAATTGAACTAAATCTTGTACAAAAAATTGGACAGTCTAAAGAGACCTTTACTATTAAATTTCCTTGTTTACAACGATGTCAAATACTGAAATTTTATCGTCAAATTTAAGATTGTGTCAAACGGGCTTTACTTATAAATATACCGTGAATTTTTTATATCTCTGAACATACATAAATATTCCTATGTTCAGTTTAAAAAAAAAACATGTCAATGCGTTGCAGGATAGGGACGTAATCTCCTAGCAATTTTCAACAAAATTAATGTGCTGTCAGTGTTAATTATGAAATGTCATGATTTAAATCCCAAAATCTTACGAAAATCTTTGCAGGTACAAGATAATTACTTAGCACATCGTTTAAAACGCGAAGGAAAACATTTCGAACATTTATTACAGTGTTTTTGTTAACAAAATAAATCTTAAAATTACTTTACTGAAACTCGTTTTCTTTCATCATAGGTAGCTGGTATACCCTTGCAATCAGCTTGTAATGCATTGACTCGTTTTTTTTTTAAACTGAACATACGAATATTTACATTGTATGTTCAAAGTTAAAAAAAAACTCATATATCGATCTTCGATGTTCAAATATTAAGAAAAGACCTTTTAAATATGACTTGTATAAAGTATAACTTGATATAATAAAATAATATAATAATAATAATGACCAGAATTTATTTCTATTCAGTAATAGTCAATTATCCACTAGAAAATTTTATTCTTTTTAAATTAACAGTTAATTTTGCTTTTCGGCAAACATTACTTTGTTTGTCTTTAGCTCAACGGAATGTCTGGTTACATTTACTAAACATTTTAATAAAAAAAGTTTTAACCAAATAATTTATTTAAAAATAATTTTAATTTTTTTTAATGTTCTTGAAAGTTATTACCGAAATTATCCTTCTTTGCAGCAATTTTTATCTAAAGAAATTATAAATGTATGTATAGTGGTGACCAACGAACTATATTAGTAAACTATAAAAGGGCAAACACGTTCGGGAACAGCGCCCCCAACTGTGACTTAAGATCCGTTTTCACGCTCATGCAATGAGCAAACACAAATTTGCACAAGGAAGTCGTTGCATGTAAACGTAATTTTTTTGTTTGAACAAGCTAGTAAGTTTAGTAAATTGCATGTATTTGCACATGCACTTGCGCAAGCAAATTGGTATGCGCCAATGCTTGAACAAATCCATTTGCGCAAATTGCTTGAGCGTGAAAACGGACCATTAAGGTATTAGCATACGCCATGCCAGGTGAGGTCAAAGCGACCAGTTGTGTGATGATAATTGCTTATGTTTAATGTTATTTTCTAATAAGTATATAGTTTCATCCACAGACTGAATTGTTTGTTAAGTAATTTCTACAAACACAAAATGTCCGCTGCTTATTCGGTTATAAATTGCAGCAATTCGCGAAATCAAACAAAGTAGGCAACCTCTGGTGTTCAATATGGGTACAATATCGTTCAATATCGTTGCCATCATTACTGCCATTCTAATCACAATGCAAAGCGCTGAAGTCCAGCATTCTGGCGTCTATATAGAGTGCTCTTAACGGTTATCAAAACGGATGTCTTGTCCTCTTGTCTAGTAATTTACCGCCATTAAATTATTGAGATCCAGTTATATAATTTCAGATTAACTGTAGTCAAATTTTAGACTCTCGTAATAGTATTTGCTTGTCCGTCTACTTATAACAGTGTCAGAGGGAATTAGGCCGCAACTTAACATTTATAGGAGAAATTTTATTTTTGATTTTCAGTATTAACATTTTTGATTCAGAATTCGATTCCGTTTCAAATCCAATTTCAATATAATCTATTATAGAATCTATCAGAATTCGATTCCGACTTCGGTTTGAAATAAAGCTCCGTAACATCGTTAGGAGTGTACGATATCAAATTTTAGATATCGATAGCTTAAAAATATCGATATTTATCGTTTAATATTGTGAGCAAAATGAAGAAAACATTTGAATCGCATACTCTTTTATGTTATTTATTAAAATATAAAAAAATTAACACTTTCCAAGAATAATTTTATATGATTAGGTGCGAAGAAGTTATCTTTCCTTATCTCCTTTATCGATATCTATTGATAATATCGATATCTATCGATAATATCGAGATATATCGATACAGAATAGAATTGAATCGTAACAAGGATAACGGCTTGAGGGTTTATTAGTCATCAAGTTATTTGGATCAAATAAGTTAAGTAGTTCGAACATCCTTAGAAACTTTATCTTCGTGTTGATAGTACAATTGCATTCATTTTATGTATTACACCACCTATTAATTTATGTTCTCATGAATTTTCTCATGAATTTATTACTAAATTTGCTTAATTTTATCTGCAGCCTACTTTCTTCTTCACTTCATTAAAATTTAAATTCGAATCCAAATATAAGTGTGTCCCCAGATGAACTGAAAAAGAGGAAAACTTTTTTATTTTCAATTTTAGAGAAAAATGTTATTCTTTATAAAAGTTTTTGCTTGTTCTAAAATCATTAATTTTCACAAAATCCAGATATTGTTTTTTTTTTAAGTAAAACAATATCTGCACACTATCTGTTCTTTCAAGCTTTTGGATATGGAGACATGGACACTTGAAAATTTCGCGTTAAGTTTCTGTATTGCTTCTACTGCCCAAAACACTGCAGAAGATAAATTCTTTGTTAATGGGTTAACATTATTTCAGTAATTATTAAATTTACCACAGTTCAATTACTCCGTTAACTAACTGACATTTGCGACAAACGATATTTTGATTTTATTAATGCTACCAAACAAGTTTTTCGCTTTAAATTTTTAGGTTTTTCTCATTTATTTTACTTAAGAAAAACAATATCTGAATTTTGTTTAGAAGATTAATGGTTTTCGAACAAGCAAAAACTTTTATAAACAATAACAGTTTTGTCTAAAGTTGAAAATAAAAAAGTTTTTCCTCTTTTTCAGTCCATTTGTATGTATGATAAGAAATCTTGTACTTGATTAAAAGTACTAAAAAAATCAAATTACTTTATACGAAATGAATGCTTGGGAAAAACTGTTTTAAATTAATAATTAATAAAAAGTGAAACTTAGTTGTGTGAATCTAATAAATTATTCTAAGCTTTAATGGATAAATTTAAAAATAACAGAAAAATTTAAAAAAGGATGCCGAGAAATCTACATATATTTAATTACACTCCCCTGTTTCCTTTGAAATAAGTTAAAATTAATTATGTGTTTACAATTCAAAATGGAGGTACCTTGGAGTTAATGGAACTTTTTCCAAATTCTAATTGGTATGAACTTGAAGAGTAGTCTACTAGGAAGAAATCGCTAAGAGAAACTAAATTGCTTCATTTGAAGTGACTTGAAATAAAGTTATAGATTTGCAATGCATTAACGATAATTGAATACAAACGCTCATGCTTAAAGACTTCAAGAGACAATTATGCAAATAGTTTTACGTAATGCTGTTGTTTTTGATTTAAATAAAACTAACGCCATTGTCATTTAATTGACCACAGCTAATTTATTACATTATTGACAATGACGCATTCCTTCTCAGTTTGTAGTAAATAACCGGACAAATGTTCGTATTTACTGGGCGCACAAAGGTCGTATATTACGCAAAATATGATCGCACAGGGACCATTACTAGACAGCAGCTAAACATCACAGAATCCAATTCTATTAAAATAAAACTTTGTTGCAGAGTTTGCGTTTTCTTTGGAAGAGGTGCAGCTGCATTTAATTAATATCAACGCTACATGACGTCAGCGCATGCAATGGACTCGTTTCTGCTCCCGATGCGTTTTATTATTAGAAGTCAAGTGCGCTCATGAATTACTGGTGCATCCACATGCATGATTCTGCTTCGGTTTTCCATGAAATTAAAAAAATCTCGGACTCGAGCCAGGAAGCAGAGCAAACAAAATTATCCCGAACCGCAAATTACGCCATTCTAAGCTGACCGACTGATGTTTTCATGTACGATTTAATTTCACCGTGGTCCAAGAATGTATATTACGAAATCGCAATTATTTACGCTCTCGTAAATTTTTATACACTCGGAGTGAGTTTAAAATAAGGACTTGAATATTTCGTTTACAAAGCTCGCAATAAAAAAAGACCAACCAAGCGAATCAACGATCACGAGGGTCCTTACTTGAAGTTTAGGTCTGCGAATTACTTACGGAATGACAAGTTTACAGTGGACTGAAAAGAGCAGGATCTAGATAGGACCGAGAAGTTTTAAAAAAGTTCTATTACGAAGGAACGTGCAACTTTTAACTTAAGACAACAACAAAAAAAATAGCGTACATTTTTAGATTACATTTTAAAGAGAACGTCTTTCGAACACCGATACTTTTGAAAATGTAAAAGTAATTACGAATGGAAAGCGAATAAGTTTACGAAAAATATTTGCGATAAGGAGAAATCTAATATTTGCAGATTTACGAAATTCCTCGTTAGTAGTATACTTTTTGGAATCGAACACAATGTCAGACTTTAATTTACAATTCTTGTTTCAGACAGAATGTCAGAGTTTGATTGATGATTGAAAGTTATTTTCGAAATACGAGGGCGTATTTTTATGTTATCTTCCTAGCCATAAAAAGATGTATCGTATTAATAACACTGTCTAACTGTAAAAAAAAAAACTGTTTTTAATGTTCTTGGGGTCGCTGAATACGAATCTGCAAAGAGTTTTTTCGGGTCACCTCAGGTTCTCGCTCTAGGCACCAGTAAAGAAGTCAATGAAGATTAAAAAAGATAAAAAAAGAAAAACGAATCGGGTTTCTCAACTGTTCAGTTTTGTTTTTGGAGTCGGTGAATAAGAATCTATAAATAGTTTCTTCTGGTCACGTCAGGTTCTCGTTCTAAACACCAATAAAGAAGTCGAGGAAGCAGTATACCTACTGAAGACAAAAAAAATGAAAGTTCCATTGGATTTTTCAATTGTTTTTAATGCTTTTGGGATCGATGAATACGAATCTGCAAACAGTTGAGAAATCCCATGGGACTTTCATTTTTTTTGTTTTCAGTATACGGCTTTTTTGACTTCTTTACTGATGTCTACAGTAAGAACCTGAGGTGACCCAAAAAAAAAACTGTTTGCAGATCCGCATTCAGTGACCGCAAAAACATTAAAAACCGTTGAGAAATTCGATAGGGCTTTCATTTTTCTTTATCTTCCGTATACTGCTTCTTCGACTTCTTTACTGATGTCTACAATGAAAACCTGAGGTGTCTCCAAAAATCTGTTTACAGATTCGTATTCAGCGATCCCAAAAACATTAAAAACAGTTGAGAAATCCCATGGACTTTACGGTTTTTTGACTTTTTTTTTACTGATGTCTACAGCAAGAATCTGAGGTGACCCGAAAAAACTGTTTGCAGACTCGTATTCAGGGATTCCAAAAGCATAAAAAACAGTTGAGAAACCCAACAGGTTTTTCTTTTTTTTTGTCTTCTGTATATTGCTTCATTGACTTCTTTACTGATGTCTACAACGAGAACCTGAGGTGACCCGAGAAAACTGTTTGCAGATTCGTATTCAGCGATCCCAAAAACATTAGGAACAGTTGAGAAACCTGACGGGTTTTTCTTTTATTTTTATTTTTGTTGCACCGTGTAATCCTTGCCCTGTTTTTCTACACTTCAACACATAAGGTCCGTTTTCAAGGTCATGCAATTTTCGCAAATGTGCTTGTACATGCAAATTTGCACAAGGAAGTCGTTGCATGAAAATGTAATTTTTTTGCTTGCACAAGCCAGAACTGCATGCATTTGCGCATGCAAATTTGTATTTTGTTTTTTTTAATTAAAAGAAGTCTGATGAAGCTAAGTCACTGCTATAAGGTGGGTGCCTTAGCTTAACTGTATGAATATACAGTGAGTGATTATTATATTATTATATGCTGAATTTTATTTGTCGTATGAACCCGACAATTGTCGTGCAATAAGAGATTTTTTTTTGTTCATGAGAATGTGGACATTTTTTCCAGAGCAGTTTTAAATTTTGAATTGTGTTTCCATAGGCCTCTCCATTTATGTCAGACCCCCTCGGCATATACTCAATAAGCAAGACTCTTTCAACGTCCCATCAACTTTTTTCCAGAAAATATTTGGCGATTGGCTCTTTTTAGTGGTGGAGAGCCTTTATTAACCCATTGAATGGATTCCTGTTTAAGGGGAGGGTCCCAAGTCTCATTCCCGGTCATAATTCGAGAAAGAAAACTTCTGTTCCTTTCCAACGCAACCAAACTTTCTTGAGAAATTTTGTTTCTAACCAGTTTTTGCTCAGGTGTAAGCAATCTGAGAATCCACCTTCTTCATACCCAAATCGTCATGCAAAATTTACAGAACATGTGTTATGGTTATACAGACTTCATTGGCAATAAATATCGATACCGTGTGGTTTGGGTCAAATTCGAAATTTTTTATATAACTTTAAGTTTAAAACGCAATTTTTGATCAGATATGCGTTTCAATGGATAATGAAATAAATGATACAAATTAAAAACCATCTTAAAAATAGGAAATTTAGTGTAGATATGATGTAAGGATTTTGGGGTTGGTAGTGTGTTCCAAACACAGGGAATATGCTGGCGACTTTGCAACAAAATATATTCTCCATTAAAAATACAGAGTAATAATATGATACTCTACCTATCTGACATTTTATCAACAACATAACAACTGAATTGACTATTCTAAGAAGGCGTAGACACTAACACAATTCGAATATGTAGTAGTTAGCATCAACACTCCCCCTCGAATTGTGTTCAAGTAAACCTAAGTGAGCACAGGACGCACTCCTACCATCTTGAGACAAACAGAGTGTTTTGTTTTCAGAAGTTCATTCGTCAGGAAATCAGCTGTCATGTCTGTTGTTGAAATCTGCTAAAGCTTGAGTTTTCCATCTCGGAGATTTCTCGCACAAAATGGTACTTAATGTCGATATGTTTACTTCGTTGATGGAATACGGGGTTTTCAGCTAATTTGATGGTACCAACGTTGTCCCCAAAAATAGTAACTTTGTTTAAATTGTCGAATCCTAATTCTTTCAGAAAACGTTGCAAAAATATAGCTTCTTTCGCAGCTTCAGCTTCGCACGAGGAAAAAAACCACAGTTTTCTGTTTCTTAGAATCCCATGTCACAGTACAACCTCCCAATATAAATATGCATCTGGAATGAGAGCGACGATCCAATCCCCAATCGGAGTCGACGTAGCCTACTAATGGCTGAGAATCAGTGTGGTAGACAAGTCCAATATTTCTTGTTCCTTTCAGGTACCTCAAAATCCTTTTGACATCAATCATCAGAAACGACACTTGGAGTCTCGTTGCGACCGGGCGATCAAACTATCATTGGTAGAAGAATTATCCTTTGAAATAAGATCAACACCGATGGAAGCATTCAACGTCGTAAAGCAAGATTAGTGGCTCATGGGTTTCATCAAAAACCGGGAGTACACTTTAACGAAACATTTGCTCCCGTAGCCCGTCTAGGATCGTTTCGTCTGATGATGTCTTTGGCAGCCTGTTACAATATTAAAGTCCATCAATTGGATGTTACCACAGCGTATCTTAATGGCTATCTGGAAGAAGACGTCCTCATGCATCTACTGAAAGAACTTGACATGTTGTTGAAACAGATTGTCAGCGTCTCAGATGACGTCCACATTCGTGATAAAGCACATCAAATGCTTTAAGAATTGAGGGCCGGACATAAAGTTTGCAAACTTCCGAAAGCTCTATAAGCCGGCCGATCTTGGTACAACAGGTTCGACAAAGTTTTGAAGAGGTATGGCGCTGTCGCCACGAAAACTGACACATGCTTGTATAGAATTGGTCAGGGAGAGGATATACCGCTTATTGCTGTGTTTGTTGACGATGTGCTCATAGCTTTACGAGATTTGGAAAAATCAAGAGTTTAGCGGATTTTATCTCACAACAATTCGCAATCAGAAACCTGGGAGAAGTACGCCAGGGCCTTGGAATTGAGTTTCACCGCGGTGAAGATAGCATCGTATTGAGTCGGCCAGGATATATTGTGCTTAAGCGATTTGAGATGGAAGATTGCAATCCTGTCAGCTCCTCGTTTGACCCGTGTATTAATTTCGATGGAGAAGTTAAAGAATCGTCGGAGGACGAACTGAATTTGCCTTATATCTAACACCTTGCACGATTGGTCTCCAGGGAAGTACCAAAATTACTTAAAAAGGAGTTAGATTTGACTCCGTATTTTCCCTGTATATGTAGATAAAAATAATATTTGTGAAATAGTGTTAGTTTCTAAATAGATTTCATTCGTGTTAATTAAAATAATGGAAAACTATATTTGGAACATTATTTACACTTAATTTTCATTGAATTTTTGTTTTAAATATATTCCTGAAAATTTTGCAGTAATATTTACAGGTTCTGAGAACATTACAGTATCACTGAGAAAAAATTACCACCAACCTTAATGCTATATTTCTTCAATTAATTGAATCCATGTTAACGAGTTATTTTATAGGTTAACGATGAAACTCTTAAATTATTTATTTTTACCACAATGAACTAAAGTATCTGAGATAACATTTGTTATCCCTCTCGATTAAACTTTTAATAATCTTTTAATACGTGTGAGTACAATAATACTTAATACGCCCGATTTTCTTTTGAAGAAGATAAAAAAGTAGGAGATTATGAATTAATATAATAATATGGAATACAATACAATTTAAAACAATGTACTTTTTATTTAAGGTCTGTTCGAACCGCGAGTTCTGACTAATTCCGAACCGTTCAAAACATTCACTCAGCAGAGTTGTACTTCTCAAAGAGCTGTCAAAATAATTCACTACTTCGAAGGCCAGCTGATTCGAACGGTTCTGAACTGGTCAGAACCATCGGTTCGAACAAACTTTATTAATTTTATCAAAAAAAAAAAAATAACGTGCGTTATTTCGGTGCAAAATTTTTATTTATAAAGAAATTATTTTTGTTAGAGGTACCTGAAAGATTTGATACTGCCTTGTGTTTAACTTATAGTTATATTATGAGTATCTCTCTAACAGTTTTAGATCATATTTCATTACCTCCACTTACTCTAAATATATCCTGGTAATATACTGAAGTCGTTTTTATTAATTTTTTTCTCGATCTTCAAAATAATATACTACCGTTAATTTAAAACTAAAATTATTCTCAGGTTACATTTAGCGCCTGGAAAAAGTGCTGTATGTATATTCACAGTTAATGTTTTACTGTTGATCAAGTCAAGACACAGAAAAATTTAAGTAGAAATTTATTGTGCGTATTTCTTCGAAATTTATTTTCATCAAAATTATTCTGCTATAACATTATTTATTGCTGAGTATGTCAGCCATAAATTATTAGGACAGAGAAATTACGTTATGCCTGAATGGAATACTAACTGTATTTGCGTAAATTTTTAGTCAATTCTTTCTTGTTTGCGATTTCTTCCCGTTCACGTTGCCTATATGCACAACTAATCTAAAATGTGAATTAGAGCTTTTATTAAACCTTCTCTGAATTGTATTGGTTCGCATGACTCTTGCACTTGAGTGATATTTGCCTCATTATTTCAATTTCATGTTTTTATGGTCAAATTGCAACATGTCGGAATAGCATTTAACTACAAGTTAATTACTTCAATTACATCGCTGCAAACGATAAATTGCTGGGATTATGAGCTCTTTGATAATGATAAACTTTACATACATTAAATTGCAAAGTATGTGTCTTCTAGAACTATAACTAGAACAAAAATGTTTTTTATCACAAAATGTTTTTCTTCATAGCAAACAAATGTCAAATTTCATTAAATATTTATTATATTTGATGTACTTAAAAATTTTCTTAAGGTATACCTACTTTCAATAAATTGTTTTTACCTGTGTAGGGAAGTGTTAGCATTTAGAAATAATAATTGAGTAAAAGTTTGCGCTTCAAAATTCAAAATGAAATTTGCGTAACATACGTTGATGTGAGATAACTATAAAAATTGTAATATCAGTTTATGAATATTGCAGAATATATGACCGAGTACACCCAGTGAGAGCTACAATTTTACATTCATCTCGTCGCCCTTGTTCATAAGAACAAAGCGAAATTAAGGAAGATTCCATTTACCCCTAACGTATGTACATTTAATTTAACCCTTCCCCGGACAATAACATAAAGTTGAAAGAAGATTCCATTGTACAGCGTTCCTCCCAGAAGGGCAATCTCTTCGTTCATTCTTCCAATCCTTTTCGTAATAAAATACACGCGCTAGCTTGCAGACGTTTTACATTTCATTAAACATTAGTGTGTACGCCTTACCATACATAATGGACACGAGGAACATTTGGGGCATTGTTTATTCGTTCTTGCTCCCGATAAATTCCAGAATTCTTTTGAAATTAATTTCTCCAGGGGAGTTGGAAATATGGTGCCTTCAAACGCCTCGACCAGCATAATAACGTCTTTGTTCTTTTATTCACGTTCGTTGCATAGAAATAATTAAAAGCATATGTGAGTGTGCGTGCAGTCACAGTTTTGTAGTTATTTATGTACGGGCCGACTCGCACGTTGCTCGTAACCCTTTGAAAAACGTTGCATAATGTCTTCTTTAGCGGCAACTTTGAAGTATCTCGTTTCCCATTGGTGGCCTTTCATTTTGGAATTAGTTCTGCATCCAGTTATTAAATTATTATATCGTAAAACGAGAGAATGTTACACATGTGCAACATTATATGCGACTTGGGAGAATTAGAAGCTTTAAAGAATTTAATTAATTGCCTTTCGTTTTATATTCTTGCTTCTGTGAAAGTGTTATTTAAATTCAGCATTAACTGTATAAATTTTCATTTCTATTTTGAAACGTCACTTCTTTAATCAATGTAATGTTCTTAACACTCATATTAATAAAATAGTAATCCTTTAATTTTATATTTCCCGTAGAATCGTAATTAGGTTTTCCATTCTTTATTTATTGTTATATTTTGTTGGCGTTGTTAAGTTTATTTGAAATAATGTTTTCCTTTTCGGAATATCCGTACATGCATTCTTTTACGGGGTGAGGTCGAGGAAATGTTAGGTACCGCAGCTTTAGAGTTATACGCTGGGTATTACAATGACAGTAGACATCCATCAAGAATTGTTATTACTTTACTATTTTATATTTGTAAGGCAAAAATCATAAATTTAGTAATTATCATGGCCTTCTAAATGAAAAGCGAGTTCTAACTGGCCTGGGCGTTTTGAAAAATGTACATTGAATTTTTGTGCTCGAGAAAACGCCAAAAGTTGACACTTTGGCGCTGATTACAGGGCACTGACGGCACTGAGTGAAGTGCACTGTCATTACTGTCAATCAAAGTAAGTTCACGCAAAATGAATTAATATTGTAATTACCGTAATACAACATAATTTATATGGTATAAACTTTACAGATTCATGCACAAATCACTTGATCACGTCGGAGTGAAGTACGCTTGCGCAATAAAGAAAAACTGTCATTTTAAAAAGCTTTCGTGTTATGAATAATTACAACAAGTTGTGTAAAAGGGTTTCGACTTTTGATAATGCAAAACGTGTTAAAAAGGGCATTGATAATTACGCATAATGAGAAAAGAAGCTTTATTATACATATTTCAACTTACCACAGAAATTCTGAGTACCTATATGCAGGTAAGATTTTAATCTAAAACCGTAATGTTTAATGCTAAATTAAGTTGTCGAAATTGGACATAAATACTCCATCTTATTCCAACGTAAATAATATCCAGTATGCTCAAATTTTTACAGCATTAACATTAATTGTTTTTACACGAACCCATCCACCATTCACATGTGACAGAACTGTCAAGATTTTAGGTTAACAAAGCGCCCTGTAAGCAAGCAGTGCTTGGCGGAGCACGCCTGAACTGCACTTTTGCCCAGGCCAGATAGAACTCGCTTTTCATTTAGAAGGCCATGGTAATTATTATTAACTGATGTCTGCCAAATTTGACAAGTTGACAATTCAGATTCAGACAGATTTAAAATTCCTAGTTTGCTTCCTGTTCAAAGAAGAAGTGCAAATAATATTTCTAATTACGGATTCCTCTTGTATGCAACTTAATATTTAATTTACACCCAGTATGAATTCATGAGATAATTTCATTATATCATAAATTTCTTATCAGAATATCTACTTTAATAATATGTCGGAAATGAGCTTTACTCAGTAAAGCTAACTTACTTATGTCAATAACATCTACCCAAATAATTACATTAAGATAAATAGTTTAACTCAAAAACTGTTAAAGTTAGGTACAGGGAATTCTAGTACAGTTCGACGCAGCATTTGATTCCACATACAATGGTGCATTAAAATATCGGTCATTCCATTTGAAAAAAAGTATTTTTCTGTGTTTGACTATCTTCGAGTGGAGCGGTGCGTTTTAGACAGCCTGTAGTTTAATAGATTATGTTGATGGAATTTTTAAGAACCTTAAAGCTTCAACTACAATATTAGCTATTACAAATAAAATTGCTTCAATAACAGCTGTGTTATAATTTTTTGAAAATCAGATTGCAGAATCCAAATTTCTAAGAAAATTCAAAATATCTCGAAAATATTGCATTTTAGAGATAGGGAAATGTATTGCAATTTAACATATTTTTACATGTAGAATTCAAAAACGTGATAAAAAATATAGCATTCCATTTAAAATAAGCGAGTTGATAGCGACTTCCGGTACAACCGGAAGTGATACAAAGACAGTTTTATTTTACTTAAAGAGATCTCTACGGAAAACCCTTGCTCCTTAAATTTCAAATATCTACGTGAACTGCAACCTTGAAAACTTTTAACGAACGGTTTATGTGGATATCCCTGTATAAATGTAAATATAAATCTATAAGTTCCGAACACTTCAAGTGATTTAATTTAGTAGAGATTTTTTACCGTAAGAAGTGCACAATGCGCAGAAGAATTTTAGTCAGATTAATCCATATTTAAAATTATAGGGGAGGTTGGAGTACAGTGGCCTAGCAGCTACGTGAATTTCACCGAACAACTTTATCAGTAATCTCACCACTCCTTACTAGGGCTTATTTGTTATCTGTCTCCCCTACATCACTGATCATAAGATGATCGCAGTCCACCGGTCAAATTTCGATGAGTCATCATGTACTTCTTAGTGTGAAAAGTGTCTAAGTGGTAGTCGAAAAAATGTTGTATGTCGTTTGCTTGCTCGCCGCGGCTTCGCCTTGGCACGCAATTTGCAAACTCGTTCGATAAAGTGCCACTTTACTGCCTTGTTACATAAATGTTATTTTTTGAGTTGGTTTGAATGACAAATTAATTTGACATGTAATTGAATTCGACGATAATGCAGGCCATGATGCAGACAATGCTTTTACAAATTACCTAAAAGGAATTAAAAATCATACTAACTGATCCAAAATAAAAAGATTTCAACGGCATTATTGAAAAATAATCAAATGTAAAACAATTAATTGGTCATCATTTATAAATAAATACTAATATTAATTACAATCGATTAATGTCACTGCAGAATAGGTCGAGGTAGGCCTCGTCACAGTCAGGTAAAATATTTTACCTGCCTAGGCAAGTAAAGTAGCGCTTTCTCTCCTTGAATGAGTATGATAAAATTATACTTTTGAATGTGGTAGTCGAAAAATAAAATTTTCTTTACGATTAAGACATAGGTATGTATGTATTTAATTCTCTTTTACCTATTGTATCTTCAGAAATTTTCACAAGGACTAAAATTCTCGTAAAACGTAAGTATGACGTTGTCTCTCTTCATTTAGCTTACTTTTCTCTACCTGTATTCGTAGAGTAAGGGCACATATCCGGTGAAACATAGATATCGCGTGCGCAGGAAGCCCCATCCATAAAGTTGAAACGTTCAAGTCTTACCAAATCCTCGACGCTCCTCTAAATCCCTCCTTTAGCATTCAGCGGCCGTATACATCCCTTCTCACTTTCGGACTTATCGTTTCCTTCAACCCTACGGGGATGCGATTAAACGGCACTAGCGTTTAACCTTTTACACAATTCATGAATATTAACTTCCTAAATATCCGCAATAATATTGTACACTTAACAGCGTTTTATTCTGTACGAGGAGACGACGAGATGATGCTGCATAAATATGTATGTTCTTCATATACACCCCACTGCACGGAAAAGGCGCACATTTTAGTTTTACGGTTGTTATTTTTTTTTATTTAGTCTCTGCCGCCTTGCTGCTAACGAGACTTTTAACATAGTTTATGTCCTTTTTTGCTTTGTAATTTTATTTGCGCTGTTAATGTAAATATCTGTATAATGAAATACGTCCTACCTATTTCGTTTCCTTAATTAAGTTTTCTCCGCGTGTCTTTTTATCTTTGTTTTAAATTAGATAGCTCGGAATAAGCCCGCGATAGCGAAAGCCATTCCTTGCTTTGTTTGTTACAACAAAAGAGCAAATCCCGGTGCTTTTAGAACTCGTATTTCTTTTATTCTTGAAGAGGAGAAAAACGGATGCAATGTATTTCGACTGAAGATAATCTCGTAAGCTTAATTAAATTTGTTATTCTACATGTTTACTCTTTTTGTTCTCAGAAAAAGAAAAATAATAGTAGTAGGTACAAATATTTTCATTCTTTATGTTGCACATACTGCAATTTGAATGCGTCATTCAACTACTAGAAACTAATTATTATTCATTATACAATACTTTACGTTTTTATTACAAACTACCCATTACAGTAGACTTCCGATTAGTCGAAGCACGGGGGACTGGACCTGTTTCGAAAAATCGAAATTTCGGTTAAAACGGAGGTTACATAAATTGGTGAAAGGGTCACAATTTTTTATTAATATAATTGTACACTCACGTACATTTTATATTCTACTCGATTCTAGTTAAATAGAACCTGTAAGTATCTAATACAGTAATTTATCCAGGTATCTAATACATGATCTATTTAACTAGAATCGGCAAACGAATCTAGTGTTAATCGTTACTTCGAAAATACTGCGATTGAGTTATGGTGTCATGAACCGAGTGCTCGGCCCATATTATGAGCCGTTTTTTCACGAATCGATACGACATAGACGTCATTTCGGATAATCAGAAATTTCAAGCAACTACGTTTCGGATAAAACGGAGAAATATGTTTCCGCATTTGTTCCGGATAATCCGGAGCTTCGAATAACCGTGAGTCTACTATAATTAAAAATTACTACGCTTTCAAGATATCAGTATAGTCAATACGCGCAATAAGAATATGTTTTCACTGCCTCACGGTTCGTCTGAATACAACTTTACTTTAAAAAAAAATGTCCATCTTTAATTTTAGTTTTTATCAACTTTTAACAGTTTTCTTTATTAAAAAAAATTAACTATTAAATCTTCGTACGACGGGTTTTCTTTTAATTAAAAGTTATTTCGAAATACCTAGCTCTTTTTGGTATTTCACAAATTGTATATACAAAACAAAAGAAATTAATAAGCAAACAACAATATTTTTGTACTTCTATGCTAACTATACTTTTCAGTTTACAAATGAATGCTATTGTATCTACCCGTTATCTAACGGAGTTCAAAAATTTTGACGAAAAATCAGGATGAGTTCTCCCACACTTTCTTAGAATCTGCATGTGCTGCTTCAAAAGCTTGTTCACTAAATTGTTCTAACTCTGGTTCTCATTTAGAATTGCAGAATTCTTGAACATGGTGAAATATGGCATGGTGTTAACATGTTATATCCAATTCAATGAAATTCTGCCGGAATTGACAGATTGCTCTTTCAAAATCATATGCCAAGTTCTTACCAAAATATAACTTAACTACCAGTTTTAAACTTGATAAACACTTGATATATTTTAAACAGTTAATTGAAGAAATGGAACGTAAAAGATCAATTTTCGAAAGCAATTAGCGACAGGAGTTGCCCTTTAAAAGAATCTCCATGAAGGGCTTCCCGTTGTACAGTGATGGTCATTAGAATCGTGACCCCTACGTGCTAACCTCGCCCTTATTGACCTGCAGTGGAAACAACGGCTATCGTACTCTATCGTACGGCTATCGTCCCTTCACTCAAATTGCCGCTAAGAGTTCCGTGTAGGGACGTGGAAATTTCAGAAAAAAATTCTTTTGAAAGAAGTGCGGAAATTTCATTATTTTTAATATGAAACTTTTCAACAGGACATGAAATGAAATTTCACATTAAAAAAAAGAATGAAATGTCTTTGAAATTTCAATGAAATGTCAAAAAATCAAAATCTCAACTCACAGTTTTATTTAGAATTTTTTGAATCCAAGTGTAAATAATGTACTGTTGCGGAATTTAAAAAAGCATACAAGTCTTTAGGCTTTATTTTGCAATATTAGAAAAGTAAATCGATCTCTGTCTGATTGACATAAACACTGATAAATAATTAAGTCAGATCACTTTTATTTTTAGGAGTCAAGAAAAAAACTGTATGGTGCCCAAATCTTTCGGGTAATCTTTTTACTTACCACCCTTCTTTAATAATGTATATAGTTATTTGCGTTTTTCGGGTAAACTTAAATGTCGGTCCGTCACTTTGACGTCATGATTTTGACTTATAAAGCGAAAATAATTTTAAACAAAACCAAGCTCACAGCGACACGATTTGAGTGTATATATGCTTTTTTAAGTTCCACAACTGTACAACTGCGGACAGAAAATTTCGGACTATCATTACACTGACATAAAAACATAGAATAATCCTTTATTCTCATTTTGATTGCTATGTGACGCAGATTTTAAGAAAGTGTGGGAGAGATATGAAGTCCCACAAACTCATCCTGATTTTCCATCAAAATTTTGGAACCCCGTAAGATTCTACAACAGGATTCATTTGTAAGCTGAAATGTTGTACAGTTAGCATGCAAATACAAAATGGTTGTTGTTTGATTATTAATTTTTTTATATACAATTTGTGAAATACATAAAAGAGCTGGATATTTCTGAAATAAATCTTGATTAAAAAAAAAACTCGTCGTACAGAGATTTAAAGGTTAATGTTTTTTAGTAAAGAAGACTATTAAAAGTTGATAAAAACATAAATTAACCATGGACATTTTTTTCAAAGTAAAATTGTATTCAGACGAACCGTGGCCTAAGCATTCCACTTCAATGTTCGAACGGTCGTTTTCCTACAATGCTGCAAAGTTATATAGCACTCTTCCTGATCATCTTAAAGTATTGAGCTTTGAGCAATTCTAAATAAAGTTAAAATATTTTTTGCTAAATAGTGGAAATTAATGTCTTCATGTTTATTCGCACCAAACCTGTCTTTATAATTTAGTACACTTAGTTTACTTATTTACACTTATTTCATTTTGAGAATAAAGACCTTATTATTATTATTATTATTATTTATCTGCTCTTTTCTATACCTGATTTTCTTCTCTATTTTGCAAATATTATAGATAAACTTCACATAAAGTTCATTTTTTTATTATATGCCGATGATACAGGTCTGAGTTAAAAAAATATACGACGAAATGACAAAAGCTGCAAAGTTGCTGCACGAGAGTTAGAAGAAGCTATATAAAAGTTCTTTGATTTATCGATATCGATCGGCATATAATAAAAAAAAAATAACAAACTGTATATTTGATTACACGATTAAACAAACAAAATACATTATACTGTATTAAAAGGAGCCAGATTTTTTTTATTAAGGTCTCAAAAAATTAATCGAGTATTATTTTCTTCAATTTTTGGGAGAATTCCAAAGCTGTATTTACCAATTCAGTTCATGTGATTTAATTTTATATGAACAGTTCAATATGCTTGAAGGAAAAAATATTATTAATGAACTTGTAAAAATTAAAATAATGATGTTACATTTCGTTTAGTTATTTTTTCATTGACATTGGAAATTAAATTATATACTACTTAATTTATTTTTAAATTAATTAAAAACGAAAATGAATTTTACATGGATTATAGAGCGAAAATTAATAAAATCTGCTATTTTGGAATTGCTTGACTCTAGTGAAGAATCTATTATTAATTTAATTATTAAATAACAACGACTTACAATTCGTATATAATTTTTATTTCACCTTTTACGCATCAATATGAATGCGTTTAAAAATAATAAGTATTAGGTAATAACAAAGCTAATGGAATGTACACGTACTATCCACACGTTTGTATGCAAGCGGATTTCATTAGAAATATAGAGAGAGATTAAAATTGTTTTTCAATTATTACACATACGTATTTTTTCTCGAGATTCGTCTTGCCACTGATACAATAATGAAAAACCTTTCGAATGCGATTACAAAAATATTTAACTAATATTTCATTTTACGATTTATTTTACTGTCAAGGATGAAGATTAAAATAATAATTTCTGGAATATTTTTTAAACCATATCGTCTACCTGTGTCTATAAATATCACGGTATCAATGATGATTTTCGAACTTTTTGTTTAAAAAGTACTGTTTATAAGAAAATATGTTAGCTGCAACGATTTAAATTATTTTGAAAATGTTAAAAATATGTATCTACTAGCATTTTACTTCCGAATTTTCAGATTTCTGGAACGTCGATACGGTGCTCAAATAATAAAACCAGATTATGAATGAGAAAGGCATAATCTTAAAAACGCATCCTTCCGAAATCTAACAACTTTATGAACGCCCGTGGGCGTAACGAAATTACGAAGAGATTTTTGCAGAAGCAATTTTATCTCCTCCCGCATCTGCGTTGTAATAATGACTACAAATTCCACTCCGAAAACTGATCTCACGACAGGCGTTCTCCCGCTGCCCGCGGGAATAATTTACTTTTTAGTGTATTTTCGTTTACCTACCGCTCCGTTTCCAATTTTAAAAGAAATATAAAGTACACATGTTGCGCAGCACAATAATATCAAAAGGACTGTAAAACTGAATAGATATAAATAGGTACTCGTATATTATTCGAAAGTTAGCATAATTCAATGATTGCAACTTAGTTTTATTTATTTATTTACAAAAAGATTGATTTGATATTATTTGAAAGTGATAGTGCAAACTTAAACAATTTATAACTCATAAGTTAGCCAGAGACCTTTTTAATCGTACAAAATATATTAAAACATTTAGACTTCACGTTTCGCTGATTCTATTATGCGCTTTTGACAAAAAGAAAACTACTTAACTAGGCAGTTTCCTTCTTGTTTTATGCTTTTCCTAAACTATCTTTAATTATACGATACGTCCTGTTTGATATTCCTTACATTTGTACTAGTTCTATATGCCGGAAATTCGTATAACGTTAGACAGTTACATATTTTAATTTATTCCATCTTAATTTTAGGTACGAGTTCGCATTTTTATGTTATCTATCTAGCCATGAAAAATCTACGTATCACCTTAACTATCTAGCCATGAAAAAACCTTCAACATTTATACACTTATACCGTTTTTTCCCAATTTTTCCATACCCTCAAAAAAATCATTCCTTCGGCACCTCTGCAAAATACATATTGTTTAACTGCTTCTTTAAGTGCTTCGTCAGATGCAAAGGAAGCCTTTCCCGTGAGGGCTCTAAGGTGGATACCGTAACTCAATGAACCCACAGTCATTTACTATCTGCTGGATTTCGTTGCCTTATAAAGTTGACAATTTTCGTACAGCGACAAGTTTTTTGCGGACAAGAATGTAGGCGTTTTTTTTTCTCCAGAGCAGTTTTTAAATTTTGAATTATATTTTCATAGGGCTGTGCATGTATGTTAGACCCCCTCGGCATATACTGAATAAGCAAGACTCCTTCAGCATCCCACAAAACTGTTGCCAGCAGTTTTTTTTTCAGAAAATGTTGTTTTGGCCTTTTTGTGGTGTGGAGAAACCCACTGCATGGATTTCTGTTTAGTGAGAGCGTCCCAGTGATATACCAAAAATCTTATCCCTGGTGAGAAAGAAAATTTCTGTCAATTTCCATCGTGGCCAAACATTCTTAAGAAATTTCTTTTGTGACCAGTTTTTGCTCAGGTGTAAGCCATTTGGGAATCCACAGGCAGACATCTTCTTCATACACAAACCATCAGGCAAAATTTTCAGGATAGTTACTTCGGATATACAGTCTTCATTGGCAATAATGAGACCTTTATACATATACCGATCTTGCAGTACGAAATTTTCAATTTCTCGCACCATCTCTTCAGTTCGAGCTTCCACGGACTACGGACTTTCAGTCATCGTTAGTCAATTCTCTATCCAAAGGGACCAAAATGTAACTTGATCTGACCAAAATTTAACTTGAAAATAAGATGGTACATCTTCCCCATACACAGCAACCATTAATTCATAAATAATTTTTGGGCCTTTGCCTTCTTTTGTCAGGAAATTTATGACACTGCGATGTATAAAGGTAGAAACCTTAATTTCAGTAATTTGAAGCGCATCGGGTGACAACGGGGTAAGTCATTACATAAAAATTTCGGAAAGCTAAAAACAAAAGTTTCAAGTCTCGATTTTTCTTGCTAATGCACTCTTTGAAAACATTATTTTTCCAAAACTAACGTTTTCCCTGTTCGAAAGCTCTTTTCAAGTTTCACCAAATGGCACCAATTTCGAATAAGAAAGACTTACTCGTTAGGCAAAATTTTCAGGATAATTACTTCGGATATACAGGCTTCATTGGCAATAATGAGACATTTATATACCGATCTTGCAGTAGCAAATTTTCAACTTCCCGCACCATTTCTTCAGTTCGAGCTTCCACGGGTCATCTGGACTTTGAGTCATCGATAGTCAATTCTCTATCCCATCTACTGGGACCAAAATGTAACTTGACCTGACCAAAATTTAACCTGAAAAGGAGGTAGTGCATCTTCCCCATACACCGCAGCCATTAATTCATAAATAATTTTTGGGCCATTGCCTTCTTTTGTAAGGAAATTTATGAGACTGCGATGTTCCACCTTAATTTCAGTCATTTGAAGGGTGTCGGGTGACAACAGGGTAAGTCCATTACATAAAATTTTCGGAAAACTAAAAACAAAAGTTTGAAGTCTCGCGTTTTCTTGCTAGTGCTCTCTTTGAAAACATTATTTTTCCAAAACTAACGTTTTCCTCGTTCGAAAGCTCTTTTCAAGTTTCACCAGATGGCACCAAAATCTCAGTTTCGAATAAAAATAGATTTACCTTGTTTCCCCCCCCCCCCCCCCCCGACATCCTTAATTTTATTAACAAATTTCTGTAAGCCGCACAAATGAAGCACAATTTAGCACATGTACTTCTTAAATGTTACAGCTACTTTTTAATAATTGATTTGACGTCATCGCTCTTTTGTTTCATGACTATGTAGATAACATAAAAATACACCCTCGTATTTTGTGATTAGCTAAATCAAATTAGCTAAATTGTTCTTGCTTTCTTTATGTTAGTGTTTTTATACCTCTGTCTTTATTTTGGAACTTTAAATAACAAGATATACGGTTAAAAGATCAAGTGTATGAATTTATAAAAAATAAAATGCAATACAATTACATGTACGTATACACGATAGGTCAGACAAATTATAAGTATCAAATTTGTTTTCGATGTAGTTGAAAACGAAATATTTTTTCTTACAATGACAAGTGTCAACGCAAATTTTCAGAATAATCCTTACAGATATAAGAGAATTGCTAAAGCCCATAAGCAAGAAAATAAATTCGGTGCAAGTCGTGACCAATTTTCTTGCCAAATAACTGTGAATCTTCCTTCTGGCCCACCTTGAACTTGACATTCAGGTCATCATCCCTACAAGTTCACTGCCTTGTTAAATAACGTGAAGATTCAGTTCTATCACACTCTCAAAAGATATTTATATTGATTTTATATCAAATTAAACAACACTTTCAATGTTAAGATTAATGCAGGATGGGTAAATCAACTCACAGTTTCACGTAACTTTATTCTTTGGATAATTCGACAATTCGAGAAACAGTACAAATATTTTTGGTCGGCCTTCGTTTGGCTACACGAAGTTACCATACAAGTTGCACATTTCGGCTAATAAATCTAAACTTATTCAAAGATTATTACATACGAAAAGTTTTAGTTGTGACATCCTGCGATCACTTTTTATTCTAGTTTGCTTTACATACATTGATAAAAATCAATCATTGCATTAAAAAAACCCTTGAATAAATTTTATAAGCGAAATATGTAGCTTCTACGATTTAGTGTAGTCAATCGACGGTCTACCTAATTTTTTGCATTAATATTTTCGACTTACAAAAACTAAAGCTGCTCTTCTGCTGAAGAGGCCCCAAATAGGGTCGAAACAACTGTCTAGTCTAGAGGATGCTCGAGGAATCCATTGTAACAAATTTCTAAACTTTCAAACATACTTTGGCAGCAAGCTGTTCCGCTTTGTGTGGGATGCAGACTCATTACTAATTATCAATTCTCACTCAATGTTAGGTCAGAAATTGGCTGCAGCCTATATTAATAATAGTAATAACTAGACAGCGGAAGTTTAGGCAGTAAAGAATTTACATTTAGGTCCACTTTTACAATCGTGGAATAAGGACGGAATAACTGTTCGCAGAATATCTTTTAATGTTTCTACGTCATGTTATTCTAAGAATAATGCTTATCCGGCGATTGTAAAATCGGGCCTTAGGTACCTAAAATGCCTAAACTTCCGCAATCTAGTAATAACAATGAGAAAAATCCAACACAAATAATTGTTGATGAAGTTAGCTAAGAACTGCGTTCAAAAGTAATTGCCTTTCACGGACAACGTTCTTCAACCTAAGTAATTCTAGCTCATATAATAATTAACGAACAACTAATAGTATATTATTATACAAGTTTCACAAGAAGGCTTATTGTAACACGAGTGGGGTTGGGGCACGACTAGCGAAGCGTAGCGAGCTAGGAGTGGCCCAACGGAACGAGTGTTACAATGCCTCTTGTGAAACGTGTATAATATACTATTTTTTCTACTTTGCGTCACTTATTGAACAAAAATATGAAAAATATTGAATCTTCTTAGTATATGGGGAATTTTAGTTGTAATGCGTGGCAACACTGAAAACCTTTCGTTTTAATCAAAAGTCACATTAACAAGTTATTAGTTTTTTCTTATCCAGCTTCATTGTGAGTATATTGTTAAGTAACAAATAAATACTGAGCTATTTTGTAAAATCTATGAAATATTTTCAATTAAAAATGACTAAAATTTCCCCAAAAACAGTGTCACAATGAGCTTCATTGTGAAACTGTTTTTGGTGTCACAATGAATCCATTGTGAACGTAAAGTAGAAAAAAGATATTGTTGCCTGCTTATATATTTTGGTAATCGGTAAAGATTTAGTTCTTAAAATGGGAAAATAAGGAAATTTTTATTAATTTAATTTAATAATATTAATAATTTTTTTGATCAGTATGCCAGCTTTTCTGGTTCCAAGTGTTCAATTTAATGATCCGCTAATTCAAGGATAAAGTAGACGAGGCATTATTTTTTCGATTTTGTATTTTCATGCACCAGTGGTAAGTCCAAGTTTTCAAAAAATTATGTGCGGTATCTACAACAAATAGAAGTTAGATAATGATTTCACAGAGAGGAAAGTTTACTTTTCAATTTGTTCAAGACAGAAATGCCAATCAGTTTCCATAACTTAACCATCTGGTATTTCTTTAAAAGAACATAAAATTAGTTGCATAAAATGAGCAGAATTTTAAAACGGGATATTTGTTTAGACAACTATTAGATCTCTGGTTTATTATAATTTTTTTGTCGCTTTTCGAGATAGTAGGTAATTCACTTTCGTAACCACTCCTTTATTTGTAAGAAATCTATAAAAAGTTACATATGTTCCTTAGTACTCCCCTAAAAAGTCTGAAGCTTGGTGCGGAGTGGCGCATGTGTTATCCTCTCTTGAATTATAAAAGTCATGGCCTAAATTATAGCTCGCGAGCAATATATGAAATTATACGTGCACCTGTTTTCTTTATTATATTAAGATTGAGATACTGCGAACGTATCAAACACCACCTGCAAAAGAGTGCAGACATTTGCAGCTGTGTGTAGTTATTTCAAATTGAATGTTTTATTTCTCGAAATGTAATGCACACATACGCCCACTTAGATACATGTACAATAATGAGATTTTAGCTTCGCCGTTCGCCTTTGGCCGCATTTATTTATATAGAATGCGTTGGAGAAAGAGGAAATACGCTTTACGGACGTCTCGAAAATAAAGCAGAAGTATAAAATATATGTACTGTTAAGAGAACTAAAACTAGTAAGCAGTTTTTGCGCTTTCTTCGCTTCTAAATCCGGCCGGCTCTGGTGTAATCTTTTGAAGGAGTGCGAATTGTATAAAACTCGGCTCGCGTTGATTGAAGTCAAGCAAGTAAAGGCACTTAGCGAGTGAGATCTGCACAAGAGCACCCGTTTTACGATTAAATCCTATTCCGGGCCAGACTCAGCATAACAAGAATTCTAAGTGCTCCTGGGAATATTGAACAGTTCAATTTCCTGATAACATTCTCCTGCTGCTGTTTAAAATAAAATAAACACGACCGAACCGTCCAATTTGGCATACTGCTGGTCGACCATGAGAAATAATAAATCTATTTATAAAGTCTGCTATAATAAAGGAGTTTTAATATTTCTTGAATAATACATAGGCATTTTGAAATTATATTAATAATTAAAATCATTAATAATCGAAAATCACAATAAATAAAATTAGCAAACCAACTTTTATTAAATAGTAACGTATGCAACATAAGTTTTGGGAAAAAATTTAAAGCTCTTATAGGGTTCACACACGGTCAAACAATTTGCGCAAACTTCTGTTGTACAACAACTGTGCATTTAACTCTGTGCATTTAGCTGTTGCACAACAACTCAAATGCGAACATACACGATCAAAATGTTTGCACAACACCCTTTGTTTCGCAAATTGTTTGATCGCGTATGGGGACTATTAAGCGAACAGTAGTAAATTTTTTTATTGATCCATGAGTATTACGGCTTGTTCCTATATCCTAAAGTAATACGTAACTAATTTTACATAACTGCCAGAGGACCATTATCTTCAACGGTGCGCAATTTTCTGTTCATTTCTCGCTGAACAAAAGTAACATCTATTTCCCGAATCGTAATGACATGAAGCAAGATTGGGCCAAAATATTGTTTCATCATTTTGATGATGAATAACAAAAATCATTACGCCAGAATAACCAAGAAGTTTTTAAACGAAAGTAACATTAATTTTGTACCCAAAGAAAACAATCCCCCAAATGTTCCTCAGGCCAGACCTATTGAATAATTTTGGGCACATCTCGCTAGAAGAGTTTATGATTAATGGTTGAGAAGCCCACCAGTTGCGGAGAAGAATATTTTAGAAGATTCGGGAAATAGATGTTACTTTTGTCCAGTGAAAACTGACATATTCGCAGAAAACTGCGCGCTATTGAAGACAATGCTCCTTTGGTAGCTATGTAAAATTAGTTACGTATTACTTTAGGATGTAGGAACAAGCCCTAATACTCATGGATCAATAAAAAATATGCTACTGTTTGCTTAAGAGCTTTAATATTTTTCCCAAAACTTATATTACATACGTTAAGTTGTGTATGTAAATTAAGTAAATTAATGATAGTAAATAAGTCCAAAGATTTTTAGAAACTATATTGATATATCAAACTGAATAAAAGAAAGGGTACAATTTTCCTATACAGTGAGAATTACTAGTACTATTGAGTGTTTTCAAGTCCAACATAGAATAGAATTGCAATATATAGCATTATAATAGAATTAAAAAATAAATTATACAGAATTATAATAGAATCAAGAACTATAGAATTATAATAAAATTGAAAAATAAACTCTGGAATATTTTGTAATGCAATCTTCTATAATTTTATAATAAGATATGTAATTATAGATGATCGGACATCTAAAAATCAATTCAAAAGTAGACATAATTAAAGCTGGTTCTTGTCCGATGAAAATTGTATCACAATAGTATATTCACAAGAGGCTTATTGTAACACGAGTGGGGTTGGGGTACGACTAGCGAAGCGTAGCGAGTGTTACAATGCCTCTTGTGAAACGTGTATAATATACTATTTTTTCTACTTTGCGTCACTTATTCAACAAAAATATGAAAAATATTGGATCTTCTTAGTATATGGGGAATTTTAGTTGTAATGCGTGGCAACACTGAAAACCTTTCGTTTTAATCAAAAGTCACATTAACAAGTTATTAATTTTTCTTATCCAGCTTCATTGTGAGTATATTGTTAAGTAACAAATAAATACTGAGTTATTTTGTAAAATCTATTAAATATTTTCAATTAAAAATGACTAAAATTTCCCCAAAAACAGTGTCACAATGAGCTTCATTGTGAAACTGTTTTTGGTGTCACAATGAGTTCATTGTGAACGCAAAGTAGAAAAACTCTTTTAAACACTTAGTGTCCGTTTAAAAGAGTTTGTGATTCAAAAGTAGACGTTTCAATGTATGTTGCTGGCTTCTCCAGGACAGATAATAACTTTATTAAAATTCATTTGCAAATAAAATTCTACTTAATTGCAAAATAGAAGCTTTAATAACGTTGATCAAAAAAAGTGTGTTAAGATATAAATTAACAGATCTTGAAAGCTTTGGTTTCACTATTGCTATAGTAAATATAATTAAGAATGAATTGAAAATAATGAAGAAGTGCAGTGTTATCAAAATTCATCAACAATTGAAAGGAGACTGAATTCAACATCTTTTATCTCATAGTAGGAAATGTTCAAAATTTTATCCTCCCTCATAAAAAAATCAATTTACCGAATGGAAAATATTTTCATATATGCAATCTCGGGAAAACAATTTCAATAAGTATATGTTATCATAAAATTTGATTTATTCGAGTCGGAAAGAAAAGCAAGCGCCCCGCCGAAACGAAGAGCGACACATTTGCATATTTCATTTGGATTCGAAAACGTCCAATCGTTCGAGTAAAACAGAGCCGATATGAAATGATATCACGCACGGCTGTTTGTTTAATTACGAATCGTGCAATGGAACAGCGTAAAAGAGAGGTATAAAACAGACGTTGTTTCGGGGACGTGTTTTCACACGAAATAAATTTCGATGTTTGAACTAGAAGTCATACATTCAATTTCCGTTTGTGCACCCCAGAGGCCGAGAGCTTTCTCGTGTTCCTGCCCGCTTAGATATAACAATAAAACCGGCTGAACTGTATGGGCTGACAGAGAGCTTTGTTATTTACTTATTCATTGACCATTGATCAGCCAAAATTTCAATTTATGTATTAATTAATAATAAATACAAAAAGGTCTTTAACCAATATATTTTTTATTATTATTCATATTAGCATTACAGGAAAAACCAACAATACAAAATTTACTAGGTAACTTAATGCACAAATAAAATTATTTTTCATTAAATAGTTTCACAAATACACATTAATTCTGAATTAATTCTGGTTTCTCAAAAGCTTCAGAGTTTATATTAAATATTTCAGAATCGTAATTCGTGAAGCTCAAGTTAAACATCATCACGTGGGCGTGTCCCTTGTTACTTTTCCTTAATAACGTTTTGTAACTTTTGTCATCAGTTTTTCCGTCCCCTTGTAACGTGTGCCTTATCATGACTCTCTTATAATTGATATTTGTGGTGAAGGTCCCCAACGAAATGAAATGGTTCCAGTCCAGTTGCGCTTTATCTCTCCCCAAGATGTCTCCATAAACTCTGATTACTCCTAAGTTAACGCCGTGCAGTTATAATGGAGCGGGTTTTTCCACCGTAGAGCCAACGCAAGTCGTGCTTTCAGCGTGCATAAGAAACCTGGTTTAGTGATTCGTACATGAAGAAAATTCACCAAAGCATCTGTAAAAGTACAGGTGTCATTATTAAACCGCATATACATAACATATTCACATTTTACTAATCTAATTCTATGTATTTTTAAAGTTTCTAAGTAAACGAATAATAATAATTACAAAAATTATTTAATACGCAAATTAATGTCAGGATGTATCAGGACATTTGCATGGTTGGGACCTGCCCATTGCTGTATAGAATTCAAATTCTTAACGTTTCTTTCGATATACGAGGGTTGTTTCGTAAATAATGCTTGTTGGTCTAAAATTTCTTTAAGTGAAGAAGTAACTAAAAGAAAACCTGTACAACTTTTATTCAAACCTTAAGCTACAAAACACTAATTTTCAACGTTATCTCCTTCCCTCTCCAAACATCTGTGCCATCCTTGAACCTAATGCTCAAATGCAATTTCGAATTAAAGATTTACTGTTTTACAGCCACTTTTATGTCTTCCAATGAGTGCAATCTAATACCTTTTAAAGTTTTCCTCATTATAGTCTGTTTTTTAATTAATTCGGAGGAGTGAATTGGAAGTTTACTTCACACAAAACGAGACTTCGATCAGCTGGCGAGACAATACGGCTGATATGCTGCGAATTGCGATCGGCTGTGATTTTGCTAATGTGGTTGTTACCAATGACAAGCTCGTTTTTAGCGCTACAAAATTTCAAAATACTCCTCCGAATTAAAAAACAGACTGTAGGCCAAACAAGTGGAAATCCGACAGGGCTAAATCGGAACTAAAAGCTGGATGGGACATAATTGTTTATCCCAGTTTCTGAATTGTCTTAACTGTGGCAAACGCAGTGTGGGGTTTTGCATAATCATGGTCTATGACAATGTTATGCAAATTTTTGATTGGTCTTTTCTTTCTGATGGCTTTTTTTAACCTCACTACATACTGAGGTTACTGTTATTAGTTGTGCCTGGTTCAAGATATTCAAAAGAATAACGCCCTGACAATTCCAGAACACAGTTGCCCACCTTCCTTCGTAGATGTTTGCGATTTAAATATAAAAGATGGTCCGTGTTCGAGAGAATTTATAAGAGCAGCGCGAATCTCCATTCTTAATAAAAAAAAATGCATTTACAGTGTCCTGAATAGTAACGCGATTAGCTATGCAAATGTTTAACTAATTAATGAATCCTGCAAAAGCAAGGCTACTAAGCATTGAAGGCTACTGAATGGTGGAAATTTTACCCAGTATATCATAAAATTTATAAACATCTTACGTCATATAAATATCTACATCAACGTTTGTGAATCCACTCGTTTTTGCAATGAAATTATAAAATTTTATAATAAACTTTTGTAACTGAACTTGAAGGCTTCCGCGGCCGTCATCCATGTTTGAATTGGCTTCCGGTCGGAACCGTGTCACGTTGACTTCTTCTACTCCCAACGTTTCGTTCTCCATTGCAGAAGAACTTCCTTAGAGCTGCAACACCACCAGCAGCAGCCCTGAGGTTCTTCTGCAGTGGAGAACGAAACGTCAGCAGCAGAAGGAGTCAACGTGACGCGGTTCC
Organism: Dorcus parallelipipedus; assembly: GCA_958336345.1. NCBI lineage: Eukaryota > Metazoa > Arthropoda > Insecta > Coleoptera > Lucanidae > Dorcus > Dorcus parallelipipedus. Next base: position 9,610,353 of record OY284482.1, on the reverse strand, counting down.
AGCCGGAAGCCAATTCAAACAACTTTTATAACTATTTTTATTTCGTTCATTCCCTACTATTTGTTCGTCATGGAAATATCGTCGTTTGGGATGCAATATTCCATTAATTGTTTCCAGAAAACTAAAACATATACATATAACATTATTCTAACATTTCTCCCATATGTTCTGTGATATCTATTCTTTCAACATTTCTTCTTTGTGGGTCTTTTCAATAATTGTCCCGTATGTGTTGCGTATAATCAAAGTAGCTTATTTTTAAAAGTTGATATTAAATCTGTATTAGATGGCACATGGAAAAAAATTATTGATTCGTTCATAAAACAATTTCTTAAAAATTGATCAAAAATATATTTTTATTAATTAGTTTGATATTTTGAATGTATTTTTTTAAATTATTACCAAACTACAACATGTTCAGTGTTCTCCATGTACACACATTCAAACACAAATTCCTTCTCGTTTTCATATTGTTGAAAATATTTCTGCAGTTAAGCTATTGAAAGCTTTTGTAATTACTAATTATGTTTTGCAATTCGAAAGTATGGAATAGTTCTGAATATGTTTCATTTTTGTTTTAATTAAACATGAAGAAATTTGGGGGGTTAAATCAGGTGACCAAAGTCTTATTAATCTATCCCCGAGACGGGGGGGTGTCTTTTTCTACAATACTGATAAATTATAATGTAAGTCTTGGAAATATGGATATTTGGTCATAAATAATTCAATATTCCTTTTAAAAAAATTATATTGACATTAACTGCAAAATTACAAAAATCAACAACTATGTTTTATTATGTTCTGAAAACATTAAACATACGCTTGCTAGTTCTCGTAGCGAAACTGTATTACATAAAGTAAAACAAAATCCGAATTCCAACAGTAAGAAATAGCACGTCTCTTAATCTTTTCTTAATTGTAGTACCCGAATCAATAACTCTAGCTAAATTATTGTTTCCTTATTGTTCCTTACAAAAATATCGTACGATAAAATTTGCCGTTTATGATAAAGTAATTCGTTTAAAAACATTCATGTCTCGTCAAAGTTAGTGTTGTTAGTAAGCAAGTTCTATTAGAATAATCATCGATGATATTAATTTAATTAAAGGACAAGACGCTTGCGTTCTTAATTACTACAGCGTGATATGATCAAATGATTACGCATGTCTACTGTTTAGGCATATTAACTTCGTTTGTCGAATAAAGTGATGGCAGTTAATGTACCAATGACATCACTGTTATAATACAAATAGTACAATTAACAACAAAACGTAGTAAATTTCGAAAAGCAGAGAACGCTTATTTTTCTCGATAAATCACTTTAACACTTACATGCAGGTTGACTGACCTTAGAGATAAAATGTAAAAAAAAACCACAAGGATATACGCTGTCTAGAACTTTCTGCAGGTAAAATTGATCATGACAAATGAATTTTAACGCGCAGAAGAACATAATGAAAGTTGAACGACTTGGTGATAAGCCTTACACGTCTTCCTGGTATTTAACTTGACCTCCTACCATACTTATCGGCCGAAGAAAATTTTTTTGAAAGACGTAGATAACTTGCGAGTAACGGAAAGTTTCTTTGCCTTGTACTTTTAAATCGACCACCTTAATGCCACATTACTGTAATGTGTGTTTTTTTCTTGCAGGCTTTGTTTTTCTTCTCTGGTTGTCAACTAATGCGTCAAGCTGTTCGGAGACGTGGAGAGAGTTCTTCATCCTTTCGAGTTGTCTAGCAGGTGGGAGCAATTACACTTTAAGGACATAAATTTCGCATGGAACTAACAGATTTTTCACGAACGCTCGTATAATCCACATAATTCGTTTTCCGATCTTATGCGGTTGGGACGTGATGTGGCGAAATATACGGAGATTACGTAAATATCTCTCCGCTGGTGTACGCCCATTAACTTTGATTTGTTTCCAGATTGCGGACTAAATGATTTACGGTGCATGTGAGCCTGTGATTCTTATTTATTATCATGTTTTATGTCAATGGCTAAATGACGACTCTGAGGCAAAGTTACGTGTACTGCTAGTTATTCGGCTGTCAACAATTATTAACGTAACAAAACGCTTTCTTCAAACCGTGTACCGGAAGTCATGTTTATTTGGACACAAATCGTAAAAAGTCATAGTTGTGTAGTTTGCTACTAAAATTTTCTCAGACGATTAACTACACATAAAAATAATTCACTGCATTTTTTGTGATTTTAGAATGTAATAAAATTAAAATGTTTTCATCTCTTTTGTCATTCGTTAATTCAGTTTTATTTCTAGACTCTCGAGAGTGTTTTCGGGGACTGCTTTGTCAAACTTCCACCAAGGTTAGTATGTACTACGCTGAATTATGCCCACCTTTATTAATGCTTATCTCAGAACTAATATAGTATTTTCATATTTCTTAAAAAGCACTTCGAGGCACTGCAGCGGCATTTTGCTATACTCAGACATGTATTGCCTTTTTTTGTTTGAATTCGTTAAATATATTTTGACGTTAAAAAACACGATAATACATTACATTACGTAGATTGTAATTGAAATCAAAAGGAATTTTATTTCGGAAAGAATAAAAGAGTTTTCTTTCGTTCAGTCATTAATTATTTTTTCTTGTATATACAGGGTGTTTACGGTCTTCTCTGTATCCTTTTAGGGGGCGATAGTACACCTTAGAAGGAGTCGATAAACCTTAAAACACCTTGGTAAAAGTCGTCTCATAAGCAAGATAATAAATCTTTTAATCTTTAAATTAAATGGTTAATTTATTTAAAACTCTAGTAATCTACTACTTAATCGGCATTGTCCACTACTAAAGACGTTCGAAGTTATCACCATGTTGTTATATACAAAGTTTAAAGCAAATTAACTGTTTCATGTAAAAAAGAAAATATTTTTTATCTTATGAGACGACTTTTACTAAGTCGTTTTAAGGTTTATGGACTCCTTCTGAGGTGTACTATCGCCCCCTAAGAGGATACAGAGAAGACAGTAAACACCCTGTATAATTTTCGATGTATTGGCTTCTTAAAATAATCGATTTTTAGTTAGTTTTAGTTTTAGTTAGTTTCCATGTGAAAATGGTATGCTATAAGAATTATTCACTGAATTAAAAAATTCTAAAAGTTTCAAAAATGCATTAGGTTTTGACTTGAAAGCGAATTTCACTGAAAAGAAAATTGCGAAAAAAAATTATAATTATGAGGAGAGTAATTCGAGATCAAAGTTGCTGAATATTTGAAAAGTTGAGAAATATTTAATAATAATTATCTTTTAAAAAAATCAAATCCTATACCTTTTACTGTCTCTTTTATATTCTAGAATTTAAATAGTTTGACTTCTCTTTCCCTCCCAATTTTATGATGGTATTAATCAAATTAATCAAAAGATTACTTTTTCATCCTTTTATTACCAAATTTAAGCTACAATGCCTTTTAAGGACTCCTCCTATCTCTCTTTGCCTGCAGGAGGAGGCCTGAACGCATTTTACTAAAACAATTAATGGTTGTTAACGACTTCATGTGATAGAGAAAAGTTCGATCCCGATTCGCTTTGCAGAAAAGTCGGTGGACCGTGCTATCAGGTGATTCAGTACTTAAAATCTTATTGTCGTTGCTGCTGTCAGATGGTGTTGTTACATCAGAAGAGTTTCCTGATTCACCAAATGAAGAAGTAGAGCTGATGAAAGAATTCTGTGAGCAATTTTATTTTTATTTCCAATGCAGTCCTCGCTGTAACTAACCCTTGGCTACGGTTAAGGGTTTCCACCCTCCAAGTTATGACCAGTAAACTGTTTGGCATCTGGTAATTTCAGAAACTGAGCAATTTCGGCAGGCATCTTCCCAAAAGTATTTACTCCAACTGGTTGAATAGAGCATTTGTTATACTGGAATAATTCAGAAAAAAAACGACAATGAGTGATTGATGGTAGATGGGCGTAATGTAACATATTTATGACAATAGCTTATGTAATTTCCAACGAGAAAAAAGCTGCGGTTAATATAGGTTTTTATATCCGAAATATGTATTAACAATGAGTTATTCTCACCGGCATGCTCCAAATAAACCAACCTTTAATCATTGCAACTTTTCTTACAGGCTTTAGGCTTTGTGCTCCAACGAAAAAATCTTATCATTGTTATAATTATACCAATAAATAATAATACTTGCTTAACCAAGGAATCAAACCAAATGTCAAGGCCATTACTCTTTCCTCTTCTGAACTATTCTTAATTTCCTCAGAGACAAAGCGTTTCCGGCCAATTTTGAGAAATTCAGAAATTGATCAGAGATAGAACTTTCTCTTTCTTTAAAAAAATTCCGTTCCACTGTTGTTCCCTTGATATGTACAGTTTTTGGTATCTAATCAAGCAACAAATAGAAAAGTGTAGATTTTTCAGATCAGTTTTCTTTTGCAAAGAAGTAGATTAGTGAAGATGGCTGTTTCAAGTAAATTTGATTCAGTTAAGCCGAGGTTCCAATAAAGTCTGGGAAAAATTTCAATGGAAACGAATGATAATGCATATCGTGAGTGAAGGCAATCTTACAAGGATCTATTCGTACAGCAGTATATTCGATGATTTGTATGCGACCTAAGTGGAGCGCATTACTTTATCCAATTTCCATACGAGGGCAAATCGTTCATGGCGGGTATCGGAGCGCAACGAATAGGACTTCCATCCAATATGTAGTTAGTGACGGGCGCCGCATTGCAATATTGGCTCACACCCCCGTCGACAGGGCGGAGATACGCGCCATACTGCATACAACTACCATGTTGGATGGCTGCGTGCCAAATCCGGATCTTCAAATCTGCCGCCCAATTACAATGTTGTACAGGTCACGCGATCCTGTTTTGTATTCCCGATGCAGCGCACTGACTTCGTGACTATTTTTAGAAGAATGTATTTCTGATTGCAGTAGACGTCCACTCAATAGGAATTAGCACCCAAGTGTGCGTGAGTGTATACAATTTTTATATACGATGCACACAATGTTGCACCATCAAAAATAATACTCATATAATCTTTAAAAATTATCGTTATTTTTATTCAAACTACACTTAAAATACTTTGTTTAAAAAACTAAACATTAGTGGCATTAGTTTTCCTCAGGGCCTGACAAAGAGTCAAGTCAACGTTATCTTACAACGTTCTTTCAGAATTATAAAAACCGTAATGCAGTTATAGACAACATGTGTAATATTATATTATTCCGAAATCTTTTTCAGTTTTAAATTTATGACTACCTATTAATTTTAAAAATAGTTCCATTTCTAAAGAACGTAGCAAGCTTATGTAATAATCAAATTAATCTTTCTCGTAACAGCAGTCGTCCACAGTACTTTATTTATCTTGTTCCAAGAAAACAAATTAAATTTGATTTGTTGTGATTTGTTTGTTGTGGTGAATCCTCAAATATCCTTTCTTCTGGAAAAATGCATAATTTAGCTTAAACATACATTTTTTACTTTTAAATTTTATTTGAACCAAATTATTTCTTTAATGAAACAACGCGAAATAATCAGTTAGATCAAAGTTTAAAATTTCTATAACTATTCTGGAAAAGTCATACTTTTTTACATTTTTTTCTTAAACAGTAGATTGAGAGCTATAATAATAAGCAGCTTTCGATCACTAACAATTTTTATTGAGAGTCGAAGCATTGATCCTTATCTCTATACTCACTCACGTTTGTGCTTTTTCTAAGGAGTTATTTCTTTGCAATTTCAAAGGTATATTTCCTATGCATAGAAGAGTACTTCAACATAGCGTTTTTGTATGTTAATAATTTCAGCTTCCAACCTCGATATTTCTCAAAAACCTTATTGGTGTGCATCAAAAATAAAAAATTTCAGCAAAATCAGTATAAAAATAGAGAATGTTAGTGCCTATCGTAAACAACCAGCAATGGAATATTTTTTCCAGAACAATTCAAGTTGAATTATCAAATGTTTAAATTGTGACCATTTACTGGGAAAAACTCAGTGGATATTTGAGAATTTAGATATTGTGCAGAGAATTCACAGCAAAAAAATATTCATTAAAAAATTTCTGCCAAAAATTTGATCATCGGCAAAAAATGAACCCGGAGCTGCAATACCCGTAAAAAGTATTTAATCAGTGTTGAAATATTTAGTAAGAAAAGTTATTACTTCCTTACTTTTTACTTACTTTCAGTTTTGTTTTATGTCTTCATTCCTAATTAATGATTTCAGCAGCATGTTTAAGAGAAAAAGATAAACGAAGATAAACATGTTTTTATTCAGTTGATGCTTGTGACGAAACGAGATACTTTCATGTTCACCTGTCACATTATTTTGCTAGGAGTTTACATTTTTATTTGACAATTCCTGTAGTAGATTATTCAAAAAAGGAGATTTTGACATTATGAAATAATAACCAAGCGAAACGTAGATTGAATAGGCACTATGAAAACTACTGTCTGAAGAAAAGTAATTACACATGTACATAAATAATAATAATAATAATCTTTATCCACTATCACATTATAATTTGATTTTTATCCACACTTATGAAGCATTTAAAGTTACCCACTATACACTAGTGGAATAAAGTTACTTTATCTACGACCACTACTGTAAATGACGAATTATATACAACACATAAATTAAGTAAGCGGGTGTTTATAAAGGTCGTGCGTAAAGCAAGAAAAACACACAAATACTTTACGCATGCTTGTAGTTAGATCTACGTCGCCGCATCACATAAGATTGACAGTCGTCGAAATTGCAAGTGTCATTGCTGATTATTTTGAATTTGAATAATAAGGTAATTTTTGTGGTCGTAGATAAAGTATAGTACAAAACTCGAGTTGTAAAGCAATTACGCACTTGTGGAATTACTTGCATTCGCAACTTTTCCACCGCGCGTAATATGCTATTTGCAACTCTTGTTATGTAATATACTGTTATTCCACTAGTGGATAATAATAAACAACGTACCACAGCAACCAGTTGGTTTGGCCTGTCATGTTTTATTTTACGAATACGAATACTTTTTAATTAAATTTGGCTCATTCTGATTCCATAAATATGGTGATTGTGGATAAAACGTTGTATTACATGCGTGTTTTAGATGCATTTTATCAACTCATACAATAAATAACTATTGTTTTTCATAACACTACAGAGAAAAGAGCATGATTTTACACCATATGTTAAAATATACATACACTTCACAAATTTCAGCTGGCAAGAAATTCCAACATAAGAGAAAAGTATGTAAATGAATATACATGGTATTTATTTTTAAATTTTTGACATATTCATAAATCAGGTACTTAACTAAATCCTTGATGGAACTTATCTGTTCAAAATCAAATTGTTCTTGATCGAGAGATGATTTTTTTAACAAAGAGAATAAGTAGGTATGGGAACTTTACAAGTTCATTTAAAAGTTATGAAAGAATAATATTTTAAACCCTTGTTTTCCCGAAACTCCTCAAGTACACAAATAACTTCATTAATTGCGAGAAAAACAATAAATATGAAAAGTTTAGAATGCTGGATAAATATTTCGTATCTTAGGAAATTATGAGTTTTAACTGTGCGTGGAAACAACCCACATACTTTATTCAGATCGTCACCTGTACGCACGCATTTCACGTAATACGGTAGCTGCTCGTCAGATTTTATCATGTTAAAGTGACAGTTCTTCAATAAAACATCCCTTGTACCTGAAATTTTACGACTTCTCCTCGTGACCAATTTTAACGGCTTAACAAGCGCTCGTATTTATTGTTATGTTAGAGGGAACTTTAGAGTCGGTGCGGTTAACGTAGTAAGTAATGTTCCATTAAAAGTAAATACATCGATAATTTTAGGGTCGATATTAAAAACATTTGCTTACGACATTATTTTATTTTATCATTGCATTTCTCCCTTTCAATATGAGACAGAGTAAGGTGCATTTATTAAACAGATCGATTATTTAACTTACTTTCCCACTTCTCAAGTATTAACGCGTTTAGAAGTTTGAGTTCTATATACATATAATATATTTGTGTAATGCCAATAATTTCATTAATGAACAAACTATTTATAAAATTCGTAGCTAAATTCATCATAGAAAACTCATACCGGACTTATTAGATTTCAATAATGAAGTAGCACTTCGCTATATCAAGCAAGCATTAAATATTTAAAATTTTGCAAATATATTTTGAAAACTGCCCCTAAGAATTTTGTCATATACATATTAATTGATCTTGTAAGGTTTGCTGATAGAATTTCAACTAAATGCCAATAAAACAGATACTTACTTTCAAAGAATCTAAAAATATATTAGATGTTCCTTTTTAAAAATGTCTATTTGTGTTCCATTCGTGCATAGCTTTCTAACTGTGTTCATTGTTGAAAGTGGTAATTTCTGAATGAAATTTTCTTATTAGTTGCACAGGTAGCAAAAGAAAGTCGAAAATTGATGCAAATCAAAATGATCTTTTTTGTCTTTATTGTATAGATAATAAAGCAAAACAGCTGATTAATGATCTCTAAATCTCTAAAATTAATAAAATTCAATGTAAATTTGTATAAAAGTTAAATAATAAGTTATTAAAAAAATTGAGCTTGTGGTAGGTTTACTTTTATAAAAATAAAATGAAATGTATGGGATAGAGAGAATTCGCTAAACTTGATGAAAGTCATCTCTTATGAGATGAGACATATGAAACTGCGAACTACTTTTGTGATATCAACATAAAAAAGTCCTACATATACAGTGTCTTTCAAAAAGGAGCAACAAATGGGATTTTTCTTTATTATCGATTTTTATTAAATTTTAATGATATAGAAGGCTTCTGCATTCCTTCATATCAAATTGGTAAATACCAGGTGAAATTTATCTTTTACGGTATACAGCGTGGACACCGAAAAATGTAGACTGCTTAAGAATCAGGTACCCTTATTTTAAAAGATACAGAAAAACGTCATAAGAAAATGTTGTTTAGAATTAAAAGTTATAGTCAAATGCGAAATTACAGCCTCATATTTCAAGAATGAAAAATTCACTTTATTGCGAATCACTCTTTATACACACTACATTTGCAAGTACAGATGGGATTAAAGTATTCTCCAAGATGACACGATGGAAAAAGGCTAAACATACTGTTGTCTCTCAATTACTTCATTTGGTTCTGAGTCATTATTTCCATGCGTTCCGAAAATTTGTGTTTTCTTTAACACATTTAAACTAAGTGACATTTTAAATGATAAAGATATGAAAAGTACAATAAATTATAAACTTTAGCATTTAAAATATCACTTACTTAGTTTAAATGTGTCATAATGTTTCAGTGGAAAAATGATGAATACAACAAGAAAACACAAATTTATGGAATGCATGGAAATAATTACTCAGAACCAAATGAAAGAATTGAGAAACAACAATAAGTTTAGTCCATTTCCATTCGTGTGGGGAATATTTTAATTCCACCGGTTTTTGCTAATGTAGTGTGTATAAAGAGAAATTCGTAATGAAGGCTGATTTTTTTTTCTTGTTAACATAGAAGGCTGTAATTTTGTAGCTTTTAATTCTAAATAATTCTCGTGACATTTTTCTGTGCCTTTTAAAATAAGAGCAGTTTACTCTTAAGCCATCTTCATTTTTTGATGTCTACCCTGTGTATCGTAAAAGATAAATTTCACCTGGCATTAATTTAATGAAAATCGATAAAAAAGAAAAATCCCATTGGTCGCAACCAACGAAAATGCCTGACGACCATTGATTAAACGAATAATACGTCGTCACGTAATGTAGAAAATTTGCCTACCATGAGACTATTACATATTTTTTCTACTTTGCATTCACAATGAACTCATTGTGACACCAAAAACAGTTTCACAATGAAGCTCATCTACATACAATGAAGCTCATTGTGAAACTGTTTTTGGGGAAATTCTAGTCAATTTTTAATTGAAAATATTTAATAGATTTTACAAAATAACTCATTATTTATTTGTTACTTAACAGAATACTTACAATGAAGCTGGATAAGAAAAATTAATAACTTGTTAATGTGACTTTTGATTAAAACGAAAGGTTTTCAGTGTTGCCACGCATTACAACTAAAATTCCCCTTATACTAAGGAGATCAAATTTTTGACAGTATTTTTCATTTTTTTGTTCAATAAGTGAGGCAAAGTAGAAAAAATACTATATTTTACACGTTTCACAAGAGGCATTTGTAACACTCGTTCCGTTGGGGCACTCCGAGCTTGCTACGCTTCGCTCGTCGTACCCCAACCCCACTCGTGTTACAAGAAGCCTTCTTGTGAAACTCGTAAAATAATATACTATTATGAAACTAGCGATGTATAGATAAAAACAAGCCTTTGTACAACTTATAAGCCAATTAAAATCTTTCGATTCAATTAATATATTTTTTTATACTTAGAAGTCAATACATCAATCAAATCAAGCAACATTTTGTATCCAAAATGGTATTCAAAACAGAAGATAAATCATTAAATTAAATAAATATCGCGAAAATTATAGTAATTTCAAGTGACCTTAAATTTTTGCGAAAGCTAAATTATATTTTCATAAAATAGAAATATGTAAAATGCTGTTAGTTTTCCGACTAACAAAATGTGAACATATTTTCTCCATAATACCTATACTTACCAAAAATTAATTTCTAAAAAGAACACCCGGAAAATACATTTCGAATATTTGATTGTAAAATTCAGACAATTACGTGCAACAGAAATGAGATAGAATTTGCGCAAACGGCAATACAGGTGTTGAATTGTGTTTTCAGCAGCCGGAATATGCGAATTGAAAATAATCCTGAAATTTAAGGACGCTTGTTGAGCAAGGATTGACTTCAGCGCGCACGAGCTTACAAAGAATATGTAAAAGACGGACGGGACTATGTAAACGTAAGTCCTAGCAAATTCGTTCCGTCCTCGCATGAGATAGAGCTTTTTATACCGTGGCGGTTCCGTCGGACGGCCGCTAGATCGCACGCGCATCGCCGAACCAAACCGACGGCGTTGAGCGCGACTACAGCACAAGTTCAGTGTGTGCCTGCAACCTGTACGTTGATGTTAGTCGTCGCATACGTGTAACATATATGAGATCGCGAAATTATCTTTGACATTAAAAAAAATCTCTAAAGTTTCTGCTAACACAGGTAAAACCGAGTGATACCCTACGTCGGATATTTATCGCTAACAGATCTCTACGAAAGAAGTTGAAATAAAATCGTCAAAGGCCTGAGGGTAAACTTTGAAAGTGGACTTCACAGTGCCGCGCTTTTGTTAAAGGTGTTTCTCCTAACCATATATTAGAGGGCTGTCATCCCTCATTCGTCTGTCTCACTTGCGCATATAGAAAAAAAAGTAATTCAGAACTATTTTATTGACGCATACCAGACAATTAATAATTTTTTTTACCTGCCGCGCTGCTTTAAAGAAGTGCTTTTTAAGATAATTAAACACGAACGATTTTAATTAATTGTAAAAAAAAGTGTTGGTGGTGGAAAAAACTGAAAGAATTTTTGGCTTTCTGCTAGTAACTGGTAGTTAGTCATAAATTAACGAGGTTGTTTTCTGTTTATTTTTATATTCCTCGATTGACATTCTCAACATCCCTTACAATCGTAACGACATCCCTGGTTGACATCTGACGCTCGACTACCGCTCCCTGCGTGTACTTGTCCCCGCCACCTCCGATGCTGTGATCTTCTCACACAACCATCATCCTCACCATCGCGGACCCCGTGGCGTGCGCCGCGCCCACCCTGTACGACCATGTGCATCCCCCCGGATCCTCCCCAGCCACCGGAGCGGGGACTTCCTCCGGGGTGACGTGGTGGTCTATGATGAACGGTAGCTTATACGAAGAAAGCCCCCCGCCAGCCCCCCAAAGTGCAGCAACCCCGATCAGCAACAGCGGAATGACGAGTCCTGCAACTGTACCGCCACCCACAGCGACGACGTCCGCGACCTCAAGTTCCTCACCGGCCAGCGTGACCAGTAACAGTGGTTCGGCGGGACCTTTACACATACCCGCCAAAAGGTTATCTGGGTACGGGGAGTGTGCCGAGTCCGGTGTTATTAGGCACTCACATCACGGGCAACCATGGAATTACTCTCCTTCAGATAACCATCACGCTGGGGCGACTGCTTTCGAATCTACCGTGGGTTTGAACCACCATCAATATGGGAACACTCCAACGTATTATAATTTGGCGGCAGATCCCACAGGGGGACGCGATCGTAAAGCAGCCGCTCTTTCTTTTTGGTCACCTGCCGCCACTGCTGCTGGTGGCACCCCGGAGTACAAATATTCAAGCGTGTCAGCTGCTGGACCTAGTGCTGACCCATCTGTATCGTCGTGCCATCAAAGCTTTTCGTCGTCGTCGTGGTGTAATTACTCTCCATATTCATCTGCCTCACGACACGTGGATGCTCACCAACCCGTCCCCTATTTAACACCCGCTGATGAACGTGGTCGAGTAGCTGCAGCTGCTGCCATGGTTGCAGAAGGCGCCGCTTTCGCTCACGCTCACGATGGTGGCTACGGACTTAGAAATTATGCACCAGAGCCAGTTCCTTCAACCCCGTACCCACCACCAGGTAGGCATTTACTATGAAATACATTTCAACCCAGCAACTTTTTTCACTATGCAATGTCAAAGATAATATCAACGCAAGTATTATACCGTAACACTAGATGGCATGAGCTATACAAATCGAGAGTATTTGTCTAGACAAGTTAGTACCATATACACTTGGGGGAATAGGGAAGGGGATCGAAACACTCGCTCAATTACAATGAAATAGCTTAGGGCGAAATTTCCGGACGCGCAAAGTAGAAATCGAGGTCTGTACAACGGCAGAACACTTGCAGAATCGGAACACGTGTCGAAAATCACATCGCTATATTCGGAATTAAAGAATTGCTTTTTTATTAAAATCGATATTCCAAATTGACGTATAAATATCAACGAGCTACCAGTTATCCTTGAATATAATTAAGCGAATTCTTGACTTTGACGTTCGGTGCGTGTTTGGCAACCGAAATCCGAGATAAATCGCCAAAGAGAAAGGATCACATCTGAGCATTTGTTTTGCTTGCGACATAAAAAAGAAATTAAGTCGTCCTTGAACCGACACAGAAGTGTGTCAGTAATGTCAGATGTCGTGCGCCAGTGTTAACGGCGAAATGTTTAAAATTTCGAGAGTTCATAAGTTTGCGGAGATAATTGTAAAGTTGTAAAATTATTTAAGGATTATAAAACGTATAATTTGTATTTATACAGCGTTTTATAGACGTGCAATAATAATTAATAGCTGTTCATTCAGAATTTTTAAATGACTGCATTGGATAGGTCAGTTTTATTACATAGTAAAAGTGTAATAGTAAATCTGTCGTTTTGCTTACTTATTGTATTGTTTACGAATTCACTCTATCATATCTGATTTCATAAAATTAATTTGGACATAAATTACTTTTTATGGCCACATTATTTTTAAGTTGCGTATAAATTTGATAGAACGTGTGTCGCTTTCGTTCACACATCGCCGTAGATTTTATCTCTCAGGAATTCTGTATCAAATAAATTCACTAGCTTAATTAAATAGAATATTGCTTTAAATTTCTAGTCTGCTTAACACTTAATTAAGTAATCTATTTATACAGGTAAGTTATTCGACAAATGTTACATAAGGAACAAAATCGATAATTGAGTAAAAGGAAGCAATTTTTATTATATTATTGTTCCTACGAAATAAATATTATTTAAAACCATTCAGAAAGTACCAGAGGAAATGTTTTCCCCTTCTCATTATTTAGAGGCAAGCATTTTTTAGCTTGTGACTTTTTACTTTTTTTTATATTCTCTGAACCTACACCTATTGGATTAACAAATATTTGGTAGATATAATACCAAGTGATTTCTAAAATTTTTTTAACAACTCTTGCCATGAAATCTGGACGGCATGTCTTAGCTTAGGTGAAAAGTACGTCATTGCATTCCTTCAAGCTGTCTTGCAATAATGCTAAGACATGCCGTCCAAATTCCATGGCAGGAGTTTATAAAACATTAAAAAATCACCCGGTATTTGTTACAATGTTTTCATCAAAATAAAGCAAGGTGCCCCAAACAATAACCATACAACAAATTCTAGTCGGAAAAAACCAAATAAAAAATTGCATTTGTCCACAATTAAAAATTTTAACAAAATACATACTCTTAAGCATTTAAAATTGAAAGAAAATAAATTTCTTCTATTTTCAAGCGACCAGTTGTGATTAGGTTGATTATTTTTAAAGTACATTTGACTGAATTTAAAAGATATATTGGTTTCAATTTAATAGCTAGAAAATATATTGGTTTATATTTCACAATAATTTTTATCGGAAATTTGTACGAAAAGAAATAAAAGAAGAGCATTGAAATCGAGAGAAGCGATACATGTTAGATGGGAAAGAGAAATAATATAATATCTATAGCAAGGAGAGAGAAGGAAAAGATAATTTATTTTCGCAAATTATCTTTTAGCATGTAAACAATTTTAATTTAAAAATTAATCGAAGCGCATCATTGTTCAATACCGTAACATTAACATCTCCAAAATTTTCCAAAACCCAGCTAAAAAACTCAATTAAATTTTAAAAAGTATAAAGTGTTTGTGCTTTTCGGAAAACTTTGCTAAGATCAAATGCTTTTAAGTAGAAATTAAATACGAAATCATGAAGGTTGGCCGCGTGGTGAAGATGTCAAAGTAAAAATCGCAATGAGGTGATAAGATAAAATAAAATTGTAAAAATCGAACTTACAGGTTTTTTTTTGATAATGTTTTTGGTAATTATACTAATTTCAGAATTATATTTGAACTATTGAGAATGACGGACGAAAGAAAAATAATTACATTTAATAAATTAAAAGGAATTGACAGGGCAGTGATGTACAAGTATATTCAATATGAACTAGATAGGAAAAAAAAACAAAATGAGTTTAAAAAAATGCAGACTCTAACAGACAATGCGAATGAAAAAATTTAAAAAACAACTTAAATACATACTTTAATTTTTTCTGCGACTCTAATTCACTTTTCTTCTGCAAGAGAAGGGGCATTTATAATTATTTTTCTAAGAATAGTACAGAATATTATAACATCACAACTACATTGTTAATAAAATTTCTTGCAATTCTTGTCGCAGGAGCTATAAAAAATGTTTATTATCTTTAATAATAGCACTCAGATTTTCAATTTTTTTTTTTTTTTTAATCTGAAACTGACATTTGGATGTTATAATAACAACCTATACATTGATTGCTAGGAATAAAAAAAAAGATTTATTAAAAAAGGTTGTCGGATATTTTACTCAATTATAGTACTGATTGAAACAAACAAAAAAGTCGTCAACAGAGGTCCACAACTCAACTGTTTCTAAGATATAGGCGATTTTATATTGTTTTATTAGGGTGAAAATTACAGATGACAATGTGCATAAACAAAAGATAATTTAAAGGAAAACTAAAGTAAATGCTCTACATGTCAACGTTCATTGATCGGCGCACCTTCTGAGTTGAGCTGCAGACCCATGTTTTGACTTAAGACTTTTTTTGTTCGTTTCCATCAGTTCTATAACTGGGTAAAATATCCGACAACCTTTTCTTAACATCCAGAAACAAGAAGTAATCGCATAATGATGAAACCAAAGAACAGAAGATTATGATATAATAAGAGAAATCATGTAATGATTCCAGTTACAATAATTAGAGCAGCGAAAGCATCAAGAATGGGCTAGCATCTATTATACTCACTTCCAAAATGTGATGGCTAAAAAGATTCAATCCCTTTTTTTTAAAATTTCACTTGACTATTTTAAATAAATATACATAGTTCTAATATATAATATAATAAATTAATTTGGTGTAAAATTAAATACAACCTACTGAAATGGTAATGTTTTTTTTGTTTTAATGACGGATGCAGTTTTGTTTTATAAAATTACTAGGTGCTTTTTTGTTCAGTATTTCTTTTAAGATTGTTTTCAAAGTTTGAAAATTTACAAAAAAATGCCGACTCCTTCCGTTGCTTTTACAGAAACACACCCAGTGTATATTTACATTAAAAATTGTGTTATGTTCTCACCAAAGCCGACGATGTAGTTTTGTTTGTATACATTGGCGCGTACTATAGACAGAGGGACTGGAATAACGACCGCACATTATTACAGCTGACGTCACCGACAAGTCACGTGACCGCACAGCTGACTGTCACTTGGCACGCATTGCATGAGGTTCTTACATAAGCGGCGTCGTCGCCCAAATCCTGATTTTTGATATGCAAATATTGTTTTCACATCGTCCAGGCCAAGTTAACTTGCACGCTCCGTTTTCGGCTATTCCTTCGAGTTACTTCGTTTCTGGGCGATATCAGATTTGGACATGCTAAATTTCCGACATTTATGCTGACATGTTTCACGCCTACATGTCGTACATGTAGATTTATACGCCTTTTATATCTGGTGACTTCATAATTTTATTGTCATACAACGCGCATCCATGTGTGAAAAACATTAGTACCTGACGAATTAGGGAGATAATAGAATACAAATCGTTTCATTTGGCTTTGAGGTGCCGTTTTTCTCAGATACCCATCGAGTGTTTACATTTTTGGTGAGGCGGCAAACATGCTTATGTTGCATAGTGAAAAAAGGTGTCTGTTTTAAGTAAATTTAAACAAATGCAAATGCTTACAATTTGGAAACTTTGATGTATTAGAAATGTGATACATACATCTTCCCTAATTATTATTGGATAAAATCTTAACTATCCAAAATTAAGATAGAGTTATCCATAGGCACGAATTTTTTAGGTTCCTTTTTTCCATTATGAACCGATGTCCGTGAAATTTGGACGTACCACAAAATACAATTTATGAGAGTATGCCATTGTAACATCAACTTTCTCATTTTTATAAATTATTTTCCCTTAGTTTGAATGTAACATATGTCCAAATAAATTTCTGATAAAGGTAGGACATGAAAGATAAATTATTACATTATTTACATTAAAATATTTTCCAGTTCTTGAGTAGTTAAGTAAAACTGAAGTTTAATTGGCCATATCTTACTGCTTGATATGTCACTAACTTCAACATGGACATATGGTATGAGATATCTACTTATTATACTAAAATGTGTTAGGTACATCAGTTTTGATTGTCACGTTACAAATTAATTTTTTTTAATCTAGAAAGCGGCAAATCGTTTAAAATTAATTACGGTTTGTACTTCCTAAATTAATAAATAGGATAAACATACGATCATCTTTGTTTGTAAACAACGAGAGAAAATTTTACTATTTGTTAGCTAATTATAATCTTGTTGTTATGAATACATAAAATTTCATGTTATACTCAACAGAATTATAAATAATTTACTTGCCTTTAAATTCTGTAAAAGTAGTGGTGTTCCACCTCACCTGAAGTTATAAAGTTGATGTCATTTGAAGGCAAATCGTAAATCGAATTGAATTTTTGTGATATTGTGGTCTCCAAATTTGATTAATTATTTTAATTATGAAATAAATGAGAGACAACATAGTCTGTCATAGGATTTTTTCCAAAGTAAAATATACAGGGTAAAATAACCAGAAATAGCTTCGTTTTTAGTCTTAAAATCTTTTGTCAACGAACATGAATTGATATATTGGGTGAGTCTAAAACCTGTATGGTCATGATAAATTATAAAACGTTGGCACAATCCACTCTCATTTTAAAAAGGAACACTTTATTACCATTAGAGCATTTTTATACTGTGACATTGATATTTTTTTATTGAAATCATTTAATTATTTTTTTGTAGCTTCTAGCGATATTTATATCGTGTTATTTTTTTAGCTTCTAATTTTTTCCTGGTTGGTAATAGTTTCATTTAAAACTAAGTACAGTTATTTTTGACACGTCAGTGTTATGATAATTTTTTACTGTACTAAATACTGAGGACTATACAACCAGATTTTCCGAATTTCAAGTTATACGTTGGACGACGCATGTGACCTCTTCAAAAATATTTTATACTATTGTAAGCAGAACTGAGAACAACAAAAACAAAATAAAATAATAAAATAAAACAAAGAAGTTTGGAGGTTTCAATTTAAAAAGGATGCCAATGACGTCGCAGTTACGAAGTCATCAGTGACAAAAATATTCCGATAAGAGCCTTGCCTTTCTAAAAATCAGATTCGATGTGTACGAGCTGAGATGCTGTAAGCGTACTTTCAGTTTTTAGACTCGCCCTATGCGAAATTTCTTTTAAATAAATTTTAAAAATATTTTGCAATTATACAGAAAGCATTTTGTTAGTTAAATTTACTGAAAACATGCAGTGACTAAACAAGTCACACTTCTTACTTATAATCTTGTGAATGACTAATTGTTTAAAGTTATGTGGGGATCATCCCCCGCGATTTTCTCTTCAGGTTCATTGGGGTCGATGGGAGTAAGCGTCCCTTGTGGTACTGGTGCAAATCCTCTGGAATGGACTGGCCAGGTGACCGTACGTAAAAAACGCAAACCTTACTCGAAATTTCAGACACTCGAATTGGAGAAAGAATTCCTATTTAACGCGTACGTGTCAAAACAGAAACGCTGGGAGCTGGCCAGAAACCTGAACCTGACGGAGAGACAGGTCAAAATTTGGTTTCAAAATAGAAGGATGAAAAATAAAAAAAATTCCCAGAGGCAGCAGGCGCAGCAACAGAACAACAACAACACCAACACGAATAACCAAAACCACCACGGTAGCCATCACCACGCAACGCACCACGTCCACTCCCAACACCATGTAGTTAATAATCACCACGTCGCTGCAAATGGGACGTTAAAACATCATCAGTGACCCATGGCTTTTTCCGGGGTTGTCCTAGGCCACCATCACGGCTTGGCCACCTAAATGCACCTGGTAGTTAAAAAAAGTTATCGCTTTTGAATATGTGAAGGGGTTTAACCGATTAGACTTGTGCTTGACTACGAGGTGTTAAAAACTGATACAACCCTGGAGCAGATTCTTTGCTGTGCCAAAGAAAGTTTTAAAGAAAAGGTACGTGATACCACACCAGTGTTAGTTGTGTAAGATTAGTGACTAATTCTCAAACAATTAGGGCTTGTGCAAGTTTCATAGTCGGTGCTTAGCACCAAAATGGGCGCATGGAATTTCTGGGCCATGATGCCGTATTCAAATAAATATGATGTATGACGGAAGCTGCAATATGTAAGTCTTCACTGTACATATAACGACTGTCATTGTTTAGTTTTAAGGCATTGGTATTTTACTATATAATCAATGTTGCCCGTAGTTTGAATGTGTATAGTAAATTATTGCAGGTAAACAAAAATGCTGAACTTGCCCCACGATGTTTTAAATTGTTAATTTATTTCCATACGATGTTATATTTTGTTTTTGTAATTACATATATTGAAAGTAACACGTTTTTTAATATTAAGTACTGTTTTAGTTTTCGTATTGAAACAAAAGCGAAATGTACATATTATTACAAAAAAGAAGTTTAGGTACCTGTAAATCTGTGGCTTGTTGTATACGGTTAATGCAAATGTTACGTATTGATTTTTACTTATTATCTAATTTTCGCAATTTTATTTCGTGTTTAAACCAGTGATATATTGCATATAGTTCTTTTTTTATTTTTATATTTTATTTGTTGGTGTATTGTAACGACATTGTTGTTAGAATGAACACAAGAACTTCTCTAGAAATCCGAATTTTAATATATTAGCAAAATATCTAATACTCTACCTAACACACAGGCAGACAAATAAAGAGCTACTGTAAATGGTAGTAGATATTCTTGTTCCATGTATCTGTATTACTATTTTGAAATCTACATATTTCTAAATGCATCATTAAATTCGTGAATTTATTGCCGAATAAAATGTTTGTAAAACACTTTTCAGTGTACCCAGTGTAAGTTCATATTATGAACGATTCTGTGAAATTTATAATTCTATTTAAAAAAATCTGTTTGAGGAGAACTCCCTAACTATAGTTCAAATAATTTCATTAACACACGTCAACATTTTAACATCGATAATTTTATCAAATTTTGCTTAAAAGTATGACAAACAGTTAACAAAAAAAGAAATATATATTTTTAAGGATCAGTAATAATTAAAAAATTATTGGAAATATAAAATGTGAACTAAATCATTACCTACGTATTTGGATTAAAAATAAAAATTCGAAAAGTAGAAACAAATTTTGCATGTATTGAATGTTATTAAAGTTTTAATAAACTGTTGCCTCAGTCTTGTTAATGTTTTTAATTGCCACTCTTTCTTGACATTATATATATTTTATTACGTTTTTTCGTATGATCGTTATTTAGATCATACTTATATTAATAATTTTTCCAAAAATTATATTAGCATCAAAAGAGATTCAGCTATTAACATAAAAAGAATAAATTGTAACTGTAAATCAGAATCGGGTCACGTTAATTCAATTATTTTAAGTACTTTATGCTTTCAATGAAATATCACACCTCTGAGAATATTTTTCTGATATATTCCTTTAGGTTTGTTGCCTTATCACAGAAATTTAAAATTTTTTCTTAAAGTAATCTACCTAATCAAATTTACTTCGTAATTAAAATTAAACAAACAGTAACAATGCCATTTTAACAAAATTCATATAATTAATACAATTAGTTTATTTTCTGTATTTGAGGTAAGTATAAATACCATTTTTCAAGATTATTTGAGTCTACTTGAAAATGTTAATTGTTATTTTATTTTGTCTTATTGTATTTTCCAAATTTTTTTTTCATTTATTTTTAGGGATCTACTTCTAAAATTATTATTATTTTTTTAATTTAATTTTATGTGTGTAATTGTATGCATAGGTATTTATTTTCATCAAATTCTAGTGACTCGTTTAATTATAACGATTTTTCCTTTAAATTCGATTGTAGAACTTATATTCTTTATTATCTTTCGTTATTTATTAATTGAGACCCTCACAGTTTTGACTTAAAAAAATCTGTTTAATTAGGAATGTTAGCTGACGTAATTGTTAATAAGTGAATAAATTTTTTAGTAATAATTTCGTTTTTCAAATATTTTCTTACGAAATAATTAATTATGATTTTCCTAAGAAATTATTTTGTTTTTATTGTTGTTACAATGAATTTTTTTGTCTTGGAAAATATATCTTTTTAGTTATAGTTATTAAAGTTTTTCTTCGATAATTTTTATGTTGGATTATATTATTTAAAAAGTTATAAATTTACAACTTTGTAAAATTAAATTCAAACGCTTACTATTCTTTTAGTAAAAAAATGGCATATATGCAAATGTGTGCATTAAATATAAAGGAATAAGAATGTTGTATTTAGAAATGTGTCCTTCCTCTGTAGTTAAACAAATGTGTATATAAACAATTTTGACTTAAAAATTATTTCATATAAAGAAAAACTTGTATATGAATTTAAAAATAGTACTGTATATTCCGAGTAAGACGTTGAGTTATATGAAGTTGTCTAGAACTTAAAAGAGATTGATAATACAAATTCCTGTGCTATTTACTAAAAAAGAAACTTAATTCAATTGCCAATCGCTTCAAGTTATGTATGATCTCGGATTGGTATGTGTTATTATTACTTATTATTTTTGTTTGAATAGTTTGATTAAATTTGAATGCAAACAGAAGGGAATATTTACATTTAAATGAAAAATACTAATTTATGTAATTAATCTGAAATTGAAAAGTCTATTATTATTTTTGTACCTAAATAATTTTAATACTTGTTGTGTTCAAAATGCATTTTGTTGTGTTTATATATGTAAATGTATACACAAATAATATTTATATAATTAGTATCCAACGGATGTGTTTTATAAACATCGGTTACTATTATTATTTCTCCTTTTTTGTTTTATATTGTACATGTAAATTACTCGACTAATAAAGAATTAATTAAATATCATATGGAAATGTGCGTGTCAAGTTCTCATTTGTTGATTTGTTGATTTGTAAATATTTATTAAATTGATATTTTTGTTTTAATAAAGATTATAGCCCCATATATCTTACCTTCTGAAAACTACACGGACTGAATATTCGGTATGGTAACAAAAGACATCAGAAGCATCAGATGTATTGTCGTATCTACTAAAATTTGTGGACATATAAGTAAAAACAGGTAAGTTTCAAGTAGGTTACACCGTTACAACAGCGAAAATGCTATGCAATATACTTTGGCAATTGGTAAGTAACATACTGAGAAAATAAACTTCTTTCTTGGAGTACTTTATCTTTGAATTTTTGTTAAAAAATAGAAAAAAAACTTAAATTTTAGACCTTTTTTTGTCTCAAAAATTAGAAAAGTATTGTCATCGTTTTCACTTCAAAGAAATTCAAAAATAGACTACACCTACGCACGCGCATGCGTTTTTTAGAGGTGATTTCTTCATAGATTGCTAGATTATATTCAAGTGCAAAATTGGCTTTAAAGCAGTTTTAGACTATTTCTTGTACAAGAAGACTTGATATAATTTCTATAATAAATATTTGGAATAAGAAATTTTTGTGATGCAGGTGTGCTTTGGAGATAGAACACAGAACAGATAGAACAGATAGAACAGATAGTTTTTGACTGAATTAAATTTTTACTATAAAATTTAATTAAAGCTGGTTCTTGTCCGATGAAAATTGTATGACAGACTCTTTTAAACGGACACTAAATGGCGTACAAACACTTAACGTTTCGCAGTCGTTCGACAGCTTCGTCAGAAGTGAAAAGTGCATTGCAATTGTTTAACTTTATCCAGTTAGCTTAAAAACACTAACACATTCGGCCGGTTTAAATCCGTACCCAATTTTCAATTTGTCGATTGGCTGATTGAATTCCCATATAAACCCAATCGCGCGAAATTGATCGTCATTGAACATTTGTCTTGGTATAACTACATCGTCAGATATATCTAAAGAAGGATGCGCGGCATGCATCGTTCAAAATATTCTGATATAAATCGTTGAATACTGTTATAAATTCTTCGGCCGTTTGAAATTTCCAAAGTTTTAAAGCTTCGATATTTTTGTAAGCAAATTCTGTGAAGATTTTCCATTCTGATGTTTGTTGTTTTCCGCTGGACTTTCTACCTGGTTTTCTTTTCAAGAGTTCAGCTTGAAAATCGTCAATAAACCTTCTTAAATTTATTTTTTCGAAAGTTTTCAGATACTCCCAATTTGCCTTATTTTCCGCTTCCAATTGCTGGATTCCTTGTTCATGCTCATGCTGAATGTTATTTAATTTCATTTCATAAGCATGGATTTCGTTGTTCTTTGTCCTCAGCGATTCCAGCAACGCATGGATTTCGTCGTCCTTCACATAGACTTTGTCGTCCTTTGTCCTCAGCAATTCCAGCAACGCATGGATTTCGTTGTCCTTTGTCCTCAGCGATTCCAGCAACGCATGGATTTCGTCGTTCTTTGACCTTAGCAACGTATGGATTTCGTCGTCCTTCACATAGACTTTGTCGTCCTTTGTCCTCAGCGATTCCAGCAACGCATGGATTTCGTTGTCCTTTGTCCTCAGCGATTCCAGCAACGCATGGATTTCGTCGTTATTTGACCTTAGCAACGCATGGATTTCGTCGTCCTTTGTCCTCAGCGATTCCAGCAACGCATGGATTTCGCCGTCCTTTGACCTTAGCGACTCCAGTTTTTCCATACGCTCTTTCAATAACTGAATCTCAAGGTTAGGGACTTCCTGCGCTGTCATTTTTAATCGCTTTACATCAACTAAACTGACGGTTACTTTAATTTTTTTATTTTTCACTTCTGACGAAGCTGTCGAACGACTGCGAAACGTTAAGTGTTTGTACGCCATTTAGTGTCCGTTTAAAAGAGTTTGTGATATAAAATTTAAATTGTTCAAGAAATTGTTGTTCAGAAAACATACGGCAAAGAAAGCTGCAGAATTTTTCTTTCTCTTGTTAATAAAATAATAATTCAAGAAGATTGAAGACAGGATAAATTCATTTCATTATTTATATTTAAAAACTATAAATTTTGAAAGTTTAGCAACGCTCACAATTTCATATTCATACCGTATGCCTATGGATATGATTGACGACAGAAAGAATTTTTTTATTATTATACCTGCATCAAAATCTCTGTTTTTAAAACTAAAAAGCGTGCGGAAAAGAGCGATTAAAGCACGCCGTGTTTTAAAGTTGTATAATAAGATACTATTAATCTCGAAGTTAATATAAATTCTGGGTAATAAAATTTTGCTGCTTCAAAAACCCTTGTAAATTACGCTTTGGATTGAATAGAAAAAGAACCTCGAGAAATTGGCACCTCATCCTTTTCTTCTAGTCTGAAATCGCGTCAGTGTTCGTCTATCTCTATACTGACGTTTTATTGTCAATCCAGAACGATGTCATGAGTGTACCGGCAACCGGTACAGAAGTTTTTGAAAGAAATCAAAACATGATATTGAATAATGCACCAATAAATCACACCGAAATTCATAGTATCATCCTTTCAAGCTTCGCATATTATAAATTATTTTTAAATATACAGGCTGTCTCAATTTAGCTACACGAGGTGTAACTTCGTTATTTTAAATGGATATATTTTATAACGAATTTGAGTTTGTCAGGTTATTTTAAGGTAAGTTTGACAAGGGTTCCCTGTACCCAGGTCCTATGGTTTTCAGATATTAGGCTTTACTTGTCGTTTTCGGAAAATACAGATATAAGCTTTATAATTAATATCTCATTAACGAAGAAAGTTAGAAAGCATAGATATTGTGGTACTGTTACAAGCTAAGTGGAAGGTATCTTGGGCAAAAACAAAATTTACTTTTGATTAAACAGGGATCCAGTATATCTTTCCATTTCGACAACAACTGAAGGGCAATAACTTTTGTTTTTTTAAAAGGAACGGTGTTATTTTTATGTCTTCCTCATATGCACCATAAAATTATCTTTCAATTCGTTATACACTTCCCTATACCAATTATTGACGGTTGAAGAGATAGTTAACATTATTTCATAATTTCTACAATCAGGAGTGAGTATTTACTGAATTATTTATTTTACTTGTTTATCAAAGTATAACCGGGAATGACTGATTTATACATTTCTAACTTCAGCAAATAGTTTTGACAATTATTTTTATGAATATTTTATATTTTTATTTTATTTCCAAGCAATTTCCAGAATGATAATGATATTACAATAATTTGATGATGTAGTTTTTATTCGAGCCATGGTACATAAAACGTACCAAGGAATTGATTTTGGTATTACAACAATACTATTTATAATGTATGTAATACTTTTTGCCACCCGTAAGAAAGAAGAAGCATCTTCATATTTCATTTTCTAAGCCGGATATGCAGTAGTATTACTCAGAGTGCATACTGATAACACGGAAATTGCATCTAGCCCACGTATGCACAAAACTCATTACAGTGACTCGTTGACTGAATACATCGGTATTTAACTTCTTACATATTATGTTTGTTAATACCTGACAACAAAAATTTGTGTTTCATATTCGTTATACTTTGTAACTTTTTGATACCCAAGCAACACCATTTCGTTCATTAGACGGTTTATATACGACAGACAGGGATATTTTTGGTAATGGTATAAAAATATTCATATTTTAATGGTACTA
Source organism: Dorcus parallelipipedus (assembly GCA_958336345.1). NCBI lineage: Eukaryota > Metazoa > Arthropoda > Insecta > Coleoptera > Lucanidae > Dorcus > Dorcus parallelipipedus. Next base: position 9,584,658 of record OY284482.1, on the reverse strand, counting down.
GTTACCCTAGGATATAAGTGATACGTTAACTATACGTTTTCATTAAATTGTAATAAAATGTCGCGACTTGCAAAACACGTTTATCAAATTATTAAATTCCATCTTATCATGTAGGCGTAGGTCCATAACATACATTTTTCTCATTAAAATTTATAATATAATCTAAAAAAGTATAATGATTGTTTAGATGTAACATTTATTAACAAATATTTATCCAAATTGGTCTTGTGACCCTTGTTACATAGTAAATTTTCTATAAAACTACTAACATTGTATCACTACATAAGATGAGAGCTTAAAATATGAGTATCTTATAAATTTCGCCGCGAGATGTCGCGACCTAAACTGTTGCTCACTAAAGTTGTCGTTTATAAGTCAAAACCGCAGGAACTTTCTTGCCCATTACAAATCATCACAAAATATATAATTACTACAAACGAACAGACACTTGGTAAAGTTGAATTAAATGTCAACATTTCGCTGTACGTTTCACAGCTTCTTTAGAATAAGTTGTAATAATATAAATATATAATTATAACAATTTTATAATTCCAAAATATACGTCTAGTATAAACCATGTATAAACGTTGCGCGTTCCCTATAAATATACATTTTGTGTAAACGTTATATTTATCCCAAAAAGAGACGTTAGTTAGACTGTCACTCATATGTATAAATACTAGTCTATAATATTCTACATTTAGACTAAATTCAAAACGTGTTTTAGACATATTCTATATTTGGTGTGTTACATGGGTAATATTTATTTATATTTTAAAGAGTACCTAAAACACGATAGACGATTTCTATTTTGAGGTGTGTTTATATTGAATGAGAAATATTTTTATTTGCAGTTTAATAATTTTTAAGAAAATGAATAAACTTGCTAAAACTTTTAGAATATCAATGCTTAACATTATCTGCTTTTAAACTATAAAAAATCATTCATTTTTCTTTTTTGATATTATATTTTATAGAAACAAGTCACCTACGTGCAAGCGCTAAAGCGCTAAAAATGAAAATATACAAAAAATATACCAGGCGATTTTGATAGCTCCAACATTGTGAAAAATGTTAAAGAACGTTTTACCAGGTACAATGTCTAAAGGTATACGAGGGAGGTGCTAAAAATGAAATTCGGACAAGAGTAAAGTGGCTTTACTGGTTTTATTTTAAAAGATACAGGAAAAAGTTAGAAAAAGTCTTATTAGTCAAAAGTCAAATTATTAACAAACAACATTAATAAGAAAAAATAAATTTCAGTGTGGCGCCCCCCTCGTTCGATACACAATATGGTTCTATCGTGAAGAGCTATTGCAACATTTCGCAGCAAATATAGTACGTTGTTTGTTAATAATTTGACTACCATGTAAGACTCTTTCTAATAACTTTTTCCTGTATCTTTTAAAATAAAGTCAGTAAACGAGATAAAAAAGATATTATCTCTATACCCCTAAAAAACTACTTGAATATATGTATGTAAAAGTATAAACGCAACCCTCACTAAAATTATTATTATTTTTTTTATGTATAATCAGGCCAATATTCAGTTCCTTTACCTTTTTCATTTATTTTTTCATTTGCATTTACTATTTACTTTTTGTTAATATTATTACTGCAGTACTTATATTTAGTTTAGTAGAACATGTAATTAGGTTAATAATTAACCTGTATGTTCTAAATAAATAAATAAATAAATAAATAAAACCACTTGACTTTTGTTCGAACTTCATTTTTAGCATCTCCCACGTATACCTTTGGACTTCGTTCCAACTTTCACAGTGTAATTTTAGTTTGAGATGATGCCACGTATTTATAGAGTACCAAAATCTTCCTCCTGCTACTAATTAAGAAAAGGCCCATATGATCCGACTTATCTGGCGGTCACTGTATAATGCTGTTCCATTTGAAAAAAAATAAAATGCCTAAAATGCATAAAATGAAAAACAACTCGGCACATACTCAAAATAAGTAAATATGATGTGTTACTATTTTCATCGCCTCTTCAAGGGCTAATCAAAACTGCAATAAAACATGTAGGGTTCTATTTAAAAAATCATAACTCAGGTCTATAACTTTCAAATGAACAACCCTGTATGGTTGGAAAAAATTTTAAATTATGCGGAATGGAAACCTACACAATTCTTATTAAGACATTTATTTCATTAAATGTATAGAAAAGGGCATTTTCGGACTAATTCGGGTGTTTGGGACACCTTGTACATATTTAATTTAGGATTAGTTAAGAACAACATTGGTGCAATTCAACCTGGGAATGTTTTACAGCAACTAATTGAAAATGTTATTAGGTAACATCGTTACTATGAAAACAAATGTGATGTGATTGTAAAAACTTATGAAACATGAAAGTTAATCTGAGGGTTTCTCTTGTAATAAGATAATATGTACATTTAATTTTTTTCACTATATGCGGATCGATCGATAAGTCAAAGAACTTTTATATACCGATCTTCTTCTAACTTTCGTGAAACAGCCTTGCGGCTTCTTGTCAAGTCACATCATTTCGTCATACCTACATTTTCTTAACTCAGATTTAAAGTATCGGAATAAAGTAAAAAAAATGATCTGTATCAACTATTTACCTAATCTGTTAAAAAAAACACCTGATGAATTATGTTGCCAAAAAACAAAATTCACAGATACACAAGGTGTTATCGAATTAAGTGGAATAATTTGACAGCTTAGATCAATGTATTCGTTTTCGAGAAAAATGTGACAAAAAGAATTGAAAATTCGTGCATCTAAAGTGGTATTCCCATCGGGAAAAACGATTTACAATGTTTCTTTTTATTAAATTGTTACGCCAGTTTCGCGAAAATAAATTTGTTTGTTGCTTTAAATTTCGAATAAACGAAGAAATAGACGTCTGACAGTACCGCACCCAAAACCGAGAAATTCTTCCACTCAATTCGATAACACCCTGTATTTTTTTTGGTACATACTTCTCGTTTTTTTTTTCTCCTTTGTAACGCTTCCTTACAACATTTTTGGTTTAATTTGTTTAATTTTTTCATTAGAAACTTCATTTATTACAAGTTTTTATTCTATAGTGTTATTTTACAAATTATGACGTTTCTCTATCGTTTGTACCTGATTTATTCATTAGAAACAATAATTTTGTTTAATACTGACATCATTGTCAAAACGACAACTTCTTCGATCCTAGCTATTAAAAGTACAAAATTTTAATTGATGTTAAAATTTTATATAACTAATAACGAGAGAGCAGATGACCTTAGGTAAAACCATATAACCATTAAATAAAAATTGTTTTTACGGAATCTTGCACATTTATTTTATATTTACTTACAAATTGCCTACTTCTTATATCAAAGACCTAAAACTGACCGCTCTCTACTAATAACCATAAAAGTTTGTTAAAAACAGCAGTGCTGCAGAATATTCTTAATGTAAATTTTTACATCATTACATAATTTTATGTATGTAAGGATATTTCGATAAAAAAAAAAAAAACAAGAAAGAGAATCCGATAACACAAATTAACGTAGTAGAACCTACGTTAATCATAATTTTTAAAACTATTACTTATCAAATTGCAATTGCGATTAAAAAAGGCATATTCAATTTATTGTCTATTTAATTCGCTATGTTTTATTGTTGACTGATATTCTGTTATTAATATTCAGACGGAAAATTGCTCCAATTTCTTTAAATAAATTGTCCTTGGAAGGTTCATGCACTCTGTTTGTTTCGTCAGTGCAAGACTTGCATACGGAAACACCTTCTGCAACATCACTCAATAAATATTGATCACTATGATTACTGCTATATCTGATTCGTGAATAATTTAATCAAATTGAAATTCACGTACGGACACACGAAGATTCTTTTCGGCAATTTTAAAGTAGCAACAGAATGCCTCAGTTTCATTCATTGTGAATTGTTTGTATGCAGAAACGATGACAGATTTATCATAAAGGCATCGACTAAGTATTTGATAGCTGTCTGACTAGACATGTTTTATCTTGAAGTCGTAGATCTGGCGGCTCGGGTCTTTGATTTCCTAATTAATATGTCTGTTGCATTACCTAACGATTTTAGCCTTGAATTTATGAGTACTAACTAGAATTTTGAAAAATTCTATTTAAACAAAGTAATCTTTGTATTCAAACACCTCTTCGAAATATTTAATCGTCCTCGCTCAACTTTACTCTTCCAGGAAATTTCATATAAAGTACAAGGATGCAAGCAACTATGTATTACATATTTCATAAATTATGGATTTCTAAAGGACACCAACGTCTCCTATTGGTAGATCTGTGTATGTTATTTCAGTGTTATTATGGTCCTGCTTGTTTCAGGGAGTTTTTATGGTGTCTGGAGACTAAGCGGATTATCTGGTATGAGGATTATGCTCGGTTTGTTTTATTCCATCGGTTCAGTTAGTGACCATTCAACATAAATTCCTTATTCCTTGCTGGTGCAGTCCGGGCAAACTGCCGTAAACAAAGCTAACGTTGTTTTCAGAATTTTGTAGACCGGAGTTACAAGCTTTATTAAGTCGATAAATTACAATTTTATTTGCATGTGCGGAATTAAATCTAATAATAAGATTAAATGTTGACTTCTGCCTGCGAGTAATTTTTTATTTTAAATTTATTTTACCACTGACAATCATTTCTTGACTATAAAAAGATAATGCATAAAGAGCGATTTACACGAACAAGTTTTTCTTTGCAAGTGACATTAAAAGTTTTCTTTCTCTAATATTTGCATGCATTAGAAAAAAACAACTAATTGCTTGAAAGTTTACTTGTACAAGAAAACTTTTACAGAAAAACTGGAACAAATGCTATTTTCTACAAGTTTCTGTAAAAGTTTACGGTTTGCGCAAGTGCAATTTACCAATTTCACGATATACCAACTTAACTTTACAACGTGTGATTCATTATAACCTTTAGTTCCGATAATTAGAAGTTTGTATCTTTATTGTTTGTGAAATAAAATGTGGCAATGGTAGACTGTCCTGTCCCTTCCACTTTCAAAGGTTATGTTCTTATTTGGTTCTTATCATGTTTATATTTACATTCGTTCTAAAGTTGGCAGTTTTGCACAAGCAAGAAAATTTACAAGAAACACTTTTACATGTAGGTATACTTTTAACGTCACTTTTAAAGCCGCTTCAAAAGGAAAACTTGTTCGTGTAAATCGCTCTTTAGATATAATTAATCGGCATATTTTTTTGTTAGTAAGAGAAAAATATCTAAATCTTCTACTATCTCCATTTTAATAACTGGAAATTGTCGTTAGCCCGATGAAATATATTTAATTAACGATTATGTTCACATTTAATTGCTAAAATATCCTCAGAGTCCCTTAGAAATAGAAAAAAATATCTCCGGGATAAACGATGTTAAACCTTTAGATACAATCAGTTTTTGTACAGTAGATAAATACGAAGTTACATAAATTGAATTATTTTAATTTAGTTTCCGTTCATATGAATATAAATGCCACCGTAACATAAGCTCAGGTCTAAAACTTTGTAATTTTGTTGTCCCACCTCTCCTGCAATAAGTAATAATTGCTCTAACTGGCAGAATGTCTAGCAGTCTTCTTTACACAGGGAAAAAAGAAAAGTAAAAAGTAACACAATGATCGAACCTTATTTTTCTTCAAAAATTTACTAAAATGAAACTTAATTATTGACTTGAACGGAATGAATATAATTACCATTTGAGAAAAGCTTTTCTTAAAAGTTACACAGCTTGTACGGACACAGAATTCCAATTTGATGAAACATTTGATTTAAATTCAGAAATATCATATTAAGGTTTAACTAAAAAACGAGGAATTTACCGTTTCCGTTATATTGAGTTAATTGCAGCAAGTGAACAGCAAATTAGAATGTAAGGAAAGCGGGACTTAAAATTACGCCACCAGATCTTGATTAACGGAAATGCAAAGACATACATATTACGTATGTACAGTCACAATAATAAAATTAGTCGTGACATAACCTTTACAGAAAAACTCATCGTGGACATAATATTTGTGATTTCTAAACAAAAATAATTGACGCTATACCGAATTCACTTTTAAGTAGTAAGATTTGGATGCATTCATAGTTTTTAAGGAGATAGTTACGATGTCCTGTAAGCATGATGATTAATTATTACGATCTTTGATATTGTCTGTAGTACATACATACAATGCCAATGAATGCTCAGTTCCCTCCAGTACTTAAGTATAGAAATAATTTTAATGAAGCATATTCAGTACTAGCGAGTTCAAAGCAGATTAAGAACTTTTCGACCTGTACACTCCAAAATATGTTGGAGTTCGGAATTACTAGAGAATGAAAGCCTCGAAATGATTCGCTATTACTTAGTTGTTGCTAGAATGAGTAACACACGTCCACACTGGAAATGAGTTCCGAGTTGGTTTGCAACTTGTCTGAACTCCGAACTCTTTCATTTTAAGGCGCGTACTGACCAAAGCTCTAAACTTGATCTAAACTTGGTGAAGACGCTTCTCGTGTCGGTCGATTCTGAGCTTTCAGCGAACCGAATCCGATCCGTGAAATAGCGGTAAAAGGTGAAAGGGTTCGGAGTTCGGCAAGCTAGCTCGGAACTCAGTGTGGAGGTGTGTCGCTCATTCTGGCAACAACTGAATAATAGCGAACCAGTTCAGGACTTTCGTTCTGAAATAATTCCGAACTCCAGCAAATTTTGGTGTTTACACGGCGAGAAGTTTTTAACCTGCCTTGAACTCGTTAGTTATTAACTAGCTCCGAGCTAGTTTGAAATACTGTTTTTGGTGAATACGCACCATTACCGCTACTTCATGGATCGGGTTCTATCTGCTGAAAGCTTTGAATCGGCGAACACGAGAAGCGTCCTCACCAAGTTCAAATCTTTTGTCGAACTACGAGTAGCTCTTACCAGTTCTGAACTTGTTCAGAGCTTTGGTCAGTACGCGCCTTAATACTTTACGATCAATCAAATTCGAGTTTCAAATTAGAGGTTAATTGTATTAACTTTGTTTGTTGATTTTAAATAATGACTATACTACCAAAAGACAAATTGAGTGTGTAAACGTCGTCTTACACTGTCCTATTTCTTGTACAAGGTTAGGCTCGATTTCTTTGATCTACAGATATGATTTGGAGATACAATACGTTCTAATTTTTCAGATAATTTTGATTCAATTATTGCTATTATTCAAATTTTGCTGTATTTTTTTTATAACCAATACACATTCATTATTTCTCGGAAAGGACAAAATCAAACAAATATTATCATAAAAGTCACCTTACATTCAGAGCTAAAATAGCAAATATCTTGGTCAATTTTAGCGTCACTGAACAGGTCTGCCTAATTGGTTTAAAAAAGGTAGTGGAAAAACAATCTTCTATTAACCAGAACCAAAATTTCTTCTATAAGTCTACTCACTCAGTTAGAGCATTTTAAAAGAAAGATTAATACCGTACGCAAAGCTAGTACATATGATAAAGTACCGACATGAAGTGACGAAGGTACCACCAACGATTTTTTATTCAATATAGGGCGCATATATTTTTGCTTCAAACATTTTGTGAACGACAGTAGAGATAAGTGTTGTTTATTTTTTTTTCTTTTATTAGAAAATCTTTGAAAACCAAGCTGATAATGATATTTATCTGTGAAATTAATGCGTAATTAAACCAACGCCGACAGCGTCTCTCGCGTATTTTGATAGTTGTGGAATGGTGCTCTCAGGATGCCCTGTGTGTTGTCTTTCCATGTCGATACTTTATCAATCTACTGGCTCTGACCATATGCATATAAATTAAGATAATATTTTTATTTCTCATTTCAAAAAAATTCCACTTGCTAATTTTTATGATAATATGTCAACAACTTTAAGAATTATTGAAAAAAATTAAATTTAAAATTTTGACTTTAACTCCCTGTATCTCCTATATTAATAACTTTTGGACTAGGGCCAGTTTCATAATGGAATTTAAAGGAGACTTTAAGTTTAAAGTCACTTTCAGATATCAAAACAAATAAAAAAACACATTTGTTTACACATTTGATGTGATTTTAATTTTAAAGCTTCCTTTAAATTCCATTATGAAACTGGCCCTATGTGAGTTTAACTAAATTGCAATATTTTGATGTCAGTAATCCCATTCCTTCTAGACCACTTGTATCAAGAAGAAGAACATCGTAATGGTTTTAACAGAGGTCATAAAACAGAAAATAAATATATAAAATAATATCATTAATTAGGTATTCTAGAAAACAAAGCATCGCGAACTTACAGTTATTGTTAGTTTCGAAATAAGTCAATAATTACACGTCTACTCTTCCGTCAGTTTTAAAAGCGATTCTTTTCTGACAGTCTGAAATCTAATCAACAGAGGCGAAGCTTTTTTTTATTACTTCTCCTGAAATTACTATATATTTTTAGAAGAAAATAGCTATTGGTTCAATAAATTAGGAAAATAATTTCTTTCCCTTATTAGCATACGATTTTTCATCGAGGTGATATTGAGATTATTTATTGAGCAAATAATGCAATTCTGAAGTTATAAGGTGTAACAATTTAATTCTCGTAATGCATCATTAAGAAATATACATCTTAAACTGTACACTAGTGACTACTGTCACTTTCAATGTAGAAAGTATAATGTATTTTACACTGATTTCATTTCAAAAATGGGAAAATTCAAAGTGGAAGGAGATTATTTCTACCGATCAGGACTGAAATTTCATGAAGAGTGGGATTAATCCATTACCAACAGAACATGCATTTTTGAACTAAACGCGTAATGTAATGTTACTGCATATACAGGGTTACAAACAGGGCTGGAATTCACTTTCCAGAATACTGTTGAGCAGCTGTCTCACATACTGCTGGATATCACTTACATTAGAAAATTTTCATCCTTTTTGCGCAGCTTTAATTTTGGAAAAGACCGGAAATCACAGGAAGTGAGGTCAATAGACAGGATGATCTAATTGGGTAACCGCTTTTTTAGCCATAAAGTCTTTCAGAGTAAGTGAGCGCACTGTGACTTGGCGCATTGTCACGATGAATGATCCACTTGTCAAGCCACAATGTGGGACTTTTTTTGAACAGAATCTCATAATCCTATAATTATTATAGAAAACAGTTCATTTGGAGTTTATCCAAATATTACAATTTTTGTTCAAATTTTAGGTAGTATTGATTGTTGGTGTGAGTGGAGCATGTCGGCGAGAAGAAATAACTTTTCTTCAAGTTGAAAGTATTAAAGATGGAATCATTTATATTAGCTGAGATTCCTAACATATAGGCCAACGTACAAAGAGAGTTTACTATTTCTAGTGGAAAATGTGATTGTTCTTGAAATATTTCGGAAATATTCACTTCACTCCTCATATGGAAGCGGAAAATGTATGAGGCAATCTGTTGGTATAAATAGCATTGGAAACATACCTAAAGAAATTGCACTGTTTTTGAAATTTCCGAATCCTTCGTACTGTACCGGGCATTGGTTTAGAAGGACGACTGCCACGATACTGACTGATACAGGAGCAGACATCACCACCTCTTAAAAGGCATGATGGATGGAAAACATCAAAAGGGACAGAGGAATATATTATTGATATCTTTTAGCCCAAGAATCGTAAGCCACATTTAACAAATTTTACAAGAAAGAACTTTTTATATAGATTAATTACAACCTTATCACATGTATGTTATGATAATGTAAACACGGTCGTATCCCACTTTTAATAAAACGCAGAACAGTTCTAGTACTTATGACATTCCCAAAATGTCATTTTCACAGAAAATGCCACTTACGATACTGTATGTATCGATGTTGAGAGCTCTGTTGGATATAAACTTCATGTAGCAATGAATAAATACTAATTCTGTTTCCAGTAAGAGCTGCACTGGAATTTACTTACGAATTGTGAAAATGTTACTGTTAACAGTTTGTAGTAATAATAAAAAGTACTATTCAAATGTTCAAAACTCTAAAGTAGAAAAAAAATCATTTGTTATTTATAAACAATTTTCGAAATAGGTTGAATGAGCTCTGTTGACCAACTGATTTAAGCAAATCAACTAGTTCTGACGGCAGGAAACATTCGATTTGTAGATATTGTGCACGGAAATTTACGACACTATCTCGGCATAAAATTAGCAACTGTAAATATATTCTCTTACAGCAGCTGTTACAGCGGCATTTCTTGTTTACTGCCTCGCTTTCATTGACCAATTAACATGTTGGTTCTTAAAATATGTTTTTATTTCAAATTGTTTGCATATTTTTGTTTTTCTTTTTGCTTCACTTGTTTATTGTCGAAGAGCACACTTTTAAATTACTTGGACATTTTTTAATCCAAGACAAGCAAACATTAAGCCTGACAAGTCTCGACAGAAGCGTATTTGAATGTATAGATGGAAAGTCAACAATGCAATTAAATGCATGAACTCTTCCACGCTCACGCATAAATACATGTAATGTCAAAGAGTTACACGTTCAAATATATTTTATATTATAAACATAGACAGTGCAGTTAATTGTTACGACTAGACTCGACCTTATAAAAATAAAAATAAATTATGTAAAGTTAAAGGATTATAAATATTGAGAAGTCAAGCTTTGCAAATAATTGCTTTTACCTCTTGCTTTGTCCATTTTACAGACACAGCTAACGGCACAAAAATGATTTAAAATTATGTACTGCATATTGAAATTACACGCCTCGTTTGTGAATTATTTTTCCACGCCTTACAACTAATTACATACTTGTCAAGTTAACCGTTTTAAAGTCATGGCCATGAATCCATGTTCCCTTAGAGAAGAATACTTTCGAACTTGATCTTTTATGTAACTGACTTCGCAGTTAGCTATTCCTTATTCTCATAATATTTTAATTTGCAATTTTCTCTTGAGTCATATTTTAACATTGTTAACGGTTATAAAAAGAACATGTTCGATAAACTTGAAATATTTATACATGGTGGTGATAGTGTCCCGCAACAAGCTCATAATTTGTTTATTTAATGTTTTTTTGCAAAATCCTGAAACAATGGAATTTTTAAGTTTAAAAAGACACATTCTAGTGCACAAATCTTTAATTGATCGGCATTTGTTTTTTCGCCATAACGTCATTATTAATTTTTTAAATGGCAAGCCTAACTTTTTTATGCAGATTTTGATAGGCCTTCTTGTCAGCAAAATGGTGGTGGAAATAAGTTAGTACTTTCCACAATAAATTTTTCGAAAAACACAGACATTACAATTCAAAAATACAAAGTTATTTTATTTTATTTTAATGATAATCTTGAAATTGAAAACAAAAACTAGTAAAAATTAACGAAAACCAGGAACCAATTTTTCAGATTTTCATTGCAGTATAACATAATATTTTCAAAAAGAATTTCAGACGAAGCGATGGTCTGGATCATGTCTATTTTTTTTTTTTCGAAAAAGTTGTTGCGTAAGGTACTATTTTTTATATCACCATTTAACTGATAAGAAGGACGATCAAAATGCAATGTAATGTTCATTGCATTGCGTCCGTATAAAGCCTGCTTTATACCTGTCAGCATTCTGAAACTATTAACTATTTACTTATTTGAGCAAAATAATAAAAGGTCGAAAAATGTTATAACACACATAGCGAATTCTTTTAAGAAATAATAATGTAATCGAAAATGTATTTAAAATGTGATACAATTTCATGGATGAATATAAAATATGTACAACGAGTTCTGTTAAATGGGTAGTTTTTTTCCAATATTGAAATATAAATTTTCTTTTAAAAAAACGTTTTCGTTACATTGCTCTTAATTAATAAATAAAAGTAATTGTGGTTTCCGTTCCTTTTTTGTTTAGTACGAAAATAAGACATTAAATATGTTTTTTTATGCAAAATTATTCTTTACAATATATTAAATGTAAATTTTAGTTTTTCGAATTTTATGAAAGAATTTGTATACTGCAATTAATATCACCCCGAAAAAATTATGAAAATGTAATTAATATCTGAATATGTCACGCTTTTTGATTAAGGAGGTCTCAAAACATCATACAGATAATATAATGAGCTATTGTTGAATGTGCAATGCAAAATAATGCATTTGAAATACTCTCGTTATCCAAAGCAATAATGCCAAACAACTTAAATAATAATTAATAATCGTCAACCGATTATAAAATGATATTGCATTCTATATTAAGGCACGTCGAGGTTATGTTAACAATCGAATCGTGATTTAATTTAGACTAAAGTGATTGAAGAGGTTCAAGTAGTATGGCAAAATAATTTATTTTTGCTTATATGAGATAGCATAATTGCAACTAGATTAAAAGCAGTAAAATTTGTGAACATTCTTGTTATGAAGAAGCTAGATTTTGTATTTACAATAAATAAAACATGAATAACATTTTATAAGAGCCGTTACTGACTTAACTAACAATAAGTAAAATTTATTAACCGGAATTTTACATACAGTAATTTGTATGTTGAATAATTTTATTGTCTTTAATTTTGTTTAAAAACAAGTTTTCTTACAAAAGTGATACATGAACAAAGTATTTCATAGCGCAGAGTTTATTGATCCACACCTTGTTTTAATAATTGTATTTTTCGCTTGTAATCGGAGGTCACATTGTATTAAATTAGATCCGATCGACATATAATAAAAAAATGATATGTAGTTTCATCATACTTACGACCGGTACTATAGTCATTGGTTAATTTTAATTTACAGTTTATTCCCATATAAACAATTGTCTCTGCAATTGTACTTATGGGATTAAACCAAAGGTTAAAGTCAATCAGTCAATTAATTAATTAATTAATTCAAATTCGTAATTAGAAGGTGGGTAGAGATGTCTACTTAAGCACGAAACAGTTCTAATCGGAAGAGATAAATTGTAGGCATTTGGTGTACAGTTTGTATTATAAACTATACCACAAATAAAGTACATATTGTTTTAAAAATTTTTAATATTCCTTCACTGTACTATTAATATACAGTGTTCGCCAAAAAGTCGGCATCAAATGGGAAAAAAAAATTATTTCTGATTTTTCGAAAAAACTTTTTACGGCAATAATTTGTGCTTGTCTGAAAACCTATTTAGCCCCTATTAGATACACCGAGTGATTTTTACTTAGTTAGAAAGTAGCGGTTTTCGAAATTGCCGAAATCCTAAAATTTAGGTCGCTGTAAAATAATATTTAGGGGGTTTTTGTGACAGGAGTTCATTAACAGGAGTAGATTAGAGTTTTTAGAAGACATTCCAACACCTGTTAATTATCATTAAAAAAATATTTCTCCTCAAAAGCAAAAAAAACGTTGCGATTAGGTACAAATATTACTTTTCGGTAAATAGTAAAATATCTAAAGCAATAAATACCTTTCTCTATTTTTCTTTCCAATTACAAATCTTTGAAGTTTTCATCTAAAATTATTTGAAATTTAAAATTAAGTTTTGATATGTGAAATTTTGTGAAAAGTTCAAAAATTGAAAAATTTAATTTTTGCCGAAGTTAAAGAAAAAAAACGTTATTTTCTGGCCTTGAGATTGTTCAGTAAGTTAAAATCAATACACAGTAAAAAAGTCTCGTTGAAATCTTGATTAATTTCCAAGAAATAACAATTTTAGGATTTTGGCAATTTCGAAAAACGCTATTTTCTAACCAAATAAAAATCACTCAGTATATATAATAGGGGCTAAATAGGTTTTCAGATAAGCACAAATTATTGCCGTAAAAAGTTTTTTCGAAAAATCAGAAATAATTTTTTTCCCATTTGATGCCGACTTTTTGGCGAGCACTGTATAATTTAAAAAATCTGAAAGAACTCAATAGTGACTTGTGTATATATGTACTGACACTAACGATCCAGATACAGTGTTGCCAGGGGATTATCACCAAAATAACAAGCAGATGTCGCCAAAAGAATCTGGCTGTCAAAAGACAGCGCAAGACACTTTGTTTTTGGAATTAGGAAAAAATATCAATTCCTAACTTTCTATTGTAAATAACACGCATGGTTCATCTTCCCATGTTTTTTTATACTTTCTACTCATTGTGGGTAAATTCCAATTTTCAAAGAAATACACGACACCGTGTATTTCGACGGTACACAAGATCACCAAAACACCAGCTAGCACTACACTCACACTATCACTTGAGAGATGACAAGTTTGACATTTGACATGACGAAACCACGAGACCCGAAAAAATAAATGCATATAGTAGATTGACAAAAGATAGGAAACAGATAAAACAGATGTAAAGCTACAGAATATGAACTCGCGTAGAAATAAAATGGAGATGCCAATAATCGCCTTAATTTTTTAAAAATTCGCCAATTTGGTCGCCAGTCGCCAAATTAGAATTAATAGCTGCATTCCTTTTGCCACAAATCTCACTTCAGATCACATAAACGTCATTTCCGTTAACACGAACAAGTAAGTTTGAACAGATATTTCAATCTAGCAACCAACGGGAATGCTCGAGCGGCAAGGTGGGAGGTCGAAATCTCAATTCAAACACTTGTTCATGCTAGCGGAAGTGACGTTTATCTGATCTGAGGTGAGATTTGTGGTAAAAGGAAAGCACCTAATGTCTCCGAAAAACTGAAATCGTCGCCATTTTGGCGACAAGTCGCCAAATCTGGCAACACTGTCCAGATAAGAAACTGGGGACTAAACATTTAAAATTGTCATTCCAGGAGCTCAGTTGTTTTGTAAAATGAAAACCTGATAGGTAAGAATGATAAGTTAATGCAAGAGTGGGTGTTGAGTTGTGTTTTGTAGCATTTGTAAAGTGCGACAGATATTATCCTGCTGTGGTTCGTTAGCGAACTGGATAGATTACAAAAGTATTTGCAAGAACATTACATAAATGAAAAGGGGTTGATTTTTTTTTTATGTGTATGTTTAATTACTTCAAAACAATACTTTATACAAAATAGAAAGTAATTATGCATGGACGGGTGCAGAACTAGATTGTACCGTTTCCCTTAAAATAACACGAAAAGAAAATATAAAAATTGAACTTTAACATTTTTTATTATGCGGAAACTAGTGATGACACAAATATTTATTTTTCAATACTAAGCAATTGAAACCAGATGAAATTGCATCAGGTATAAGATATATCCAATAAAACAAAGACAACAATTATTATCAGTAATAGTGCCTATATTACGTGTGTAGAAAAGTGAAATTTTACTAAACTAGTTTGGCTTGTTTAAATACGAGCGAGCATAGCGAGCGAGTAACTTTAAAAGCCATACGAATTTAGAGAACACTTTTCTAGCGAGTTGCGTATACTATTTTTTCGCATTTCATGCGAAAATTGATTTTGTTAATGTTTAATATAAGTGACATTAATCACTGTCACATTATTCGTTTGCAGGGTTTGCGGCTATTAAGCGGAGTTTGCAGCTAGTTTGCGGAGTTTGCGGGTCGTTTGCGGAGTGTTGGGTTCCTTTATAATTAATAACTGTCACAATTCACAATTGATGGACGAAAAATTATGGTAGTTAGTATGTTGCTATGATTGTTGTGATGACTGCTATGTTGTAAAGTAACCAATTAGGGGAGACCGTATATGGTTGTCTCACGGGTTGGTTGTCACACCTAGTATTTCTCAGTAACTAACTACTGATATCGGCTGTGGCTCTAACTAGTGATTATTTACAATTATTGTAGACAATCACTAGCTATAGCCACAGCGAATATCAGTAGTTAGTTACTGAGAAATACTAGGTGTGACAACCAACCCGTGAGACAACCATACCCGGTCTCCCCTACTATGTGATTTTGAGGATATTAATATGATACGTTACTGCATGAAATGGGAAAAACTAACATATGTCCAAATAAATTTCTGATAAAGGTAGGCCATGGAAGATAAATTATTACATTATTTACATTAAAATATTGTCCAGTTCTTGAGTAGTTAAGTAAAATTAGAGTTTAATTGGCCATATCTTACAGCGTGATATGTCACTACCTACCTTCATCAAAAATTTATTTGGACATATGGTAGTTTATACATGTAAAATGTAAATATTGATTGATAAATTACAGATCTTTAATATTTTTATTTACATTTGATTCTCAAGACACGAAAGAATTAAAAAAGTTTCGAATCAATGAGATATCGAAGTAATTTGTGGCTATTACTTGAAAATAATATTGCTTACAAAATTTAAAGCATGTACAGTAAAACCTCCTTAGGCAGACACCCACCTATTAGAGGTGTCTGCCTAATAGAGGGTTTAAAAATTGATGTTGACTAAATAAACAACTGTTGAAACGTTAATTAATTTTACTCATTTACTTTGAAAGTAATCGCTAATTTTAGTTTGTTTACTGTTGAATTTCGTCACCGAAATTGAATCTCAAAATGTCAAAGGAACCGACAAAGCTTTACTTCCTGATTTACGGGATTTTAATGTGTGTTTAGAGTTTAGACAAGTACAGTCAGCACCGATAACTCTTGTCAGCTATCTAAATGAACCGAAAAATTTATCTGGCAAGTGGCCGCGTAATACTTAGAGGTAAATTTCCCAAGAATTTTAAATTTTTGCCGCAAATTTTATATCACTGTCATTTTGTACAGGTGTCCGCCTAATAGAGTTATCAATGTAAATATTTCATATAAAACAATTTGAGGAATTACAAATTAAGAGAGGCGTTCGCCATGAAAGTTTTCAGTGTATTTATACCTATATATATCTTATTATCCGACATAATAAAAGGTTTAAATTACTTTTGCATTTTTCGAAACATAGTCATTAATATCCATTCACGATCTTTTTACACTGTAGAGGGACATGCTTTTTTTTTTCGTTAAGTTACGTACATGAATTTTGATAGAACTCAAAATTTGACAAATGTAAAATTCTGACACATTAACGTCAGTCCCATCGACTATATTGCTTCTTATACTCTACGATGGCATGAAGAAAGTAAAATAATAGCATTAAAATAAATAATTACTTATGACTTTGTAATACGAAGTCAAAATGCTCAAAATCGTCAATGTTTTTTGACGTCAGTTTTCAAAAATATAACCATCAAATTAAAATAGAACATATTCACTTGGAGGAACCAAAAAAAATGTCACCCTAACATGGCCTACTCTGAGTCTAAAAAGATCGTGAATGGATTAAAAATCTAATAGATTTCATATTTTTCTAATATTCTAAAATTGAATAACGGCAGTTTGAAAATCTGACAATTGCACAGGCTTGAACATTTGAAAAAACAAATAAAACTAAAATAATAATTGACGAGCTTCTTGGAAAAACCTCGCGTGTTCATTTTTGCCGAAATCCTCATTTCACTGCCATCTTCGCTTATAACTGTAGAGCTATCAATTTCTGTACTGAGATTCTGTAAACATCTCATAGGAGCCGGAATATAACTTAGCAAAATCTGTGGGTTTCTGTAAAAATCTCACATGTCCTGGACATAATGATGATTTTGCTAGAATTCGAGCGGACATGTGAGGTTTTTATAGAAACCCACAGATTTTGCTAAATTATAATCCGGCTTCTATGAGATGTTTACAGAATCTCAGTATAGGAATTGATAGCTCTACAGTTATAAGCGAAGATGGCAGTGAAATGGTGATTTCGGCAAAAATGGACATGTGAGGCTTTTCCAAGAAGCTCGTCAATTTATCATAGGTTATTACTTATACTTTAGTTTATAACACTACCGATTTTTATTGCTGTACGACAAATAATACGTTTGCAGTAAGTATTTCAAGAGAAATAGAACATCATATAGTTTTCAACAAAATATTAATTTACTCTTAGTTGGTGAAATAAATATAAATATTTTATATGCTACTGTTTAGAGGATCAAGTGTTATGCCTTTCTATAAGAAAATACACAGGATGTTCAATTTAAAAAATCCCGCTGAATGCATTTTACGTAATATTCTGTATGTAGGTATCAAAATAATTTTTGGTTATAGTGCTCCATAGGTAAAATGTCCCTATGAAAGAAAAAAAATTCTACCTCGTTCTGTAAATAGAATAAAATAAACTAGAAGTACTAAAAAACAAATGAGAACTAATTGAGAAAAAAAAAAGATAATAAATTGAAGAGTAATATGTATTTCAATTGCCATTAAATTTAATATATTTATAATATTGATTTTGAATCAATGACACAATCCTATTTAAATTCTAATAAGTATGTGAAGTAAACTGAATGTATTTGAGCGAACAATTCAGTAGAAATAACATTAATTAGTAATATAGCTAATCTTTAAGATTGGTTTTCGTGATATTGTCAATATAAAAAATGAAAAAAAAAATTATATTTAAAAAGATTTTTAAAATTCTTTAAATTACGTTAAGTTTGAGTTGCGACATCCTGCGATCGCTTTTTGAATCTGCTGAAGAGATACCAAATAAGGCCGAAACAGCTGTACAGAGGATGCTCGAGGAATTCACTGCCATCAGAACCGATTTCCAAGAAAATTATTAATATTTCATATAAAATTCGTATGTTTTAACAATTAAGGCATGTTTTAAGGTGAAAGACTGTAAAGTGTAATGATCTCGATACCTCATTAGAATACTGTAAAAAATGTTATTGCTTTTTGCCGCAACATATTTATAACCACACATTCAGAGATTATTTTCTAAATTACGCAGGCTTACAATGCCCCCAATAGCAGGCTGCATAGAACTGAATGAGATTATAATAACCTAGGATCTAGATATACCTACACATACATATTTGAAATTGAAACTGTCACGCACTCAACCAAAGAATATAGAAAATAAATAAGTGTATTTAGTGTATTGTACGTATAATTAAACTTGTATCACAAACTCTTTTAAACGGACACTAAAAAAAAGAGTTTGTGATACAATTTTCATCGGACAAGAACCAGCTTTAATTTAAGTATAATTAAACGTTCCGATACATACTTTTTCTATTGTATATAACAATTACCTTAAAAAACTCGACAATGAATTATGTATTGACATTCGTTCCGCAAATTGAGAAGAACTTCGTCGCAAATTAACGGTTTCTGCTGAACAGTCCGTTCATAAGCCGGAAGCTTGCTAATGGAGAAAAGTAGGTGTTGAAGTATCGGTAACGTGCGAAAGACATTATCCAAGAGGTGGTTCGTTAACCGACTGAAGACTGGATGGAATAATTAAGCTAAGAGTGTTTGCAAAAATATAAAATGCATTGCGCGGAGATGTTGCAAGGTGGTGTTGCGAGGGGATGTTTACGATTTACGAGGGAGAGACAGATCTCTTTGGGAAGCGATAATGGGTGCAAGCAAGAGAGGAACAGCCATCCGGATATTAGAAGAGTGTTCGGTTCCGACGTCAGCCGAGGGGGGTTCGCAAAGTGTCCTAAAAGTTTTACAATCGCTAGCTGGCTGTGCGGTATACGGCATGCTTGATGGCCTATCTTCCAATGTGAGTAGCGGCCATAACACTAAGATGTATACGACTGCGCTGGGCCCCTCCTATATGCTATATGCAATCCGCATGCCACATACCTATAGGTATAACCCAAAGAGTGCAGGGTGCTGTGGCTGTGACAGTCATTAGTCGTGTTCGACAGCCGCGGGCGATCTGGAGGTGAGCAACCTAACCTACTTTACTAATTATATACTGCTTTCAACAATCCATGCCCGGCATTGTCGGCAATTAGGGGGCCCTCAACCGCGTGCCAACGCTTGTTGCTCATGCAAATTCTCCTATGCGTTTCAACCCACACAAGCATCACCAGCTTTGCACATACATATGCATGCTCAACATAATAATTCAACTCCGCACATTTACAAACGTGCATGCACTACATAATCCATCTTCCTAGAGTAACAACTTACAACATCCTCCAAACATAGGTACATTGAAATACAATTGTCTCACTGAATGAATTATTTTAAATTATTTTAAAACAATTTATATTAAATTAAAAACAAAACAATCAACTCATATATTCTTCTTTAATTCTTTAATCAGATCATCTAGGTCATTTAAAATGTTAATTTTAAAATCAAAAAATTCTACTAAGTATGTAAAAAATAGCATTACTTACATATACACATAGAACGAAGTAACACAAATATACTTAACACTTATTTTTGTAAGTCCGTTTTGTTATTCCGACTATCGATTGCTTTTCGAGAAGTTGGTCGAAAAAGAAAACCTAATTTCAACTCTAATAACCGCTTGTTGCTTCGCTGCAAAATGAAAGACCTAATTGAATACGATGTGTTGATATGGGGGGTCGTCCAGACGTCTATATGGCGCTGATTGTGTACAGGGCAGATCGATGTCTTCCACCCTCGCTTGTTAACCCGCTCACCCCCAACTCGCCCTTAGTCGAGAAGGACTACTTGTGAATGTCGGCCATCTTGATATGTGTATCGGTTCGCTTAATGTGACACTGATTGTTTTTCGACACGTCATTGATCCAAAGTTTCAACGCTTGTTATTAATTTAGCTACAATATTCTCTACAGCACTATGAGATGAAAGGACATCAGATTTAAAGAAAATTTATAAAGCATTTCAAAACGCACTGAAGCTCTTAAATAAAATGAAGATACTTCTGATGTTTCCTTACATCATTTCAAAATGTGTTCTCTGTATACTGTGAAGTTTTGATGTCTTTCGTAACTTAAGTGGTTTAATATATGTGCATCTGAAATCGAAAGCATACGAAAAATCCAGCTTAAATTAACTGTGGATATTTCCATTCTTTGAAGAAAAAATGCTCTTTCTTAGAATAAATCAGATACAAGCATTTTGAAAACACTCCATAGTACTTAATCGAAAACTGTTCCATTTTAAGTATATCTAATTTGAAAATTTCTAAGCTTCACTACTTTGCTGAAATTTTTACTTTATGTCAGACTTGATTTTTTAGTTTTTGAAAAATAATAGCACTCTAAAGAAATTTAAGTGTTACGTGCTTCCGCAAAGATCTTCACTTTAGCATTTCTAAATACACTTACGTCAGAAAGGAATACCTTTAAAGAAAATTCTTTCCGAATATCTTTGCCCATAGTATTGGTGTTCACTAAGCTCTCTATGTTCTAAACTTGAAGTATAACATTTTTATTATGTCTTTACATGTTTTCTCGTCCAAAAAATAAACCATAACCTAATTAGTATGTTTGTGTCCAAAATAAGAAATTGTTACTGTCGTAGTAGACTCGCAATACCTTCAGAGTGGATTTCATCTTGACATGTCATCATGTCGTTACTTAAAAAGTAATCAGAATGTGTAATGGCAGTGAAGAATTGAATGGAAATGCAATGACGAGTACAATATTTTTCAATTCGTCGCAGAAGTAATATAAAGACCTGCAATAAAATGAACAGATTTATATCATCTTTAAAGATCAGTAAACTCAGAAACTGTAAGAAGATCGAACCGAAATAACAAAAAATAGTTTGGTTGTTGTTGGTTTCCGGGTTGAAATCACGTCCAATTCCTTTGCTTTCCTGCCCAAGGACGAAACGCTGGGTGAAAAGCAAGAAAACTTGACAGGGTTTCAGCTCAGAAATCAAGGACAACCATGGACTAGGGTCGTGGAAGCCTTCAAAGTAAATAAATGGATTATTTTCAACTCACCCTGAAAACACGTTTCCATACAAATATGAAATTTCGGTTTAGAAAATATGGCTCAACAGGAACGGAATTCAAAAGTAGATAAATGAACGATAGGTTTAGTTCTTCAGAATTTAGTTCATTAGAAATTGTCGCAGGAGCCCGGCCAGAGCAAAAAGCGGGGTGGAAAAGTCCTTTGGGGAAGTCAACAAGAAAGCTCTGAAGCAGGCGTCACTATTAACGAGAATATTTGCAACATAAAATTTTTAAAATAACTGTCCAATTGATGAAGGTAATGTATACTCACTACTCAGGTGTAAAGAAAACCGTAGAAGATTTAATGAGACCTAAAAGGATTTAAAGTGTTCCATTCAAGAAATATAAGGAACCAAATTTCCAAAGAGAGCAAAACGAAATAAACTGTAGATTAAAAATTTCAGAATTTAAATATAATGCATTACTATTCCAGGTTATTTTGTTTGACGTTACTCTCAATGGTCTAGTTGTCATGAAGGAAATCAAATTAGTTTTCATAAGAAAACTGATATAAAAACAGTTCTTCTCAATTTTTAAAAAGATTCTGTTAAAATGAGTACTTCTTCGAATTAAACTTCTCCACACACAATTTGTTAAATAGTTGGTATATGTAAGTATTATTAGATCTTCTTGTTCAAAACTTCCTTAGAAGTATAGATACACCCTGATCTGCAACATACACTTTATGAATTATATGCATTAATTACGTACCGTATTATAAGTGCTGCCAATTGTAGTGAAGCACTGAAAAGATAAAAAAATATCATTTTTCATATTTTACTTCTGGTTTATGAAAATATGAAAAGTTCTTACCTCTTACAAATTGAAAAACACTCTGGCTCAAGATCATCTGAACACACTAATCCCCACGAGTTTTATCCGAACCCGAAAACGTACGAGGGCCATTGTTTTTGCTCGCGTTTATTTTAGTTCCGCCCGTAACGAGATTTTTATTTAGAGTAAGATTTATAGTTGCTTGTCCGGCCTGCAAAATATTTTGGATTGTTTATAGTCCGCGGAGTTTACAGTTTTCGTGTTTAAAGCTGACGGAAAATAATTTAGGCGGATCCACACAGCCGTTGCCCGTGATTGCGCTGGTTCTGGGACTTCAAACAATTTCATAAAAATTCGAATATAAGTATGACGAAAGTTCCAAGAAATTCGACATTTAAAAATTTATTTGTATTGGCAGACCTGACGGCTCGATGTTGTTGAAAGGATGTCAGTTTTATGGGCGTAATATTTAAATGCCTACTGGATACAATAATAGATCGATAATAAGTATTATTCCTGGAAGAAGACAGACTGTCTAAGAAAAGATTCTGATGTAGTCTTTTTTTTTTTTTTCAAAAACGAAGATATTGTTTATGACAACAAACACCGCTTTCAAATGTTATGTCTTCCTTACATCTGCGTTTCCTTGGAAATGATATTTTTGGTTATAAAGGAGTTAGCTGCTAGCTTCTTCCTCTTGATTTTTGATTAATCTGTTGAGATTTATTCCTTTTATTTATTTATTCATTCCTATTATGTTTTAATACTTTCATTAAACTTTAAAATTCTTTAATTAAAACATGCCGCAGCGCTTCCTACATTTCCTATCCCTAACTTTTAAAAAATAATACCGCAGCTATTATTATTTGTAACAGGTTCATACCATTTAAGCGTCTGAAACATTTCATAAACATAATCTGTTAATGCTGCAAGTCGAATCAAATTCACTATTCTACTTGAAAACATTCGCTGTCCAAAGGCAACAAAATTAAATATTTTTCAATATATCACTCACAATATTTACATGAAAATCCTCTGCTAATTCACCGTTTACTTAGGAAACGTTTTATTAAACTAGGCAAGATTAATACAATAAACAAACACCAGCAGTCATATTGTTTTTTGTATCAACATCTCGTAAAAGTGAAAAATAATAAAGTCCGACAATAAGTTATTTAGTTCTACTTAGGATTATTACTAAATAGAATCGCTTCTTGTCGATACTGTGCAAATAGTTCTTTATTTATTGCATTCAGTTATAAACTGCGGTATTGTATTTCGTTAAAAATGTTAACAGATACAAGCGGTGGTCTGATTCCATCACACCCCTCTTACGTCTTTTATTTTCTTTATTTAAGAATGCTCAAAAATTACGCTACTTACTTTTTATAAGTTCAACCGTATTTGCATTTTCTTAAAGCACGAATTTATTAATTTTTGTTGTACAAAAAAGGTATAACTTATTGTTAGTACAAGATGGTTTGATGAGTTAACTTGTTAGATGCCTACCCGCAGGAAGCTTATTAATTGCACACATAAATTTGAGGTGCTCCAAGGAAGCTACATTTAATTTCTTTTTATTGAGGTCCTAACGATTTGTTAGAATTGTTTTTGATTAGTTTCGATAAAAATAGTATAAAAAATATAATACATATCTATTTACCAACTAAAATTATTGCCAAAAATCATATGTCACAATTAATATATTCATTATGCAACATGTCACAAGTGTGAGGTTGTCTGTTATAATAATATAAATAATAACAATCTTTGTTTCAAATCATTTTGTTCACAATTAATTACAAACGGCCTGAAGACGTCAAATATAAACAAAATTTTAAACAAAAGGAGTTTGTCTTAAGCCTTTTTTCGATTTTGTATGCGACGGAAATCTTAGAATCATTATCTTTCATTTATTGTCAAAATTATTTCTAAATGATGGAGGGTAGTCTAGAAAGCCGTCGGAGGTGGCTTTTAACGAAAGAGCAAAATATTTCGAAGACTTAAATCGTAATCATAAAAAACGACCACGGCGAAGTGAAACAGGTACTTCAGTTTTCAAACATTTTGGTTGTGTAGCATTAACGCTTATGTTTGTCATGTATTTTTCAACCTATAAAATCTCATCCACCTCATTCGATTCCAAAGAAATAAATATTCTCTGTGATTAGTAATACTAACAGATAACTTGCAATCGCGTTTGAAGTATTACCTTCTGAATTGCATTTAATTGGGGCATTTTTATTTGTTTTGTCAAAATAATTTTAGTGTCAAAACTACAAAAGTTCATTTTGAAGCACGCTTCGATCAACTAAAATTTAGTGTGTAGTTGGTTTTTCTAAACACGTTCAATGCCCAAAAACTAAAGTTAAATATAATCACCTTCGATTGCACATGTTATGTATTTAATAAATTGCATTCAAGGATATTCGAACATAACCTTTTCGGCGAAGAAGACTTTTCTCTGACTATAAGATTAGAGATGCAGCGAATATCCGGTGACTAACCAGTATCCGGCCACATTTTTGCTATCTGACCGGATACTGGCTGTTAATATTAGACCGTGCCGGATATTTAACGTGTAACAACACTGTTGATTAACAAAATTTAAAAAAAACAACTTCTGAAAAGTCACGACTTTGTTAAGATTTTGAAATTTGACATGTTGAAGTAATGAACTTAAAAAGAAATTACTGCATCTTTTATTATTTCTAATATTTTACAATTGTTTGTTAGATACATGTAATTCCGTTTGTAATTTTTTTCAACAAATAAAAGGATTTTTTGTTGCAAAGAGATCGTCATATTATAAATATTATAAATTATATTATTAAATAGAAATCACAATTATTACTATGGGAACCAAAAGATAAAGTTGTGATGGAAAGAAGCATCCTAAAACAATTAATGTCTTCATCTCAGGTAAAAAACTAGTCGTTCTTGTTGTAACAATGACATTAGTGACTAGTTGCCCAGCACAAGTGTTTCATTAAGAGCCGGTCTTTCCATCTACCCGTTAAAGTTATCCGGCGAATAAGTGTGAGTGTGAATAAGTGAGTGTTTGATTTACTTTTATGAATTGTTTCTATGGTAGTAATCCGTCAGTTAGTTTTTCAAGAGTTGGAAAGACCGGCCTCAAGTCTGCCTCTTCCTTACTTTTTCACATTTAATTTTTTTTTGAGTATCTCTAAAAGTAACTTATAATAAAGTTACAAGTTACTAAGGAATTGTAGCTTAAATACATGTAACTCGAATAAAGTTACATTTCAGTTGAGGAGCTTAGCTACTTGTTCTTTTAAGTAACTGCAACTTGTAACTAGTTACTTTTGGCTAGTAGCTTGCCCGACTCTGATTGTATTTAAGTTATAAGACATTTTGATTGGTCTTATTTAGATGAATATTATTTGGCTAACCAAATACGTAGGTATGTACATGGAATTTTCATCATTTTTTTTTTATTAATTAAATTTCAACTTTTTATCCTTAACTGATAGACAATATTACTGTTTGAATTGGCTTCCGGTTGGAACCGCGTCACGTTGACTTCTACTGCCGACGTTTCGTTCTTCATTGCAGAAGAACTTCTTCAGGGCTGCTGCTGCTGGTGGTGTTGCTGCTGCTTCGGGTTAGTCGTTGAGACTAGCAACACCACCAGCAGCAGCAGCCCTGAAGAAGTTCTTCTGCAATGAAGAACGAAACGTCGGCAGTAGAAGTCAACGTGACGCGGTTCCAACCGGAAGCCAATTCAAACATGGACGACGGCCGCGGAAGCCTTCAAGTTAAATTGACAATATTACTTTTAATTTTGCAAAATAAATTTCCGCACTTGTCCGCAAAGACAGAAAGAGAAATAAAGGCCGCTTTACATGTATGCAATGCAATGAAAATTGCACACAAAATGCAGTTGCTGGCGATTTTG
Organism: Dorcus parallelipipedus; assembly: GCA_958336345.1. Classification (NCBI taxonomy): domain Eukaryota; kingdom Metazoa; phylum Arthropoda; class Insecta; order Coleoptera; family Lucanidae; genus Dorcus; species Dorcus parallelipipedus. Next base: position 9,558,329 of record OY284482.1, on the reverse strand, counting down.
TATTTAAGCAATTTCTGAGTATTTGTACTGAAAGGTACCAATTTCTGAACGTACATTTTTATGGTTCCTCATATTTTTGAGTATTCTTATTAAGATTAATTAACAATTATTTTTCACGCACATGCGCACAATAAAAAATTCGTCTTGCTGCAAGACAAATTGCATCATAGAAAATGGTCTTAAGATAAGTACATATTTATAAGGATATCCTAATTGTATGATAACAACTACTTAAAAAATTAATTAACTATTTTAATTGTACGTATATTCATACGACAGCTATTAAGTAATAATTGTAATTAACACTATCATAAACATACGAGACATCAAATGATATGACAGGGATTCTAACCAGATGAAACTTTCTGACGTTCGTTAGAATTTTAATGAAACCAGATATAATTTCCTTCTGAACCAAAGAGATTATGAGAAGTTTTAATAGCAGCAATTCAGTATAAATAAAATTCGGTCTTAAGTTAATTTTAATAATTTTTTAAATTGATCAAGAATATATATATTTTTCTTAATTTCTGAAGCATATTTTTGGCAATTCTTCCTATCTGTTTCAGATTATTTACTTTCATAAGAATTTATATTAGCTTTAATATAATTATTGCTCACAAATAAATAATTCTGTTAGCTGTAATGTACCCTACTATTTCGTGTATTTCGTGTAATTGTTTGCCGTGACAATAACTCTTTTAGAAATTGTTAAACGTAAGCACTTATCTTCATTTAAACGGCAAATGCTTGTGAAATTAAACGAAAAAAGGAAAAACGTATAATTTTGCCAGTTGACCCATAAACTTCCTGTCTCCATCGATTCACCCCTTCTAATTTATTTAAAAAGTTATCTCGCATAAAAGTTTCACTAAAATACGAATCCGAATGAAATATCTCTCCGTAATCAGTTTAAGTGTATGCAGGATTTTCCGTTTCCCTACTTTACTACCTCTTCGGCTGTATTCGAATGTAGGTCCTAGAAACAATTTTTGCCGGATTTCTCTGGGATGACTCGTAGTGAATACATTTTCCGAACGAACCCTCGACCACAACGCTTCGCATAAACTGGAAACGGCGAAAACTGGAACTCTATTAAGACTAATTGCCATTTGAGCTACTTCAATTGCTTATTCACAGTAATTAAACTTTCTGCTGTGGCTGAACTTACTTCCTTGTCGAGACATTTCAGACAAAGTTCATTTGCAGTAGAATGAAGTTATTGTTTCTAGAATGTAGCGTGCACTTTTAATGTCTAAGTTATCGTTACAGTTATTTATTTATAGCTTTCAATTTTTTGTAAGTTGATTTAAGCTATTCCTACGCAGAACTGTAACTTCATAGTCAATATAGAACCGCAATAAATATTTCAGAATGCTTACTCCACATTTTACTGATAGTGTAGACAATTTGTATTTGCTAATGAAAAACGTCTGGAAATTAAATTTTTGATCTACTTGCAAACTGTACTGTAATATTTCTTCACTTTTTAATGAAGTGTAAGATATTATTGAATAAGATTTAATATTTGTTTTAAAATTTATTCTACAGTCTGTAAAATCATTACTTTAATAAGTTTAGTTTTCGTCATACTTATATAAATTTACATCACTGCTTTTATGACGAGCTAGTATTTTTACATCATCCAAATTTCACTTCTTTTCGTTATTTTTTTATTATTACCTTGTATCATGTCTCATTGGGTCTTCTTCTTATTTTCTTTCCTTGTTTGTACTATGTGTTTTTTTAAAAATGCCATAAGGGGTGGCTGTGGAAAAGAAAATTCATGTCTTAGCTCCATTCATGTACTTTAAATTGTCAGTTTTGGCATGTGTTAGATGCCAAGCTAAGACATGAGTTTTAAATTTGATGGCCAACCGTCATGGCATTTTTTAAAAAATACACCGTATTTATTTTACTTGTCCACTCTCTATAGGTTCTTTTAAAAAAATAAAATAAAAGGTTTTATTTTTTGAATTATTTGCCTACAACGGCACGGAGAACATTACCTTTGATTCTTTTAAGACTAGGAATCCGAAGAGTGCAGTTATAGATGCACATTAAATACCACGATCTACTAGATTTCCTGAGATGGAGTCTTTTATCCGGCCTGCGCAATATTTTTATTTAAAGCAAATTTTGCCCGTTTTGGCGCTAATTACCCTAACAGAAGTTTATTTGCCACTTGATAAGCAAATATTAATTTATGTGTGCAATATTTTGCGAATTAATCAAAATAAACTTGTAACAATTGGTAAATGATTTTCATTGAAAAGAAACTTTTTATGGGCCAGGTTTAGATAAAGAGAAAGTGTGGTATTAAAATTATCAGTTCGTGTTTTAAGCCATGTTTGTTTGTTTTAGTAATTTTTGAATTATTACGTATATTAAAAGTTCGCCTTTGAAGTCGCTGTAAACGAAGAAGTCTGAAGACGCAATTGAAGTTAGGAATGGTAAGGTTCGTTTGCTAAATGTGAGAGTTTTTAGGTAATTGTAGTTGTTGATCTGTCAAAATAAAAAATATAAAATTTGAAGCCACTTTCTGCATAAATTAAGATTCAATGGAAATTAAATGATCTGCTAGAATCAGACCACCTACTGCACCTTGTAACATTGCATTTATTCATTTTTTGCTGGTGTTTGCTAATTACTAGTAGTAATATTAAATAAAAATTAAGTACCTGTAACCAGACTGTCCAAAAATGGAAATTAAACAAAATTCAAATGATATAAACAAGGAGAGCAAAAAATTGCCAGAAAACTGCAACTGAGCAAAAAAAATTCAACTTTACTAGCTATAGGGGAGACCGGGTATGGTTGTCTCACGGGTTGGTTGTCACATTTAGTATTTCTCAGTAACTAACTACTGATATTCGCTGTGGCTATAATAGTTAGCTATATTGGCTAGTTATAGCCACAGCCAATATCAGTATTTAGTTACTGAGAGGTGTGACAACCAACCCGTGAGACAACCATACCCGGTCTCCCCTACATATACGCATAACTGTCAATTTGACACTACCAACTGCGATCTTGACATTTAATAGAAAATGACGTTTCGGATATGTATTCGTTTCCGGTTTCTTGAGGTAAGTGGCACCAGCGGAGAAACACTTGAATTAGTAAATTGCCCAGACCTGGTTAAGAGTCGTTGTCTCGTAAAATCTAGTAGGTCGTATTAAATACCAAACAAGTTTTCCAAAAAAGTTTTAATCACTGTAATAGTATATTATTATACAAGTTTCACAAGAATGCCTCTTGTGAAACGTGTATAATATACTATTTTTTCTACTTTGCGTCACTTATTGAACAAAAATATGAAAAATATTGGATCTTCTTAGTATATGGGGAATTTTAGTTGTAATGCGTGGCAACACTGAAAACCTTTCGTTTTAATCAAAAGTCACATTAACAAGTTATTAATTTTTCTTATCCAGCTTCATTGTGAGTATATTGTTAAGTAACAAATAAATACTGAGTTATTTTGTAAAATCTATTAAATATTTTCAATTAAAAATAACTAAAATTTCCCCAAAAACAATGTCACAATGAGCTTCATTGTGAAACTGTTTTTGGTGTCACAATGAGTTCATTGTGAACGCAAAGTAGAAAAAATTATTAAGAACATCATTGGTTTCTTAGTAAGAAATCGTTGTTTTTTCTAGCGTATACAATATCTAGAATGAGTTTTGTTAACAGAATTTCAGAATAAAATTCATTTTTTGGTGTAATATAGTAATGGTTTCATTTTAAACATGTGGCTGCAAGAATGAATAAAGCATAAAGAATAAATTAGTATGAAGATCAGTATAATTTATAATATAACAACGTATTTATTAATATACATACTTGTTTATAAACGATTCAAGGATTGCAGTTTTAAACACTGTAACTATTTTTCTTTTATATTTAAAATATGATATTCACAAGCAATTCACAAATTATCGAAACTCAATTATTTTTCTGCTGTACAAATAAAAATATAATCTGGATTATGAGCTTGCATGTGGAGTTACACATGAGAGTAATTAAATTTAGTCTGAAAATCTTGTGAAATTACACACCATTAAAAAAACATTAATTGCAGCAATGTTTAATATTAATTTGATGCTAATTGTATGAAAACTTGAAGAACTGTAACATTATAGTTACTTCTTCTAATTATAAAAGAAATTCCCTGTACCGTGAAAATAATTTTAAAATACCACGCTTCCGACGAATCTCTAATAATAACGGTGTGGTTCCTTTTTAACATTTAAATATGTCCTTGATTAATTGAAACTAAATGTAAAACAGTGACAAAAAATTCAAATGTAATTAATAATCTAAGAAAATGGATAAAAAGGTCTCTAAAGATCAAAATATTTCAGCAGATTCAGTAGATTCAGTATTTCTGTTGATTACAAATTATAAAATTGTACCAGAAGAAACTTACCAAAACTACAAAATTTTGTTCAAAGTATTGTAAACTGCATTAATTAACTTGATAGCTCGTGCACCCACGCTTCACCACAAACTAAACTAAATTTGAGCTAACAATAGGCAAGATTTCTCTTTAAAATATCTAGCAAGATGTCCGCTGTATGTGGGTCATTTTTTGTTCGCTCTCTTTAGAAAGTTAATTCCATCTACCCTGTGCTTGATCAACATTTTGGTAGAAGGTGAATTTCTACCTAGTTACTTCCTTTCACACACAACATTTATGTTATATTCTTTTTATATGTATATTACAGTTATTATTATTTATTCATTCTAGTAAATAGTCACATACTAAGTTGCGCTTGTGACAGTGTAAATAACTTAAAGATAACTAATACTCTCTAATTAAATTATGCAAATTATTTTGGAGATAAATCAATATCGAAAATGATTGCTGAATAAATAAAATTATATAAAGAGATGCCGCCTGATAATGCCGGCATTTAAAGAAAGCGAAGTGTTTTTCTAAATTGTAAACTTGCTGAAAAATTATCTGTCGACCTCGGACCTCACCCGTAAAACTTCGTATATAAATAGAATAATGAGGTCATTAACAAATAAACTGAAATTATATGCACTAATACCAATCCGAGCTTTTTCTCTAATTAAATTTTTTTTTTAAGTTGGGAAAAATACACACGTATTTTACAAAACAATTAATCCTATTTGCAATTAGTAAAATTTTTGTATACGAGGGGAAATCCAAAAATTATCTACCTAGCGTTGAAGAAGAAGTGAGGGGGTAATTTAATAATTTTTATTTTTCAATATATTCTCCATGTAAGCCACACACGTGTGCCACTTTTTCCAGTTGTTTTAACTTACCTGAAAAAAATAATTTTGGAAGATCCGCAAAAGATTGTTTACAGCATCTTTTAGATCCTGTTTTGAAGAAAATCGTCTTCCTGACAGGTTATTTTAAGATGTCGAAATGGTTAATAGTCGGAGGATGTCAGATTTGGATGATATGAAGTTCAGTAAAGCACGTACCGTCGCGTCGATAAAATTCTTAACTTCTCTTACTTTATGCACCTTGGAATTGTCGTGCAATAACATTTTTGTTCAAGAACTCTTTCTGTTTTGAAGTGTACTTCATTGTTGAACCTTTTGGCATATACTCAATTAGAAGAATACGCCTCACTTCCCCAAAAAATCGTAGTCATCATTTGTCTTGCAAAATTTTGCGCCCGTGCCTCTTCCAGGGGTGGAGAACCTGTATGCGTCCATTTTATAGATTCTTAATTTGTCTCTAGGTCCCAAAAATATACCCAAATTTTTCGCCAATGATAATTTGTGAAAATTGCTTGGAGTCGCCTTTAAAGAATAGTAATTTGTATCACTACTACATTATAACTATCACACACTATTTTTTGGTCCGACCTATTTTAAATTGTTTCAAAAGTTCAAAAATAAGAAACTAAATTCGTTTGCGCTAGGGAAGTTACATGTATTCAGGTTGGCAACACAATGTCCAAACGATTTTGAATTTGAAATTAAAAATCAAGTTTTTTGACATTTAATAAAAACCAAATATTATTCAAGTCCAATTTATTGTTTATACATACTTAAAGAAGTGCAATGGATGCTCCAGCATACATTACTCAGGCTGCTAAACATACAATTAATTCTTTATTACCTGAGAAATCTTCCAGCAGATATTGGAAGGAATATGAATTATTTGTGAAGTGGTGTACAGATAATTTGGTTGCAAGCAACTACAATGAGCGTGTCTTATTAGCGTATGAAGAAATTTCTCTTTGCAAGTCATACACACGTTTGATAAAACAAGCTACAACGTATAATATATATAAGTTTTCAGCTAAACTAAACTCCAAATTAAAAGAAATTATTCAATACACCCAATATTTGCCACGACATCAAACGCCTTGTCATATGTCAACCGCAGTTGTAAACCAATTACCGGATTACCAATATTACCAACATTATTTTGGTAATTTTTTTGATGGCCTAGTACGTCAATAGGGCTGTTTCCGGACGATTTTGACGAATGCAACATCAATGTTTCTGACCGGAGGACCAAAAATAAAATTTTGTTGCGATTCAATTTTTAGATCTGTTATCAACAGCCTAGGAATCCAGTGTGCAGGTACTTGATTAAGATCTAAATCTAAGTGCAATGTTCTTAAAACTGAAGCTCTAGATGTTTCAAGTTCTGCAGCAATTGATGACACTTTCAGGCGTTTTCCCTCATCACCAAATCCTTAATTTTTTTTACCATGTCTGTATTTCGAACTTCTAAGGGTCTTTCACTTCTTGGATCGTTCTGAATAAATTCTCTACCCTAACGAAACTGTTTTGGCCTAAATTCGACTTGGAAATGAAAGTTATACACTGCCATTCTCTCATGGATTTTTTAAGGGCATTTCCTTCTTAGTCAAAAATTTTGTCACACTTCGATTTTCTAACTTTAAAGTCCTATTTTTGCAGCAAATGAATTGAGTTTTTACGCAGATATGCCAGAAACTTATCAATTCATAAATGTTTAAAATCAACAACGTACCTCCTTGCTAAGTAGATAGTTATTGAATCTCTCTTCGTAATAATTGATTTATCCTCGAAAATATCGAGCATTGCAAGATACTATGGACAAACCGAAGTAATTATTATTTCGAATGAATAAGGAGCAGTTATAGAGAAATAGCTAAAGTATGGTCTTCAGAAAAATGAAAAAATAAAAAAATAAGCTATGAAAAGTAATACAGTGTAAGTATTAAATCTTGAAAAAAACTGAAAACGATAATTAATTTCAATCAAATGCAAATAGAACTCAGTAACGATTAGATAGTGTTTAAGGATAATAATAGGAGCCTTCGCAAAAAACCTGTTTACGGAAGCATCAATTAAACGCGCGCGCACATACGCATTATGCTTCCCCGAGGACGTGTAATTCGTAAATCGTGCCAAACGGGCAAATCAAGCGCGTGTTAAAATTGCTTTACGACGGACGTGGTTCCAGATTAATGATAACCACAATACAACAGACATTTCTGTACTGGGTGATGTAAATTTATTGAATCCATCTCAGGAACTCGCTTTAATAAATGCTAATGAAAACGAACATATTAAATTCCGTTTATATGTATAATCATAACAACATTCATAACAAAAACAGCTGCATGCCAGCAATAAGTGATTCTTACCAAACTAACAAACACATTTTTTAAAATTGCCCGATAAATCAGAAAAGAACATAAATATACTCAATGAAAAGAAAACCGATTATATGGGGGAGAAGATTTAGAATACAAAGAACATTTAGAATACAAAGTAAACATAGAAAATTGCTCAAAGTAAAATATTAAAAATTATTATATAGTCACAAGGAGACTAAAGACAATGCAATAATTGCAAGTTTTGTTTGATTGAAGACTAGTGAGTAGTGACTGAAAAAAGCGAAGGTTAATGCGGTTCTAGCCCAATGCCCAAAATCCAGAATGTAAGATTATGAGGACGCACTTTCGTGTAACCCAACTGGAATTAATAACAAACTTTGTAATTGAAAATGATCTGTCAAATGGCTATAATATTTTCAAATTATTATCTTAAGTTTTATGAAAATAAATTGACCTCTAAAAGATTTACAGAGCTTTTTAATCAATCTTAAGTAAATATCTTCCCACAATAATATTTCTAGGGTCGCCGAATGGTTCAGCGGTTAGCCTAGCTGACTTTGGAAGTCGTGTCGCTCGGCTGCGTAGGTTCCAATCCTATTACCGCCATCTAAGACCCAGTTATTTACATTTATTAAAATGCCTGGAATGGGTAAGTCCAAAAGATAAAAATGTGCGGGTGCTGCACAAGGCAAAAGTAGCAAGTAAGCAAGCAAGCACAATAATATTTCTAGCATAGGAGGGGAGCATTTTAATTTTTTAATTAATTTGTCAAACCCCAGCAACATATTATAATACATCCTTATGTTTGTTTCAATTGTTAAACATAGATTAACATCAACTATTTTAATTTACATTTACTATTTAATTACTTCCATATGTTTAGTGTGTTAAGAACTTAAGCCCATTGTCATTCCTTTATCAGATTCCTCACAAATTTTTACATACGAATGACCGAACGTCAACGACAACTCTGCTAATAAAAAGCATAAATTTTAGCTGCATCAATTTCATTCGACGCCATCTGAATCGTTAATCGAAGGAGGCTGCTTTAAAATTTTTAGGGGCAATTGTTTTTGACCATATTGGCTGCTAGAAACGAACTTCGTACGAAATTCTTCCTCTTTTATTGAAGAGAATTTCCATTCGATACGAAGTTTGACGCGCACCTTATGAATATAAAAAGAGGTGCGGAATCGGTGAGAGGGAATAATTTTCCAATAAATATGGAGTGGCCGTGCTTTTATTTCGTCGGAAGTGTGGTTGAATGGAGGCGAATTGGTTTTTAAATCCCACTTTAGTTTGTTCCGTTCGGGTCTTTAAATTTTATTGTCGCGTCTTGGACATGTGTTATTGAGTTGCCGGAGTCAGTATTTGACACCTTATAGAAATCGCTTGCGTAATAGGCAATTTTCACGTTTTTACTTGCGAGAGAACTGAAAAAATATCAAACTTTTGAGCTTGTCGGTCCAAACAATATTTTAAGAATATTTTTTATTCGAGTGAAATTGGGAAATGAAGTAGACTTGCATGAACTTTAAAAATTAAATTACATTTTATCTAATAGTATCCTGCACTTATTCGCTTATTTGTGTTAACTTATTTCAGAAAAATACATTTACTGTTAGTTTATTCAACGAAAAAACTTTCCCTGTTTTCAGTATTTAAATTTTATTTAAAACTACACTGCACCAGTACATTTATGCAATTTCAATCTACAAGATGATTAGGGATATTAACAAAATATTCTTAGGAAAACTCAGCGGGTGCTTTCCTGATATTAGATATTTCTGAACCAAACAGAATTATTACAGTTGAAATTTTATACTGTTCTATTCCAATTCCTTTCCATTTAAATCTACATGTCTAAAAGATATTCCATTAAAAATGTCTTTATATACCGAAGCTATTTTAAACTAAGCATTTGTACAATCTCATCAATGCAATGCCGTAAACAATTTAAAAATCTGTTCAACTTAAAGCGCCATCTTATTTATATGCATTATCGATTGACAATGCTTAAAATACCAACGACAGAAAGTACAGAAAGTAAATATGTAATCAGATAGTAGTATAATTTTTCTGCTAGTTTGGAAAACTTTGACATTTGAATACTAATTTGAGTTAGAAAAAGTCGAATTTTTCCTAATAAGTGAGGAGAAAATGTTTTGACATAAAAGTTCTAAATCAATTGATTAAAATGTACATACCATTTTTTATCATTACATATTATAAATATTAACAGTAACATTTTCATAATCGTGATTAAAACTCCAGAACAGTTGCTACTGGAAGTAAAAAAGGAGTTAGTATTTACGTTAACCTCTTCTTTATTGCCCAATATTCTCGTTGCTATTTGAAGTTTATATCCAACTGAGCTTTTAATATATCCCTGTCATATTCGCTGCTTTCCATCCACTAAGCCTTTCTTTACCCGAAATTTATTTTGGTATTTTGAAGTCTTTCAATGCTCCGAGTCGAGACCCTCGATAACTAGAAGGCCGGCACATCCAAAATCATGAGTCACATCCCATAGGCCGACTTTAACACAGAGATACACGGCACTAACGGTAATAATCAACTTCTTTGAAGCTAGAAATATTTATTAAATGATAATTTTGCAAATAGCGTTTAAAGCAGACTCCAGGCTACTTAGTTGGAAGGAAATTTTCACGGTTCATTTTTTTAACCAGAAAGCATTTATAAGTAATATACCTACATACCTTTAAGTTTTAAAACTTTCCTCTTTAAAAATAATATTGCTTCTAAACACAGTGACGAAATAAACAGCTTAAACCAATAAATAGCCTGCATATGCATTATAAAAATTGGCCCACGCAGTGAGTTAATGGAAGGGGAAGCTGCCGGCCTTTTAGTTATCGATGGCCTCGTCCGAGTAGTTCCTTCCTATTTACCAAGCCTTATGCTGCTTTAAAATCTATAAAAAGAAGATGTACTGGCACCTAATGTTCGCAACAGCTGATTATAATTTGCTTCAATATGTATATCTGGTTTGCTGTAGATCTGTTTTTTCCTGAAATCACCCTCATATTACCCTAGTAGGCCTTTTGCAAAAATTTGCAGCCTTCGTTTTATCAGCGTCGGTCGCTAACATTTTGTACAGTGCGTTCTGTAGAGCTATAATTACTGGCATTCCATCTCCACATCTCCTTTTTTGTAGAGGGGCAGAATAACTGTTCTATTCCATGCTTCCGGTATTATTTCCTTACTCCAAATCTCTCTGATCAACTTATAAATTTTGTGTTTCAAGAATCTTCCATCGTATTTCAAATTTTCCGCTGTCATTTCATTTTCTCCCGGGCTTTTGTTATTTTTTAGGACCTGTAAAATTTCCTCCTTCTTTGGCTCCATAACCTCTTGATGACTGCCATCTCCTGATATCATGTTAAATCCTCCCTCTCCCCATCATTTAACAGTTCTTTGAAATATTGCTTCCATCTTTCCGGTCTAAGTTTTTCAGTTCGAATTATAGTACCTTTCTTATCCTTGCAAAATATTATTTGCATTCTAGGTCTTCTTCTTATGCCCTTGACTTCTTTGTAAAAGTTCCTAATTTCTTTCCTTTTATACTTTGTTCCAACCCCTCTACCTTCCTTTCTATAAATTCCCTTTTCCGAGCTCTGAGCATTTTCTTTATTCTCTTTCCGTGCATTTCATAGTCACTTTGCACTTCGTCCGTTTGAGATTGTAACAGTTTTTGCAAGAGCGCTTTTTTCTTACTTATCTCCATCTTACATTCCTCGTCCAAGCAACCTTTCTTTCTTCATTGCACTTTCCTTGTGACATTGATGTCGCTTCTTTTATAGCTTTTTCCACTTTTTCCTTTCTACTCCATTTTCATACCGTGCTCCTTCACTTGCGTAATATTCCTGTATATCCTTGCCGTACCTTCTAGCTACCTGTACATCTTAGAGCTCTTCCACATTGCGTCCTTTCTGACTTTTATCCACGACACTAATTAACAAAGTCTTCGAGAAGGCGATAAGAACAGCCGACATAAATCGCAGAGGTACTCTCTATAACAGAAGCCACCAATGCCTAGCTTACGCAGACAATTTTGTACTAATAGCAAGTAATATTAAAAAGAACTGCAATCTATAATACAAGCATTTATGCAAGCAGTAAATACGATGGGCCTGCATATAAACCAAGAAAAAAGCAAATATATGGAGATTAAAGGAGGACAAAGAAGATCATCAAAAGAGGCACTGGAGAGGTTATAACGTCTGAGGAGGTGCAAAACTGCACGTATTTAGGAATTTTAATAGACAATAGATGTAGTGAATCAACGGAGATAGTCCTAAGGCTGACAAAAAGTAACAGATGTGCAGGAGGATTAATTAGAATAATTAAATCAAAAAGAGTATCAAGGAAAGTAAAAATAAGGCTGTATAGGTACAATGCGGTATTGAGACCCATACATGGTTGTGAATTATGGGTAATGATCAAAAAGACGCAAGAAAAAGTGGAGTTCTACACTGTAAAAAATTTCATGGTAAATTTACCTGAATAATCATTGGTTATTTGTGGCCAGCAATAATCATGGTAAAAATACTGTAAAAATACATGTAGGTTTACTATGAAATGGTAAATTTACATATATTTTTACCATTTCATGGTAAACCTACATGTATTTTTATAGTATTTTTATCATGATTATTGCTGGCCACAAATAACCAATGATTATTCAGGTAAATTTACCATGAAATTTTTTACAGTGTAGGAGAGAAGTATTTTTAGTGAGAAGAAAACGGAGATGGGATGGGAAAGACGGACAAATGAAGAAATTCAACGTTTATATGGGGAAGCCCCCATAACGCAGTTTGTCTAAACACCCCGACTTCAGTGGCTGGGACATCTCGTCGGACTGGATGATAGCAGAGCAATTAGAAAAATAGGGTGGATGAAACCTGAGAGAAACAGGAAAAGGGGGAGGCTAAGGTAGAAATGGATCGATGCGGTGATGGAGGATGTAAGAGGAAAAGGACTCGAGGATTGGAGAACATTAACAAGGGATAAGAAGAGATGGAACAATTTCACCAAGCAATGGGCCTAAATGGCCTATAAACGCAATAATAATGGTAATAATGTCTTTAAAGAGTGGTGTTGTCTACTCCTGTATCAGCAATCAGCAATAACTCTGTAATTTTTCTTCAGTATACTTCCAATATCTTTTATCAACAGATTGCCTCGTACATTTTGAATTTTCAATTGGTGAGGGACGAACAGAACATTTCCGAAATATTTGAAGAAGATTCACATTTTCTGTATCCACTAGAAATAGTAAGTTCTCTTCTCACGTTGTTTCTTTTTTGTGTTAGGAATCACAATCAATATAAATGATCTCATATCTTTGATGTTTTGAACCTGGAGAAAAGTTAATTCTTCTTGCCGACATGCTCCACTAACACCGACTAAAATTTGAACAATAACTCTAATATGTATTTGAATAAGATTCAAAGTTAAAAATTTATCTTCATCTTTAAAAAAATTTCCACTTGCAAAATTTTTTATGTCGATATTTTTCCGCAGGTTAATGTTGTCCTCAGCATTGAGTAAATACTCCACAATATGGAACTCATATAGACTCTGAATATTTATTTAAAAAACGCTAGCCAAATTTCTTAATTAATTAATCACTTTCACTCGTTTTTCTTTACACCAATCATTAAATTGCCGATATGCGTTTTCATACTTTTCTTTTGACTTCACAAAGACTGTACAGCCAACGCAACTGATTCTTCAGTAATCAGACTTGCATCAGACATTTTCACAAAATTTTCCTAAATTGTCTCGAGCGAAAAACTTAAACGTTTATTACTGTTTCTCGTAAACAAAATCGTATCACAAAATCTTTTAACCGGACACTAAATAGCGCACAAAACACTTAACGTTTCGCCGTCGCGTCGTTCGACAGCTTCATCAGAAGTGAAAAATATATTTTTCAGTCGTTAGAAGTGAAAAATATATTTTTCACTTCTGACGATTTTGTGATAAAACTTTCATCGGACAAGAACCAACTTTAAATGTAAACAAAATAGTTTCTCATAGTAATGAAAGAAGAAATCTTGATGCCGTTTTTAATTTATAAATACCAAATATAATTTATGAAACATATCTAAATTTAATATATTTTCTAGTAGAAAAAATCATGTCTGCAACACATAGGAAATAGTGTATTGATTTACAAGTTTAGAAAAGTGACAGTTTTCCAGTGAGTGTAAATGTTTGAATTCACGAGTGAACGTTAGCTCACGAGTGGATCAAATTTACACGAACATGGAAATTCACTTTTCTAACGTGTAGATCATGCTATTTTGACGAAAATTTGACGAAAATAACGCTAAAATTATGAGAGTGTCGACGAATAATAATAATACATCAAGGTATGTCAAGCATTTGTTGATATAAGGTAGTAACAAAACATTAATCTGTGACATCAATCAATCAATCTTCGACCTCTGATACGTCAAAATGAATGAAAAAAGTGTTGCTAACGGAAACGTGAAGAAAAGTGTTGCTAACAAGACAAGTCCCACTTTTCTTCACGATTTATGATTAAACATTGTGTCACTTTTCTGTCCACTACACGAAAAACTATTTTTTCCGTATATGGCATGTTTTTGATCATGGCTATTGCCTCGATCAAAAATCGCATGCCTGTATGGAAAAAAAATCTTTTCTTACTTTATCACACAAGTACTTATCAGGAGAGAGAAACATCAATAAAGTATTTGAGAGATGTCCAAAATCTTTAGATGTATAGGAATTATGATACAAAATTAGAAAATTTCTTTTCATACAATATTCTGAAAAATAAATTAACCGTATATATTTATATTTCATTTTAGTATTCTCATCATGGGGTAGACAATTATTATTGAAATAAGAAGATCGTTATGTTAGAAATATAAATTTGGTAAGAATAATACTTAATATTTTTATTTAGTAATTGTTTTAGGTTACCGGCGTTTTATATGATTATTTATTTATTTTTATTACGCCTAATCAGACCGCACCCATTGTTTCTGTTTTTACTGCTCAAATAAAACCTAACTCAAGCAGAGAGTACGTGCATACAAACATAAACGACGTTAAGTAAACTCATGCGCACTAGAGAAGATAGTTCTTCTGCATCCTTTCTTATTATATGTGAAGAAGTACATACCTAGATCTGTCACAAAAATCCGAGTAGGCTAAGAAGCGAAAATTGCTAGTGTCATGTCTACGCGTCGCGTTGGTTTCGTCGGCACGCACCGTCGGATTTTTCTTGTGTTACGGAAATTCAACCGGTTATCGGAAGGTGCTTATGTTGCCCGTTTAATTATCCCGTGTAAGTGCATTAATTTACAAGGAAACGCGGTTTGGTAGCGAGCTCGTTAAACTGGAACAAGATAAAAGCGACGAGAACGCCCTGAAAGTTATTGCCAAGGGTCTTACTTGGCACCATAGCTCGACATTCGTTATGTTACTATGCAGTTCCCAATAAGTTCAAGAATGTTCGTCACGTTAAGATTGTGTTTCATATTTTCAGGTGAACTGGAACTATTTATTGTACACCTATGAAAATATACAGACAATTACGGCTAGTTTACGAATTACTGTTCTAATTTGTTACAATCATGGTTTACGCGCATGCTTATCATGAAAGAAAAAGAGTAAACAGTTATGATGCAAGGCATGAAATTTATGTGATGGTAAGTTTAAATTACAATTAATTACGACGGAATATTTGTAAATGTGAAAACATTTTCGTTAAACATAATATGACTCTTCCAGCAAAAAACAAGCACAAGGGAATATTTGCGCAATTACGGAGATTTCTTTAAAATAAAAAATATATGGAACTACAATTGATATTGCAAAAATTTCGAATTTTAAATACATAATTCACATACTACAGAAGCGAAAGTGATACATTTTCTGCAAGATCCAAAATAAAATTATCTCGAAACTTTGACAATTATTATCAAAAAAGGCCCGATTTTTCCGTT
Source organism: Dorcus parallelipipedus (assembly GCA_958336345.1). NCBI lineage: Eukaryota > Metazoa > Arthropoda > Insecta > Coleoptera > Lucanidae > Dorcus > Dorcus parallelipipedus. The sequence goes on along the minus strand of OY284482.1, from coordinate 9,542,704 downwards.
ACCACTATGGGAATAAATTGAAGACTAAAGTTAACCTGTGATTGAAAAACCGGACCTCAATGATTTCAGAATTAAATTTTGTAAGTAGTAACATGAAATGTTAGTAACATAGTTACATAAACATTCGTTCTATCAATTAATACTGCTTATACTTCATCTATTGATTTAATTTCTTTAGTTACATGTCAATATATTGAATGTATCATTGCTGAAAAATTTCCAAGATCCGATATTACAATCGTCGGATACATAAGCTGCTTTTCCGTTACCCACTTTGTGCACGCAAACGAGCTCAAAAGCCCAAAAATTCGCAAAGCGCACTTTCCAATTGACGTTTCAATGTTCGCGTTTTACGCTCAATATGTCCTTCCCCTGCCCCCTCAAGCACCACCTATTATTTTTGTGCTCGAAGCACATGTTCTCCCACCTTTAATTCTGCCCTGATACGGTGTCTACAAGATGACTACAAAACAAATACGTGTTATTGAAAAATAATTGCTGTCAAATATTTTAACAAAACACTTAATTAAACAATTTTTAAAATTCATTTTCAATTTTTGTATGTCACGCCTCTACAAATACGTTCCCGTAAGTTTGTAGGGGAGATCCGGCCGTGATGAACCCCTTTTTGAAATTCTTGTTTTGCTCTTTGAATATAACAACTTTAATTTTTTCAATATATGTCATGTATAGAACGTATATTTATGTAATATAAAAATGAAGAAAACAATAGATTATTTTTCATAGTATTTCTTTTAGCTGTTTTAATTTGTAACTTAACATGTGTACCATCATACCCGAACATCAAGGTATGTTGGCACCCCAACAAAAAACTAAACGAAAACGGAAATATTTGTAATTAAAACTAATGGCATAGGTCACAAGTAAACATTTTGGTTTTTCTACAAACCCCCGCACATTCTGTATGACACCAACTAAAGCACTGTTGATACCGGATCCACATATCGCCTTTTTTTGATTTTGAATATAATTCCTCAAAATGTTCTTCTATATGTTCTTCTGCCTTTATTGCTTTCAGATTTCTTTCTGATTTTTTGCTGCTCTACGTTGTTCTTTTTCCTTTTTTTCCCTAGCCTTTTCCTTCTCTTCTTCTATATCCGGTGTACCATTCAGGGGTCCATCAAATCCTAACGTTATACATTTTAAATTTCCCGTAATATCATCGGAACTTCCTACAACAGAACCAACATGGAGTCTTAATTAAGGTTACATTCAAGATTGTTCTAGAAAAAAAAATTAAACACATGCCTTCAGTACTGTTGTCAGAAAAAAACATTTCAAATATAAGAAAGAGAACGTTTCAGACTTACCTTTTTCGCAAAATTCAATTACTTTCGCGAAAAATTGTAATACACAAACAAAACTTTAATTCTGGATGCATCTCACTTTACTCGACGTCATACTGTGCGCAAACCATCCTTGGCAACTCAAAATAACTACAATAATCTAAATATGCCAACACACCCAAGGGTCCATCACCGCCGGATCTCCCCTACTCGAAGCTCAAGGGTTTAAAACTCAACTGTGTTTAGTGCGCAAAATTCAGAGCTAACGGGAAAACGCCTATTGAGTATAATACTTCTTAAAATAACGTGACAGAGATATGGAAGAATATTAAAGGATATTCGGCGAATAATCCTTATTCCACCATTGTATAACAACATTTCAGTATTTTATTGTTGTAAACATGTTTCAACGCTAATGTCCTGTAACATAAACCGATGTTATCAATTTATTTCGTAAATCCAGTGAAAATGCCTATCATAAGGGTTGTTAAGATTATTGCTAAGGCTTACACCGGTATTACCAACATTTAAGTAGAATTTAAATTTAAGTCATGTTTAGATTATGATATTTAGGACCGGTCTTTTCATCACCAATTAACTTTACCTGACGGTTTAATCCCATAGTAAACAATTTTGATCGCAATCGTTACTATGGGAATAAACGGACAGACAAAGTTAACTGAAGATGAAAAGACCGGACTTTAGGCCCAGTTGTACAATGCCAGCTTAAATTTAAGCTGAAGCTTAACCTCATAAGAACGATTACTTCAACAATTGTTGTTAAGGGTTTAAGCTTAGGCTTACAATTAAGCTGGGAACTGTATAACCGGGCCTTAATGTAGGTTAAAAAAATGTCAATCATATTCTAATTGACATTTAAATTGAATTTTAAGGTCCGGTTTCTCGATCGCAGTTTAACTTTAATCTTCTGTTTATTCCCATTGTTACTATAGGAATAAATTAATTCAATAACTCAGAAGTTAATCCCAAAATGATATGGAAAATGTTTTTAGCCAGTACATTGACGTTTCTTTTGAACAGAGCAAATTTCGTAAAACTGATCAAGGAAAACAATAGTATTAAAAGAAGAAAGAATTTCGATACAATTGAAAAAGATCTATTAGAACCAGTTTCATAATCGAATTTAAAGGAGACTGTAAAATTAAACTCACATTCAGATGTGTAAACAAATCTAATTTCTTTTCTGAAATGGCATGCATGTATGGCAAATTTCTCGTCATTGTAGACCCCATAAGCTTATGAAGATATACCATATTCGCCCTTTACGACTTTTTCGTTGTAACTGTATCGTTAATACGTTACAAATACAAACGGCGTGGAATATGAAGTTGTTTACTTTAGGTCCGCGAGTGTCACCAAATGAAATGTCAATCATAATATGTATAATATGAGGGGAAATTAAATAATTATCTACCTAGCCTTGAAACAAAAGAGCTACGTTATTTATTTTTAATGAATTGACAAGTTTTTGATGGTGTAAAAATTCAGTTTATTTGATAAAAAAAATAGGAGCTATTAAACTTTTTCAAATGGAAAATAAGTAATTTAAATTTAGAACATCGATAAGTAATGAAATTTTTAAAAGCCAATTTTAAAGCTATGAATAATCCTAAAAATATCGGTAAGAAAATGAAGGCAATGTATATCCATAATTATTACCCATCACATTGCCATATTAAATTTTGGTCCAAGCAGTTTTGTTTGGGTAGAGAATCCATTCAGGACGATCCAAGAGATTGAAGGACCTTAGAAGTTCGAAAAGCAGGAATGGTAAAAAGACTTGAGGATTTAGTGATGAAACACAGACGTCTGAAAGTAACATCAATTGCAGCAGAAGTTGAAATATCTGAATCTTATTGAAGAATATTGCGCTTAGATTTAGGCCTTAGCGAGGTGTTTGCATGCTGGGTTCCTAGGTTGTTGACGCCAGAACAAAGTGTGCCGCAAGAAAATTTCCGCACAAAATTGAGCTTCTTTAGAGGCGAATCCAAATCTATTTTCAGAAATTATCACTAGTGATGAAACTTGGGTACATTTATGGGACCCAGAGAGAAAACAAAAATCTATGCATTGGAAACAAAAATATTCTCCACCACCGAAAAATAAAAGTTTTGTAGGAAAATTGATGGCAACGATTTTTTGGGACAGTGAATGTATCCTTCTAATTGAACGTATGCCAAGAGGCTCAACAATTAATGCAGAAGCGTACTGAAGTATACTTCAAAACCTAAAAGAGGTTCTTGAACAAAAACAACCTCATAAGCTCTATAAAGAAATCACTCTGGCACGGCAATTACAAGATGCATGAAGCAAGAAAAGTTAAGGAGTTTGTCAATGGAATTACTGAACTGGATCACCCTCCATATAATCCAGATCTGGCAACCTTCGACTGGTTTTCATGGAATCCACGTTATTATTGCAACAAAGCACTTTCCTGGCAATTGACTTTCTTCGTCATTTAAATAAGCACTTCTAATTTCGACAACTTAAATAGAATCTGCGAGAAAGGCAATTTCCTTCAGATCTGAAAGGATCTGAAAAACAATTGGTAACTATAAAAATGTACATTTGCAGATTTTTTCTTCTTAACACATGGTTAGCTAATTAATAAAGTGTTGGCTTTGTATTACGCTTTCAAAATTCTTAATAATTTAGTAAGTAATCATTTGGTAAGAGCTTCATATTAGGCGTAATTCTTTGAAACATTACGATTTAAAGTTTTTGATTTTCTGTGAAGCACATTGCGGTGTAGAGATGATTAAATAGCAATGAACTTCTGCAATTAATAAAAAGACGAAAGGCACGAATGAAAAAGACATAATTCATTAATTAACTATCGGTATTTAGTTGGTAAAAGATCACATCCAGAAATTTTAATTTTACATTTAAATACTTCGTCGTCGTTCGTTTCTCAAAATTACTATTTCAGTTCTTTGTTTATTTATATTGTATTCATTTAGTAATACAAGTGCTAATTTTTCTGCGGTATACGTCTTACAACCTTATAATTTGCATAGACAATGATGTACAAATACATACCTATAGCTGCTGCCTAATTTATTTAAACTCTTTCTTACGGAAGAGACACGAATGACGTACACCTTAGAAAAAATCTCGCGGTGCTAATAAATAATTGTTGCGTTCCTTTTACAAAGAAAGTGGAGGTTAGATTAAGGGAAGGTCCCTAACCCAAAAATTCAAAAACATTTCAAAGAGAGTAGTAATAGTTCAACTAAAGTTGAAAAAAAGTAAAGTTATCCGTCGAATACTTTGATTTTTATGAAAGGTTAATTGATTTTTATAAATTGTTTCTATGGTAGTTATCCGTGTCATTCAGTTTATCAAGAGGTGGAAAGACTGACTTTTAGGCCCGATCTTTTCATTTCCAGTTGTTAAGTTTATCTGACGGTTTATTCCCATAGTAACAATGGTCATCACAATCGTTACTATGGGAACTAATCGCCAGATAAAGTTAATTGGAGATGAAAAAATCGGGTCTTAGAATGATAGGTAGTACAGTACACAGAATTTAGAGAATAGAAGAAGGAAAATAAGTGTTATCTAGAGAAATGATTTCTTTTTTTGGTAATTACAGATTATGATTCTTCTCTTACAAAACAGTTAAGGGGTCCGAGAAGTTAGCAGCAAAATATTTACTTTGGTTTTTTTTTAAACATCATCGATCTTACAAATTATCTTCTATTGTAAAAAATGTAAATAAATGTAAATTGCTAAGTTGCCATTTGACACACATAGGCAGCGAAACTTTATGAACAACTTTGTATCTACTAATAGCTTATTAAAAATATTCCATTAAAGATTTAAACGATGGGTCTCACTGTTGATTTTTTATTAGAGTTAGAAATTTTGAAATCTCTTTAAATACGACCGTGTGTGATACTTTCATACTGCATTAAAAATTTGTATTTTTATCCGTTGATGATAAGCATCTGGAAAACGAAAAATAACAATGTTGATCCACAGACGTAAAAACGGATAGTCACATAAAAGTAGTATTATAGTAGTACACAACGTGTGTATATCATAAAATTTTTGATGAGATTCCTGTGCCAGTTGGAGTGTTAAATATGATCACATATTTTGCACTTACTTAATTTCATATGTTTATTGGGTACAAATATTTTTCTTTTGGAATTTAAGTATTTGAAAAACATTTTGAACTGATTTATTAAGTAATAATAAGTAGAGGTTAATGGGTTCAAATAAACAAAAATCAGACTATAAATTTTATAATATTTACAAATTCTGATCTCTCTTATATTATTTTTATTTATTATTAAGTGGTGTAAATCATAATTCTAATTGACGCAATACAATTACATACGATAAAGACAGAAGTAATTGAATTGATCAATGAAAACAAAAACAAGGAAATCGTTTAAGTGATCTTCATTCAATTCAATTAATCAGTAAATCAAAATATTAATCAAGCTTGATAATCAAGTACCACCGTTATTCCTGAGAAACAGTAGTTCCTCTTGTTTTTCTGTCTTTGTCACAGACGTCATGCCAAATGTTATGTGAAAAATTATTGCCTTCGGCCTCTGCTTATTCGTACGCCGAGAAAATACGCCGGCATTTAAATGTTTTTGTATATTTTTTTGCTTATCGACCCTTAAAAGGGCTTTTATGAAACACCACCGGGGCGGCGGTATAATTAAAAATGTGTATAAAGAAGTAGGAGGGATTTGTTTTATAGTTCCTTTTGCAGCATATTTCACAAATCAGTCTTGTTTGTGACGCTGATGTGATTAATAGGATAATGGACTAGCGGATTATTGTGAGTTTCTTGTCCTTTTTTTTCATTTGTTCACAGAGATTTATAATCGTAGAAAAATCTGTTTTTATTGTTAAGTTTATATATTTTTATGAAATACATATAAGTCAAGTTTTATAAAAAATTTATCTTTTAAGTTTGTTCGTTTAGATAATTTTTCAGTTAAATTTTATTGAAAAAAACATGTTTTCTATTTACTAAATTTCAGTTTTGCATATGAAGAACAATAAGTATTTCTAGAATAGAGAATTTTAAATTATAATGAATTCAGTTTGATACTTTTTGACAGAAATTAATTCTACCTTACCGGTAATATGTTTCTGTAAAAATTTCTGCAATTTTAACTGTAACTAGAATGATACATCATATCCAGTTTTTGTTTACTATTTTTCCATAAAAAATTATTTATGTTTTATTCTTGATTTAAGGAAATAAACTGCTCAAAACAATTAAAGGATCAAGTTTTTAAGCAACTGTATGTGTATGTTGGAAATTAGACTTTATCTTAATAAAAGTTAGTCATTTCAAAACGCACGATCTTTATGGACACTAGTTTAAAGTTTGCAACACATCATCATTATGTAGGTAACAAAAAATTTAAGCAAAATTATTGTTTTCAATATTCTCACATTATTTTTTGAATTTTTTATTTTTAATATCCTCTGGCATTAATAATATTCATCTGCACCACGTTAGTCAGCACTCAGCATTAATATTTAATTCATATTTGAATCTAATTCAAAGACGCATTTTCCGTAAATAAAGATCGAAGTCCGTCCTTCATGTCAACTCGATCATTTTGTATCTAGTGCAAATTTTACGTTAGTTTATATATTTCACAATAATAGCTGCACTCAATCAAGAAATGAAATTCATTTCCGCTTTAAGTAAGTATAAAAACTACATGCTGTGTTTACTTAATATATTTCGAAAATAAACGAAATGATTTTAAAACTTAAAAATAACGTGTGATCATAGTGATCAATAGTAAATACAGCTACAGTTGGCGTAAGATCATAGAATCTGGGAGGTCAATTTTTATTGGCTTATGATTCTATCGTCATAAAACTCTCGCCTCGCAACATGTTAACTGTTTCTCCGGTAGTGTAAATAATAGCACCACCTTAATGAAAAAATTCTTGTTGGACTTATGTGTCGTCCAGTTGATTTATAAATTGTTCCAAAATTTCATTTTTCCAATCGAATTGATTCTCTCGATGCATCGCTTACAAAGAATTGATTCGCTCACAGATCAAATCGATTTTAAATATCACTACTTAATCTCTTTTTGACACATTATGTATGAGATTCGTAAATATAATATAAAATAAATATAATTGAGGTTGTACCGGGTGTCCCAATGGTGTGTATTTCTTCTGTGGAGCCTAAAGAAATAGCAAGTAGAAAAAAAGAGTTTAAGAAAGTTATACTAGACATCACGCGGCACATTTTAAAATTATTTTTAACTATACAGGGTGTTCCAGAAAATGGTGCTGTATAGAGAGAGATTTTTTTTAAATTGAACACCCCGTATACTTTAACAAATTTAGATGTTCCGTGGAGAGCTGATTACAACAATATAAATATACAGCGTGTACCAAAAAGTTTTATAGAAATGGAGAAAAAGTTTATCTTACATTTCACAAAAAAAACTATTCTTTATAAAAAGCTCTGCATGACTTGTACAAAATCAGGTACAAAATTTTAAAAAAATTGGCTGGAATACAGGGAAAATAAAAAATAATGATTTGGACGGAGAGCAAAATACGTTCAAACTGTAGTGGAGAGCAAAATGTTTATTGAATTTATAAAAATAAATTATCTAACAATTGCTGAAGTGTTTATTTTTTAATTTTTATGTGGGACTATCAATAATCTACAAGTGTGCATAATTTCTTGCTATTTAATCACAATTTCATTGAACATTTTGCTCTCCACTACAGTTTAACGTATTTTGCTCTCCGTCCAAATCATTATTTTTTTATTTTCCCTGTATTCCAGTCAATTTTTAAAAATTTTGTACCTGATTATGGATCTACAAGTCATGCAGAGCTTTTTATAAAGAATTGTTTTTTTTGTGAAGTGTAAGATAAACTTTTTCTCCATTTGTATAAAACTTTTTGGTACACGCTGTATATTGGTTTCACTCAGTTATTTTCGCAAAAAAAAAATTTCCTTCGAAAATTCCTTAAAAATTTACAAATTTTGAACTTATGTTTGTGATTATGGAGATCACACAGACTTACGAAAATATAACAAAATATTCTTAAGACTTTGGACTTTATGAAAATATGAAAAAAGTTAAAATATCTTTTAGCATTATACAGAGCAAGCAGTACTTGCGAAGCACTAAGTAGGCTCATTTTTTTTAAATGGAATGACCTATTTTTTATTTCAGAAATAGATAGTACTTAAGCTTAGCTTTTTAGTGATATCACGTTATATACCTTTATTTCTAATATTTACTTTACTAGAAATATTGTTTTAACTACCATTAGAATTTTTTAGTTTTTAGCCTTTTATTTTTGGAAATAAATTATAACCATAAATTTGAATGTTCCTAGAGCTTCCCAAACTAAAAATGCAGATATCAAAACTCGAATACCACTGGTCACATACCGAGGAAATAAAGATATTTGAAGTGGACATAAGAGTAAAGTACCTTTATTTTCCAAGATACGCGGAAATATTATTTCGAAAAGTTATCCATAATTGTTATAAGATCTGAAATATGAAATAATGGCTGACTACGATGAAAAATTTTTTTTTTCACATATTTACCTGTTTTTCTCGTATCAATGTGAGTACTGTAAAACGTTAAATGTGTAGACCTGGACGTTTCTTCAGGTGTGATATAAATACACTCTGGGATTTACTTTTTGCTTATTTACTATACAAAAATTATAAATGAAAGGCTAAAAAGTTCAAATAGTAGTAAAAACAAAGTTTCTAATGAAAGAAATGCTAGAAATATAGGTATATAACCTGGTATCAGTAGAAAGCTAAGTTTAAGAACTACCCATTTCTGAAATAAAAAATAGGTCGTTCCATTAAAAAAAAATGAGATACTGAGTGCTTTGCAAGTACTCTTTGTCCTGTATAATGCTAAAAGATATTTTAGCTTTTTCATACTTTCAAAAAGCTCAAGGTCCTAAGAATATTTTGTTATATTTTCGTAAGTCTGTGTCATCTCCATAGTCAGCAACATAAGTTCAAAATTCGTAAATTTTTAAGGAATTTTCGAAGAAGACTTTGTACAACTGGCCCTAAATTAGGCTTAAATGTAATCCTGGCTTAAATGGTTTGTGCAACACAGCCTAAGTGAGGTTTAGATTTAAGCTATGTTTATTTGTTCAGTGCAAATCAGGGTTAACGATCGATTTCGTTGGTTTGAAAATGTAGAAAACATGTTTTGGTTTTTAAGTTTAATTTCTTAAGATGAATTCAATTGGCTAAATCATCCAACAAGAGATTAGTTGGTGACCGGTTACTTAGTTGAGGTGTCATCAGCATACAAAGTTAAATTATAGTTTGGGAGAGAGCTATACACGTCATTAATTAATAAAATAAATAAAGCTGGATCCAGAACGGATCCCTATGGTACTTCCATATTGGCTGAATTCATTTTTGACATGAACTTTCCATTACTTCGACTGTAATCACAAAGTGTTTTCTTTCCGACATGTACGATTGAAACCAATCTGACAACACACTCCTTATACTGATATTATTACATTATTATTATTATTATTAATATTTCATGATTGACAGAAACACCCTACTGAGGTCAACAAACACCCACCACTATCACTAGTTTGCATTCAGTGGCGTGTCAATCCTCTACTTCATTGTGTAATTTGTTAGTGCTTATTGCTCGATTTTTTCGTACTAATTAACTAACAGATAAGAATATCTCGAAGATAAAATCTGTCAAACTATAATTCTGCGGTTTTTCACATATTGGATACAATTTAACCACCAATTGAACACACCAAAGGAAATAACTAACAAATAACTAAAAATTAACATCTGCTGGTTTTCCGCTCATGAAGAAATCGCACATAAGTCTTTCGTTTATAAATAAAACGTTAATAGCATTCATTTATCTAAAAAGACAGTTCTGCTTCTTAGATGGTAAATGCTGAACGAAATTTACCTTATCTTTTACACTATTTGTTAACAAATTCTTATTTTCACTCTTTCTCGAAGACTTGATAGGGACGTGAGATGGATTATATGAAAGTAGTGTGGCTAGCTTGACAAAAAATTTCCCAGTTTACTCATTAAACAAATTTGGTGGTTCTTATTAAATTTTATCGGGAAAGGTAAACAGCTAAGCTCACTATCAGCCATATAATATGGATCAGTTCAGTGAATTTGTTATTTCACTACACTTAAGGGCTGCAAAAGTGAGGATTAAGTACGAGTATAATAAGTTTATGTAGTGAATTTTTTTAAGTGTGGCCATAGGGACTTACATGCTAAAAATTTGATTTCATGTTAATGTATGTTATGGGACAAATTTTATTTAGTCCTAAATTAAACGATTTATTACTAGATGAACTTTACTAGAATATCGTAACACGTTTTCCTTAATTTTATTTTACTGTGAAAAGTTGAAGAAAAGAGACACAAATTATTATTGAACGAATGTAATCCATGTAGACTGACGTTTGACAGTTTATAATTTTACCAAAATTACTTCTAATTTTGTGATGCCACTTCTTATAATCTTTTAATTCGTGTGATAAATTAATAACTTAATTGTTGCAGTTTAATAGCCTTTTGTTACGTTTTTGAAATAAATTTCGACGATAAAGTTATTGTTCTGCTCATTTGAACTTAAAATTTATCGAAACATTGATAATTGATCTTATCCAAAGCACGTACAGAAATACATACCTAATACCTACATACGGCCGTTCATATAGATCGCGATCTAAGGTCAGGTCGTGTCAAGTATAGCAAGCGAAGCCGTTCGTTCATTCGGTGGGAGGCAGTTATCTGAAAAGGCGTTCACCTCCTGTGTGCAAGTGAACCAACCGCCTTAATGTAATAATTTCACCAGAAACAAATGGGACATAACGAGGTGTTATTTTTAGGGTTGTCGCGTTCATTGTAATGTGTGTCATAAATTTTTTGTTTGTAAATACGTTTTATTTTTATCTCGAATACTTGGCTTTGATATTGGCGGCCGTTTAAGTCTGATAAAATTAGACTGTTTGGTCGATAACTTCCATTGGTCCTTGTAATGCTATTAGCACTGAATTAGAATGTCAAAAATTTGTTACACTTTCCAGACTTTTATGTGGTTTTATAATGAGTTTTTTTTTCAAATCTGTGACTGTAGGGACTTCCGGTTTTATTTTTTCTGCAACATTTTTATCTTATAAAAATAAAATTCGTTCACGACTTTCGTTTTGTATTATTTCTCGCTAAGAGCAAGTAGTGTACTTAGGCCCAGTTGTACAATTCCAGCTTAACTTTAAGCACAATTGTTGTTATGGGTTTAATCTTCAGCTTTCATTTAAACTAGCATTGTACAACTGGGCCTTAAAGTGATATTTTTTAAAGAAGTTCGCTATAGTTAGTAAAACAGTAAGACGTTATGCTTTAGCTTCCTGATTTCTACATAGCTTCTGCATATCTCTTACTGTCTAAAAGTATTGTCACAAATTTGAAATAAATGTGTTTTGTCTCAGGGAAAACAGAAAGATATTTGATGCAAAGGTCGAGAAGAGCCATGTTTTAGCTATTGTTAGTCTATAAGTTTGCCAACTCAATATGCCAGAACATTGTTTTTAAGCAAAACCAAAGTGCAGTATTTGAACCAGATCGCATTTTTTTAAGATTTGTACAAAGAAGTAGAGAGAATCTGTTGTGTCTCAAGGATAAGCAATCACAATGCTTGTTTTAGAAATGATTTACATTGATTCGTAATTCATAATTTATTCACAGCCTCGGGATTTAAGTTCATTAATCAATTCCAGTCAGTCGGCTTTCGAGATCTTTTGTCGCAGTCAAGTTATGTATATAGTATGTCCCGGAAGCAAAGAGTGGGTTATTATTGTCTGTTTCAAAATTAAAAAACCACCACCTGTTGAATTATGTTGCCAAAAAGCAAAATTCCCAGATGTATTTTAGTTGGCACTTCACAATGTCATTATAATTTATGCGCGTCAGTAGTTTGGCGTCAAAATTTAAAACGTCATATCAATATTTAATTTGCCTAGAAGCTTACGAGGCTTCGAAAACGCAAAAATCTTTCAAGACGCGCAGTTAAAATTTTCTTCCCCCTAAATTTGTCACTAGCAAGTACATGCAGCAGCGTTGCCGGTTGTATCTATGAGGTAAATTGCGAGGTTGGTGGTTTTTTGATTTTGAAACAGACAATATAAGTCAAAAAGTTTATATAAGCAGGAGGTCTATTAATGGATTCTGGGATAAATATTGATGTCTTCTTCACTAGGCCGTTCTAGGAATAATTTAAATTTGGCGCCTCATATTGATTTTATTCTTCAGCTTAATGTAGCGCTGTTTTTGACAAATTTGATGTTAATACTTTAAAATAAAAGTTATTTAGCAACTTCATATTTTTAATTTCAAATAGCTCTATCTCAGAAACCATTAATTGACTACCTGTTTATATAAACCTTTTGACTTATAATAACCCACTCTAGATCCCCACGAAGTATTGACCTTTCCGGGATACCCGGTATAGTGTTGAAATTGTTTGATTAATCAAAAATGAGCAGTTATCCTTCAGTACTACAGAAATATCTTCCGAAAAATAATCCGCATACAATATCTTAAGTATATAAATTTTCTCTACAGCGTGTCTACCGAGTGCCGCGGTCTTCTCTACCGTCTATAGTATATAAGATTCAAAGGAGCTAAGATGTAACTCAGTCAGCTCTACTTCATAAAATTATTTTTGGCTATACAGAATGTTCAGTAACTGAGAGCCATACCAAAGTTATATTTTTTTAAATGGAACAACCAGTATATTTTTACAAATTTCGAAAGTACGCCTAAAGAATAGGTAATAACCAAAAATTTAGGAAGTTTTACTTAAGAGTTTGTAAGATATTGATGTTTAAGTTTAAAAAGTTGCCATAACATGAGTGCTTATATCACCGATGTGAACCTGGCGCCCAACTTCATCAAGAATTTTTTTAAATAATTTAGTGGGTTTGTACCCCGTTTGGTACCACTTTTTATTTCGTTTGTACCTCAAAGGGTAACAAAATTAAAATAATTAAAAAATAACCGGCGCCCAACTTTAAGACATTTTAATTTCGTTAACGCCATTCGATAGAGAATCGTTTGTACCTGTTTGTACCTCTCTTCATTTCGTTTGTACCTCAAAGGGAACAAAATAAAAAATTATTAAAAAAATAACCGTCGCCCAACTTTAAGATATTTTTATTTCGTCAACGCCATTCGATAGAGAATCGTTTGTACCTGTTTGTACCTCTTTTCATTTCGTTTGTACCTCAACGGGAACCGAAGTACAGCGTTTTCAATGTTTCGAAAATAACGTTAAGGCGGTACATACGCTATTTTTTATTTCCAAGGGGACTGGAAGGAAAATCGTTTGTACCTGTTTGTCCCTCTTTTCATCTCGTTTGTACTTCAACGGGAATCGAAGTATAACGTTTTCAATGTTTCGAAAATAACGTTAAGGCGGTACATACGCTATTTTTTAAGATATCGAAAAACGACCAAAGGAGCTCGAAGGAGAATCGTTTGTACCTGTTTGTACCTCTTTTCATTTCGTTTGTACCTCAACGGGAACCGAAGTACAGCGTTTTCAATGTTTCGAAAATAACGTTAAGGCGGTACATACGCTATTTTTTAAGATCTCGAAAAATGACCAAGGGGGCTCGAAGGAGAATCTTTTGTACCTGTTTGTACCTCTTTTCATTACGTTTGTACCTCAACGGGAACCGAAGTATAACGTTTTCAATGTTTGGAAAATAACGTTAAGGCGGTACATACGCTATTTTTTAAGATATCGAAAAACGACCAAGGGGGCTCGAAGGAGAATCTTTTGTACCTGTTTGTACCTCTTTTCATTACGTTTGTACCTCAACGGGAACCGAAGTATAACGTTTTCAATGTTTGTAAAATAACGATAAGGCGGTACATACGCTATTTTTTAAGATATCGAAAAACGACCAAGGGCGCTCGAAGAAGAATCGTTTGTACCTGTTTGTACCTTTTTTCATTTCGTTTGTACCTCAACGGGAACCGAAGTATAATGTGAAAATGAGCTTTAAAAACACTCGTTTCCACGATGATAGTTTCTGTAAGAGTTCCCTTTGAGGTACAAACGAAATAAAAAGAGGTACAAACAGGTACAAACGATTCTCCTTCGAGCCCCTTTGGTCGTTTTTCGATATCTTAAAAAATAGCGTATGTACCGCATTAACGTTATTTTCGAAACATTGAAACCGCTATACTTTGGTTCCCGTTGAGGTACAAACAGGTACAAACGATTCTCTATCGAATGGCGTTGACGAAATAAAAATATCTTAAAGTTGGGCGACGGTTATTTTTTTAATAATTTTTTATTTCGTTCCCTTTGAGGTAATATTCATATTCAATTATGTACTTTGAACAAAAGATAAAACATATTCATTGATTTATCAGCAAATCAAAACAGAAGAACAGGTCGGAAAGACTAAATGACGTCAATATTGAAAGAAAGAAAAATTATTAATTTTTGTCTTACGACTTCAGTTTAGACAAATACATTTGGCGTTTTATGAAAGCTTATTAAAACAGTGTTTCATAAGAGTTTAGATACATATACTGGGTGTTCCATTTGAAAATTTTGTGAAAAATTATCTTTGGCAAAACTCAACACCCTGTACACATAATAATTGATAGACCGAAGCTGTTTTGAAATTTCTGTAGAAAAGATATTATGTTGAGTACCTACAAAAATTCAAGACGAAATGTAAATAAATAACAAAGATATAAGCACTCATATTATGGCAATTTTTTACACTTAAACATCAATATCTTACAAACTCTTAAGTAAAACTTTCTAAATTTTTGGTTATTACCTACTCGTTATGCGTACTTTCGAAATATGTAAAAATATACTGGGTGTTCCATTTAAAAAAATATAACTTTGGTATGGCTCTCTGTTACTGAACACTCTGTATAGCCAAAAATAATTTTATGAAGTAGAGCTGACTGAGTTATATCTTAGCTCGTTTGAATTTTTTTTTCTTATCTATTATAGACGGTAGAGAAGACCGCGGCACTCGGTGGACACCCTGTATACGAGTATTCTTCAAGTTGCTCGATAAACTACATATACAACGCTAATGCAATGTAGTCGTATTGTATGTTAACTTGTGATCCAAAATAATTTTCATCCACTTTTGCTACGAGAAAATAAATGTACGGGGCTTGTGCCGTAAGTAATTCCTGTTAATCTAATGAAGAAATAACTAGAAGAAAACTTGTACAACATTCATTCAAACCCTAAGCTACGAAACATTTTCAACATAATATCCTTCCCTTTCTAAACATCTGCACCTTTTTTGAACCCATCACTGAAATCCAGTTTGGAAAAATTATTTATCCTTATTTTTCACCTATTGTTTTAAAGTCAGTTGTATGTCCTCCAATGAGTAAAATATGATCCCTTTTCTTCTTTGGGCCAAACAAGTGAAAATTCGACATGACTAAATGCTGGATGGGGCACAACTGACCAGCCGGGTTTTTGGATTGATTTAACTTTGGCAAACGCAGTGTGAGGTTTTGCATTGTCACGGTGTAAGACAATGTTATGCAAAATTTTGTTGGGTGTTTTCTTTTTGAAGGTCTCCTTAAGCTTTCTTAACGTCAGCACATACCGCTGACTGTTATACTAGTGCCCGGTTCAAGATATTAAAAAGAATAACCCCTGACGATCCCAGAACACAATTGCCATAACTTTCTTCACAGATGTTTGCACTTTAAATGTTTTTGGACATGGTGACGATGTTATAACGCCATTCCCTTGATTGATTTTTGGTTTCTGGATCATACGTAGATACCTATGTTACATCTCCGGTCACTACATTGGCGAAAAAAGATGGTCCGTGTTCCTCGAGAAAGTTTATGAGAACGGCGTAAATTTCCATTATTCTTTCCCTGAATTCGTTGGTTAACTGGCGTGTACCCATCCAGCACATTCTGCGCAACATTGTGTTCATAATCCAAAACATTAACAATATTCCGAACTGTCATATGTCGAACTTCACGAATTACTGCATCGATGGACAACTTTGTTTCATCTATTCTAACAGTAAGCGGTCTCCCTGATCGTGTTTTATCAAAAATATCGGTTTCATCGGCCCTACTTTTGTTTACCCATCTATGCACATTTCTGATATCAATTGTCGAATTATCGTACACTTTTAAAACCTTCCAAGAAGACCTAACAACGTGACACTAAAGTTAACAAATGACATAAGAAAACATGAAGTGAGCATCGACTCCTTAGATTATTTTGTTTGGCTTTTACGGATCAACAAGCAACAATTACATTACGTTCCGCTATTCGTTCTGCTGTTAAACTGAAGTTTTCATCCAATTTTGAATTTTCGAAATGAATTAAAACATTGAAAACAATAGTATTAAAAAGACTTTATTTTTAATTAAACGATATGACCGTCACCCTCATCTTTGCATAATTTTATTCTTCTCTGAATTGATTGTAAAACATTCTCTAGCACTTGTGAAGAATTATTTATTATTAGTATTCATGATGTTAAATCACTTTATATTTATTACTTCAAACTTATTTTTTGTCATTTGCTTAAGATCGTCCATACCATTACCGAGTGGAAAGTTTCAAAAACGCAAGGAAAACTCAAAAAGTCATACATAAATCGCCAAATGTGGTTAAATCGAAAAGTGCTGATGACGTTTGAAAATAAATGTACGCTGTAGTATTCTAAAACTGCTATACAATTATAGAAAGAAACATACAGATCATTTTTTTACTATATGCCGATCGATCGGTCGATAAGTCAAAGTACTTTTATATAGTTATCTCCTTCTAACTTGCGGTTTCACAAGTTGCGGCTCTTGTCATGTCATTTCGTCGTATATTTTCTTAACTCGGATCTATACGGTCGGCATATAAATAAAGAATGATCTTTTATACTAGTCTTTGTTCTTACTTCATACTTATATCGTCGTTTATTATTTCTCGCTGCTCAAAGTAAACTGAAAATCACTACGTGTTGCTCATTTACGAAAATCTTTTCTTTTGTACAAGTATAATATTGTAGTGTTTATGCTTTTTCATGTTCTGCAATTTGTAAGTATGTACAAGTCAACGGTGATCTCTTGTGAGTGATAAGTTCACATTGCCTAGAAAAACAGTTTATTTGTTATCATGTCAATTTGTTATTGTATTATAAAAATAAAATATAGTTATTATGAATAATCTGTAAGTGACCATTACTACAAATATATTTCTATAATTCTTACAGACTTTTATGTATAATTACTTTTTTGTGTAAGAGAACGTCTCCTATAATTATAACATGATTATTTTGCCATGTGAATGTAGCTGACGATTGTCTACCGTCTGCGTCTCCTCGAAATTCAGTGGTGTGAAATAGATGAGGGTCTGAAGGGTTTGTCGTTTTTCTTTTCGTAAAGTTATTAGAATGTCTACTGTGGTATCTCTCGAGCAGAACCACGTCATCATAAAATAATAATATGTTTGTTAGCGAAATATTAGGTTGTTCGGAAAAAAATGTCATATTATGACTACAATTTTTTGATTCCAGAAAAGCTGGGTGATTTCATCGTGGAATACAATTGCTAGCAGAAAGATGGCAAAAGGTCACTGATGCAAATGGTCATTGTATAGTTTAATCAAAATTTATATACTTATGTATATAAACGTTTTGAATTAAAAAGAAAACGACATTTTTCTCCAAACAACCTAATATTTTGTTAAGGAGTTATGATGTTTTTGGCAAGTTATTCTTTAATCACATCTTGTGTTTTAAATTTAGTTATGTTAGCTACCCTGTACCTTCAGTACATCTGAAATCAAATTGACTCTCCAAATATGAAGTTTGAATTTTAAAATTTAAGAATTCATTAATTGAGGAGCGTTCTAGGAAAACACGACATGCCCATTTTTTATGAAAAATATGTTATTAGTCGGTTGAAAAGTTTACTGGTTTACATAAAATATGTACAAGGGCGGGTTGATAAGTTCGCGTTTTCGCCGCTAGGGGTACTAGTACATGTAAACAAACATAACCCAGATAAATCACAACTCTTTAGAAGCCTTAGTTCATAGTTTCATGAAAATTCTTTTTCAATTTGTTACAGAAATTTGTTATTAATCAATTTATTAAATATACTATTTGAAAATGGAGAAAGAAGAGATACGGGCGGTAATCAAATATTTTAATTTGAGAGGTTTAACGACGATCGAAATAAAAAGTGAAATGGATTCCACGTTGGGCGACTCTTCGCCATCAATGACGACTATTCGCAAATGGGTAAACGAGTTTAAACGAGGCGGCACGAGCATCAAAGACGCACCACGTTCTGGTGCCCCGAAAGCAGCTACCAATGAAGAAAATGTCGAAAAAGTAAAGAAAATTGTTCTTTCAGACCGACGATTGAAGTTGCTGGAGATAGTTGAGGCTACAGGTATCTCAAAAGAACAGACACACCATATCTTGCATGAAATCTTGGGCATGAGAAAACTCTGCGCAAGATGAGTGCCGCGTTTGCTCACACCAATGCAAAAACGAAAACGTCTGATAACTTCAAAACAATGTCTAGAGCTGATTCGGCAAAAACCGGACTTCTGGCGACATCTAATCACCGTGGATGAGACTTGGCTTTACCATTACACGCCAGAAACTAAACAGCAATCTTTGCAGTGGACAGTACCTAATAGGCAAGTCAGCCCTAAAGAAGGCGACAACTGTGCCATCGGCCGGAAAAGTTATGGCCACTGTTTTCTGGGATTCAAAAGGAGTGATCTTCGTCGATTATCTACAGAAAGGAAGAACGGTAACAGGAGCTTATTATGCCCAACTACTGGATAAGCTGAGTGAACACTTTCGCGAGAAATGGCCTGGTCTTCAGCGCAAAACAAATCTGTTTCTTCAAGACAACGCACCCGTGCACACGTCGAAAGTTGCAATAGACAAAATTCAAGAATTGCGCTTCGAATTGGTTCCCCATCCACCATATTCTCCGGACTTGGCCCCATCTGATTTCTATTTGTTTCAAAATCTGAAAAAGATCCTCGCTGGAAAAAGATTCGGAGCAGAAAGTAAAGTGATCTCCTGCACGGAACACCTTCTTGAGGGCCTCAACAAAAATCATTACTGTAAGGGCATTAAGGGTTTAAAGAAGCGCCTGACCAAGTGTATCGAGTTGCAAAGAGATTACGTTGAAAAGTAAAATGTAATTTCCCATCAATACCGACGTTTTAGTGTCGAAATCGCAAACTTATCATCCCGCCCTCGTAGATGTAAGCAACTCAAATGGATCACTGTTTTAAATGCACAGAAAGTTAGGATGTTCAATCAGAACTTGACAAACCCCTATTATTAATTGTAATCGCGGCATTCAATCAAAGATAGACAGTTATTATTTATGTATCAGCAAGCATGTTACTTCAAAACAGGATATGTCCATAAAACAGACAATTTTCATTTTGGTTGTTTTTGTTATTATGTTTATCCAATTTATGCAATAGGGGGCTCTTGATAATCACCAAAGGTAAAGTCACTAGATATATGTCGACATTTTGAGTCAAGATAAGCGTGCCAAACATAATTTAATGTAAAAATATATTATTTAGATAAAAGTATTACAAACAAATTGCTAGTACATTATGAAGAAAGATGAAAATGAAATGAAAAGAGTGAAGAGAAAGATAAAAACTTAGTGATTGTTTAGAACCAGATGTTGCACATTATATAAATTACTTTCTGCAAGAATAATTTTATTTTTTTGTTAAAAATGTCATGTTTCAGTAAATAGATATTCAAAATACATAATGTCCATACCTCAGTTCAACCAAAATTCGTCATGTCCACACCGACCAAGCAAAACCAGACATGTCCTAAAAACAAAAATAATAATTTTGGTTGTTATTTATACAACAATTTCAATTAACATATATACAGACAGTAATAGCTAAAGAACAAGAAAATTCAATTCAAAATGAATGTCTGAAATTAATGGTAAAGATGCAAACAGTTTTTGTACTTTCTATGGACATGTCCTGTTTTGCTAGAACGCTCCTCAATTATTGAAATTAGATATAATAAAACAATATGTAGGTAAAAAAGTAAATTTGAATTTTCTTAAAATATTTAATATATTTTCTCGTAACAATCTTTAACACAGGCAAAAACACGGAGTCAAATCTACTCCTTTTTAATTCATTTTGTTAGTTCCCTGGACACCATTCGTGCAAGGCGTTAGATTTAAGGTAGTTACTTTTCCTAACTCCAAGAAGGAGATAAAGTAGGTAGTTCCCACTTTTTATAGTGTTGATATTTAATTCGATAATACAGTATTTGTTCCATAATCAAAGATTTAACACGCGTGCGCTAAGAAGCAAGTGTTCAAAGTAACAAATTTTAAGATTATTTTAACTCTTTGCCGAAGGATATCATATCATGACGAAAAATTGTAACAACTTCTACAAAGGTGTTTAACAAATTTCGGTATATACCTCCACTTTATGTATGTAAAAATCGAGTATTAATTACTTACGGAGTTAGTTAGTGTGGTCGAATTTTTCATTTCCTCGGAGTCAACACTTTAATTTTAACTACTTCCAGAAGATAAACGTCTATCCGAAAAAGTGAAAAATACGTTAATTTTTTGAGTTGGGACTAACAAAAAAACAGATTATGCAAATTATTTTTCTCTCTCGTTTAGTCGGTTATTAGTTAAATCTGACAATATTGCATGGTTTCTACCTTTCAAAGAAAAAAAATTAATGAAATTTTAAAATTGTGTATTTATTGCTTTTTTGTTTTACAAATAACGATAATGACTTATTTGTCATCTTCTCCTTTATTTCGTTCCATTTTTCTGGTTAAATATTTTTTTTTTAATTCTGTTTCAATTTATTTATTTATCATAAAGTAAATTTCAATTACTTTTAACAGAATTTACTTGACTTCTAGTTAGCTATTTAATAAAGTAATAATGCAGGGCATATCAAATAAGTCTGCTTATATTTGCTTTCTTCAAGAATACCTAGGTACTTTATTTTATACTACTATAAAATAAATGCATATATGTACATAATATATACATAGATATACATATACATAGATACATACCTATATTTTCCTACTTTTTTATTATTTTTTAATTTGTTTATAATTATTATCGTTTCTTAAAAGTGCATTTTGTTTTTCTCTTTTAAATATGTGTGTGTATAAGTGAAACCGTTTCGTAAACGGAAACATATATGTATGCATGGCCAAAATATTTGGAATTTTTTTTATTTTAAACTTTACATTTCGTTTTCTGTGCTTCATTGTAGTAGCGAAAACGAGTTCGTTCATGTCTATTTTAACGCATAAATATTTTCAAAATCTCATATTTCTTTTCCAGACATCTCCGTCGAGCTCGGCTCGATCCACAAATATTTAGAAAAAGTCGAAATATTTATTTTTCAAAATAAATATTATGACATTTTTAAGATAGCCGTGAATCAAAATAGATATGAATGAATATTTAATTCGGCAATAAAGCGAGAAGAAGCGTTCCTCATGATTTGATGTTACTTTATGAACGATAAATTATTTCTTTTTTTATTATAACACCTTTGCGTAGGCGCGTGAAGTTAACACGGTTATGTCATAGATTTTGAAATATTGCTTTTTAAAAGCTTTTATATCTGTCGGCACTTATGTTCAGCGTTCTTTATTTAGTTCCTGAATAAACTTAAAAAGAGTTATGTTCTGATTCCATCTGCCTTGTTTTTAATTTAATTAAATACTTTGTCATTAAATTGTAGGGTTGTTATCCAAGCAAACTGCTCAACGCAAATAAACCTGCCAACCAATGTTTCAGATATCATCTGGGACTGATATTAACCTTATGTACAGAAATTTTGGTAAATTAAATAAAATTATATAGTGACTGCCAAAAAGTTCGCCCCATATGGTAAAGATATTTATTACAGATTTTTTTTGAAAAACTTTTTGCTCCAACAGTTTGTGCATCTTCGATAACCACATATAAACAGGAGAGATCCGGTGAGCAATTTTTAGTGTGGCTAAAATGGTATCAATTTGAAATACCAAAATCAAAAAATGTTATAGTTTGGAATTGTTAGTCATATTAGGAAAATTTTAGTAGGACTCGATAAGTTTTTATAAAACGTGTCGCTTGATACTCGGACAAAAATTTTCTACGGCATAATATTTTGAATAAAAATATTTTTCATTCTCTCAGTTTTTTCAAGATGTGAAACAGTAAATGGGCATTTGGTATTTAAGCATTCGAAGGAAGTTAGTTCCTTATAAAATAAACGTGTAACTTTAAACGGAATTGTGCGAATTGTTGTTTCCGCCAGTTCTTCAATATGCACGATTTCATTTAAAACTCTTTTCTAAAGAGGTGCAGTATTGAACCCGGTGAAACCTTTGACCGCTAGTAGCATATTTCTACACTTAGACAACTGTAACTACAAAAATACAAGACCCTCATCCTAAGAAGTATCAGTGAAAAGCATTCAGGGTTTGAAAGTCAAATTATTTCTTGCAGTAATAAATAATATTATTAAGTTTTTGCTTAAGATTGGAAAGTCAATCATTGATGAAAGCATAATAGATATCAAATTACTACACATTTCTCAATTTTTTTTCTGAACTTTATTACTTGTTCCAGCTGTAAAACCAGTTATGACAGTGTTAAGCGAAATCCGTTTCTTTACATTATTTCCATGGAGGAACTAATCGAATTTCTTTTCATTTTCCTTTAAGAGGAAAATGTTAGTTAAGTTATATTTTCAGTACATAATTCAATGACAAATTACATTTTTATCTTTTTTCTTTCTTGATTAGTATCTGCCCTTTTCTTTGAATTGGTTTTGTATGTTCAAACCTGTGTAATTTTAATACTGAAAAATAAAACAAGTAATAAAAGTGACCAAGGTAGACAATCGTCAGCTTCACATGGTAAAATAATCATGTTACAATTATAAGAGATTGACCTGATGTATTACGTTCTCTTGCACTAAAAACTAATTATAGAAAGATGTATATACTCGTGTAAAGAAAAACCAAGAAGATTTTTGTAAATTAGCGATTCATAGGTCAGGTTGCAATAAAGACTTAAGCCAGGATTCAGTTTAAGCCTAAATTAGATTGTGACACACATTAAGATGTCCAACGTATGGTGTGTCAGATTTTAACTTAGGGTTAAATTTAATCCTGGCTTAAATTTTTGTCTACAAGTCAGCCATAGTGATTTTCAGTTTACTTTTAGCAGCGAGGTACAATAAACGACGGCATAAGGATGCAAGTAGGAAGAAAGACTAATATAAAAGATCATTTTTTTCATTATAAGTATACCGATCGTATAGATCTGCTGAGTTAAGGAAATTTACGACGGAATGATATGACATGACAAAAGTCGCAAGGCTGTTTCACTAAAGTTAGAAGGAGATAGCTAAGCAAAGTCTGCTTATTGTATAAGGTTACCGCATACGACTTCATATTGAACACGTCATAAGGGGGACGTACAGTTGGTTGCATATTCTAAACAATTAAGTAGAGAGATTATGTAATACACGTATAGAATATGTCTAATGCCCGTTTTACACGGTCATATTTTTGTATCAAATTTATTACGAAATGAGCGAGAAGTGCCAATTCAACCAATCAACATTCACTGTGATAGCTTATCTCTCTCATTTCGTAATAAATTTGATCCAAAAATATGACCGTCTAAAACAGGCATAAAACACGTTTTAAATTTTGTCTAAATGTAAAATGTTATAGACTAGAATTATTATTAAGTGAAAGTCTAACTAACGTCTACACAAAACGTATATTTATAACGTACGCGCAACGTTTATACTAATAGACACATATTTTAAAACTATAAAATTATAAAATTTTTGTTGTAAATCTGTTTTGATTGAAATGGATTCCTCGAGCAACCTCGATAATTATAATTTTCGTTTCGTAAGTGATCCGCAACAGGGGCCCTAATCTCAACCTGTTCGAAAAGATTCGTACGCGAAAATGTCGTCAAAATGACATAATTTCCGATTTGTTTAGTTTTGTACGAGAGTGTACGTCCTTTTGACGTCATTTTCGCATACGAATCTCTTCGAACGGGTTGAGAATAGGGCTGCTGATCTGAACTTGAAGTGGAACCTGAATTGATCTAATTCCATTTGATCCCATCGTGGGATGGAAAGAATTATTTGCATACATATATGAGATCTGTACTACTCAGAGCTATTCCACTTGTTGAAACGAAAATGGCTATTATGCTGATTTGTTTAACTTCATTTTTTTACATTATTTATTTAAATTCATACGTATCATATGAATTTAAATAAATAAAAGATATGCAACTTACATTAACTGTCACGTCATAAGGGTATTTTCATTCCTCTTCCTCCTCGAATAGAAAGTATAACCATAGTCCGCTATGTGCTGACCCTATGCAATAAAGAGACTTTGAACTGTAGGTATATAATTCTTTTAAGTTCAGTAAAGAGGGCATCTTTCTAGGAATCGATTAAATGCGTAACAGTAACGTTGAGTCCTCCCTAAGCCGGACATTTCTCTCAATCGGACACAAAATCCGAAATGAACCGTATCCGTCTTGGAGAGATTTCACTGTAACTGACTGTAACATAGAACACTTGATAACTCTGTGTAAGCAACCGAGAGCAAGAACCATGTTAAGCAATAACATAATTAAATGGGAGTTGCTTAACCGAGTTGGCTGGATGCCCTGGCAACGCACGTGACGCTTGGTCGGGCAACTTTAGTGTGCGTTCGAATTCCCTCCTGGTGCGTGTCAATTCTATAGGCATGTGACAGATAGAGTTCTCATGAGTGGGATCGTGTTCGAATAAATACCGACTCTTTTGAGTTAGGTTTTCTGCGTTTCCCCATTCCTAAGGCCAATGCAGAAGAAAGAAAAATCATCTACTAAGTCGGTCGCAGCCGCAGTCGGCAGAACATAATTACGCCTCCCCGACAAGCTTTGGAAAACTTGGGACTTAGAACAGGGTAACGTAAAAAATGGCCAGTCGATTTAAAAACAGCGAGACAGAAATTGCCTCCCTATGAATTTTCTAAATAATTCGGTGCCGAATCGGTGTGAATTATTGCTTTATGTTTTACTGGGGTGTTTCATCCCCTACCCGGAAGATCACATTGCGATTATTAAAATAAATTATAAAGAATAGATTAATCGTAGACAATTTCTGACAAAAATTGAAAACGGAGAAACGGTAGACATACACACCTAACGTCTTTCATTCTCTTCGAACTTTAAGAAGCTGCCACATGTACTGAGAGAGAGAGAGAGGGAGAGAGAATGACAAATGTCAGAAGAATTTGGATGTTTTTTCAAACTAATTAATTTCACGAAAAAGTCCAGAGCATATGAGAATTGAAAGTATATTCTCAGAATTATTTCTCAAGTCACGCACTGCAGTTACCTGCTGCAGTTTTGTTTTTGAAAAGCTTTAGGGATAATTGAATAATTCAAGGGTTACATTAAGGAAAAAAAGATTTACTGGTCGGTTGCGTTCAGAATATTACGAAGTTTAAGAGATCCGAACAGGTTGAAACTTCTGTGCACTGAGTTTCAGCGGATAAATGAATTTTTATACTTGTGGACTATGCTTTTAAAATAGGATGTTTGAAAATAGAATGTTGAAGATGTACGGAATTCTCAGAGACCTAGAAAGTACTAAATAGAAGCGAGGACCGCGAAGAGAGATAACAGAGATCACTATAAGAACTTACATGACTTGCTCAAGAGAATAAGTCACAAGTCAATAATTGTCAACTAATCAGAAGAATATGCGAAATACCAATAGAAAAATGGTTTAACGATGATGATTGGTTGATACCCAGGTAACAGTAAAAGTTCAAAGTTTACAAGAAATTTGACGCGAATAATACTGCACAGAAAGACGTAAAAGTATCGGAGAGAATGCAAAAGCATTGCCAATATTTCACGCCATGGAAAATAAATGATTATTACAATAGGTTACCACCTAAGGTCTACATGAAACTATTTTTTAGGTTTACGGACTTTCTAAATTATCATATAAAGTATTAAGTATGGTTTTCAAAAAAATAAGAGCACCACTTTACTTTTGGAGAACTTCTCTGACGTTGTAAATGAAAAACTTAACTTAGGCATCCACGTATTAGTGTTATTTATAGACTTTACCAAGACATTCGATCTTATCGACCATTCCTTATTACTCCTGGAATTGGAAAAGATAGGTGTAAGAGGTCTTGCTTTAGAATGGTTTAAAAACTACCTGGAAAAAAGAAAATATCGAGTAAAAATTGGCAGTTCTTTAAGTATGGAAATAAATGTTGAGTCCGGAGTTCCCCAAGGAAGCATACTCGGCCCTCTGTTGTATCTGATCTTCGTCAACGGTATTGGTGCCTGTTTTAAACACTGCTCGTACTATCTATATGCTGACGATACGGCAATAATGGCCTGCCATAAGGATTTAGGCATTGCTACGATACACTTAAACGAAGACTTTTGGACTTTTCAGGAATGGGCCCATGATATTCATCTTAACATTAACCCTGCTAAAACTAAAATGATGCACATCACTTCTCCACATCTTGATAGAGCGGGTCCAATTGACGTGAAAATGCACAGCCATCTTTGCTTACACAATAAAAGATATAACTGCCTTTGTAAGGAGAAAGTGGAAGTGGTCAGCTCCTTTACTTACCTGGGTATTGTATTAGATGAACACTTCCTCTGGACAGAGCATACCAAACATATATGTAAGAAACTCCGTCTGATATCAAACCGGCTGTACTACCTTCAATTTTACATACCTAAAAGTGTACTTTTCACCATATACCGCTCACTGTCTGAATCATTAATTTTATATGGTTTGTCATCATGGGGACATGCATCATATTCCTGGCTTAAACAAATAGAAGGTCTACAACATAGAAGGTTGGGCTTCATTTCCTCAGACAAGTCCCCTGAAAGGAACCGTTTTAAAAAGTGCCATGTGCTCCCCGTGAGTAAATTTTTTGTGTATAAATGTATTGTGGACAGGTACTATAATCAAGAATATAAACTTCCGTTGGTACACGACAAAGCGACAAGAGTTAATGTGAGTGGAAATTTCTGGGTACCCCTCTCAATAAACAAATATGGTAACAGAACGAGATAAGTATTGATCCCGAACGTATTTAACAGCCTACCTATCCATCTACGAGGCTTAAAAAGAATAAAAGACGTTAAATATTACGTCAAGCAATGGTTGCTTAGTGCGGATCCGGTAGAATAACTTAGCTTATTTTGTTTTATGTATGAATTAAATCAATTTTTTTTCAACTCACTTTCTCCACTAACTTTCTGGTTTTTTTTTTATAGGTATAATTTTTGCGGAAATTCTTTGCCACTGACAAGTCTAAGACTTAGTGGCTTTTCCATGTCTTTAATTTAACTTTTTCAAACGAGTTTATCCCATATTTTTATATAATTTATAAAATTATAATCATTATAATCACTATCTTTAGGTTAGCTTATATTTTCTTAAGTTATTTTTTCTCTGTATTAATTGGCAAATATTTCTTGATTTGTAAATTTTTGTTTTGAATTTTTTGATGGATTTTCTTGTTTTTTGTTAATTTTTGTTTGAAATTTTTGGTGAAATAAAGAGAGAGTATTATTATTATTATTATTAAAGATATCCAGAAAAACTAAACTAAAGGCCGTTTTACACTACTCTATTTCTTTTACAAGATTTAGTTGGTATTTCTCAAACAATTCATTTATGCAGTAAATTCAATCAAAATTTAAATTGAATCAAAAACTACCTGGAAAAGCAGAACGTGTTCTGTCTGCAATCCAAAAATGTCTTATTGAAGACTTTTATTTTAGAAATTGAACCAAATCTTGTACAAGAAGTAGGGTAGTCTAAAACGACCTTGAATTTTAAAGAAAAATAATTATTGGTAAGGTTATTGTAATTTGATTGATTTTTACTATTGTATTTTCTTACGCTTTCAGTAGACACCTATATCATGTAATTTATTGTTTTCTAAAATTTAGTACGTACTATATTTATTTGTAGTTTATTTATTTGTTTTACAACAACAACTTTGTGAGTATGTAATACGAACTAAATTACGTTACATAAAATAGAGGGACACGCCGTATTACTCTTAGAACGTAGGTTGATTATTCCTTAAAAAAGTATTTACAACTACATCTCACTTTCAGTTTTAATCGTTCTGTCACTTTTATGTGAATAAAAAGTTTAACACTCTTTACATTCCTTAAATATCCGGAAGTACAACATTAATTAATTCTTTTTTTTTTTAGTTCTTCTCTCAACGTTTCAGCTTCCTTTGTATTATAAAATTTATTTTCTCCACTTCCGAAAAGGAAAATTTTTAGCAAGTTTTCACTGTATACAGGATGTTCACGGGAAGCCGCTACAATAGCTAACTTTTTCATTTGAATTTTTACGAGGTAGCTTAAATTAGAAAAGTTTCAGGACCTCTCCTGCTGTATTTTATGGCAACATCAGAAAAACAAATGACTGTCAGGTTTTCGAGATTTTCAATTGTTTTCAACTTTTTTAAATGGAACCTTATATTTTTTAACATCGCATCACGTTCAAGGCGTCAAATTAATTATGTCTCTAAAATATTACCTTCCGAGGCCTACTATTTTTATAAATCATTTAATTAATAAATCTTGGTGTTCACGGAAAATGGCTACAATAGCTAACTTTTTTATTTGAATTTTTACGAGGTAGCTTAAATTAGAAAAGTTTCAGGACCTCTCCTGCTGGATTTTATGGCAACATCAGAAAAACAAATGACTGTCAGGTTTTCGACTTTTTCAATTGTTTTCAACTTTTTTAAATGGAACCTTATATTTTTTAACATCCCATCACGTTCAAGGCGTCAAATTAATTATGTCTCTAAAATATTACCTTCCAAGGCCTACTATTTTATGAATTATTTAGTAAATAACATGTAAATAACAATGTGTTGGCGAACACAATATGGTGTTCATTGAAACAAGAGAATATCGAAATTGTTTTCAAATTGTCAGTTTTGTTAAGTATTCTGATTAATCATTTCTTGAAATTTAGTTCATATTAAAAATGTCAAATAGTAGGCCTTGGAAGGTAATATTTTAGAGACATAATTAATTTGACGCCTTGAACGCGATGCGATGTTAAAAAATATAACGTTCCGTTTAAAAAAGTTGAAAACAATTGAAAATCTCGAAAACCTGACATTCACTTGTTTTTCTGATCTTTCCATAAAATCCAGCAGGGGACGTCCTGCAACTTTTCTACCTCGTAAAAATTCAAATAAAAAAGTTAGCTATTGTAGCCATTTTCCGTGAACACCAAGATTTATTAATTAAATGATTTATAAAAATAGTAGGCCTTGGAAGGTAATATTTTAGGGACATAATTAATTTGACGTCCTGAACGTGATACGAAGTTAAAAAATATAACGTTATATAATATAAGTTGAAAACAATTGAAAATCTCGAAAAGTTAAGCTACCTCGTAAAAATTCAAATAAAAAAGATAGCTATTGTAGCGGCTTCCCGTGAACATCTTGTATAAAATTACAATGATAAAATACATTTTCTTTTCTATTTTCTCTAATATTTATTATTACATCCAATTCATGTCATTATTTCCGTTTTATTCAGTTTTTTTTTAAATAATTTTATTTGTTTAAAATTGAAGCATTTTTTTTTTAATAGAAAACAAAACTTTCGATTCATATTTTAAGTTAATAAGTAATATAATTTTATTTATTTAGTTAAGGGATCTTATCTAAGGGAAGTTACGGAATTATTTCTGCAACTTGTTTTCAAGGACTATCAATAAATTCTAAGAGCGACTATCTTGGCTAAGCCTGAACATTTGATTTTTAATAATTTTTAACCCTTTCAGTACTGTTGTCATACATGTGATTCTTAGAAGTCTAAATACAATAAAAACACATTTTTTCATTTGGAAAAGGCTTTCGTACACTCACATGGAAAAGAAATGTTTTTAAAGTTTTGAGAAAAATATCGTCCTGAAAGGGTTAATTAAAATATTCTGACTTGCATTTTGAGGAAACGTTTTTAATTCAGTAATTTTTTGCCGTAGTAATAATTTCTTTTAGTTCAAGTGGAAGTTTCGTGATAAAATAAAAAATAATTATATTATTATGTACAATATGTAAACACAAGGCAGTCGAGAAGTTAATTTTCCTGCAAGGCAAAGACTTATACCTACATCTAGCAGCAAAACGCATAAGCAACATTTAACATGGAAAAATCATAAAAACTTTTACTATTTGAACTCCAATGAGCATCTTTACGACCGTCCTCGTTCTCCTTCTGAACCGTACGCTTTGTCGGCGCTCTCTCTCCGGGCTGGGCGTACATTAAACGGTTGCCATGACTGTATCGATCAACGTGAACTTTGTGATTGGCGCTGCAGTGGTTACTTCGGTCACGTGGAATCCTGTTGCAGTTGTTTCCATCATGGCAGGAGTTTACATCTCAATTTTCGAAGCGTTGCCCCTATCAACGACATATGTAACATGTATCGTTTTCTTTTTCTCTCACAATTATAATCGAAACCGAATACCTTTCGCTTGCATGAGCAGAGGATGTATTTAAGTTACACTTTTAGATTAATTTTTTTTAATTTCATTTTTTGTTTACGAAAGTTAAATTCATTTCTTATGATAACTGTATTTTATAAATGAATGCGAGTTTGTGCGAGGAAACTTAGTAGCTGCTTTAAAATTTTTAAATAATTGTTTTGTATATTTTTAAATTATCAAGGAAAAAGAAAAAAATCTGTGACCCTAGTTGATGTACACTAACCTCTCCAATCAGAGCGGTAGTTATAAAATGTTGGTTGGTCCAAAAACCATTAAAGACTTATTATTCAGCCATATAACAGTCTAATGGTGTACTTGAATTTATACTACATATATAAAAAGCTGTCGGCCAGATACATAATAGCAAGCTCGCCTGAGTCATTCATATTCAATATTAAATGGACTGACTTCATGCAGTATCAGACTGTGACTAACAGCAATGAAAGATGTTAAAACTGAAAGGACGGATTCATCTGGAAGCCTCACAGTCTAAGATACATTTGAGCGATATTCCCCTCTTCGCTGCATTTTTATTGATGTATCCCGTAGGTACATCCATACTTTGGGGTGCTATTTGTTTTTAGTCTGCATACAAGTTAGGTGTTATTTTGCAGTTTATAAACGTGTTAATCTTGTGAGTTTTAATTGTGTGCCGTTCCCAGACGGATTATTTTGTACGTCAGGTAAAAATACTTCGTTTAATGTCCGCGCTTGCTTTTATATCACGAACGTATTATATGCTAATCACTAACGAAAGATGAAATTTTTTAATGACGCGCCAGAGCCACCTATCTCTAACAGATGTAAAGATTCCCAAGGGTTAACATGAACTATAACTTTGGCACACAGCCCTTCGCAAGGTTATTGCCGTTAGTTCGGGGTTTCTCCACAGCAAACCAGCGGCAGCACCGACTGCTGCTTGCATATTTGGGTTGTGCCAGCTCGATACGCAATCATTGACGTTGAGGTAGACACGGAAAAGCTCGACAAAGATAACATTGTCTTTTTCCATTGTTTCGCGTTCGTTTGGAATTTTCCTTTGTATTTTTTTATCTTACTTGTTCTAAACGAATCTCTTTGATCTTTACACTTATTTCAAGTTTTTATATCTTCCTGAAACATACTTACCTTCTAAACATTCTTAATAAGCTTTTAATCTGATTTACGCGGTGTTTTCTTGTGTTTGAGTTTCATGTTTATCTGATTTTGAAATATGTAGATTAAATGTTATGCATTAAGAGATTGAGAAAACAATTTGCAGTAATATATTTAAATTAACAGCAGTACGAGAAAATTTATAGCAGAAATATTTCTCTTTAATATTACAAAGGCATTCAGTTCAAAATGTTTTGGTATGGATAACTGGATAATTTTCCATTGGTCCGAACAAGTTTCAGTAGATACAGAGAATTTGTCATTTCCGTCGGTTAGTAGATAATAATCTTGCAAGTACATATCATAGAAAAGAAGTATCCTTCAGATCAGATTAGAAATCACATCTTTTATGCAAATGCCTTTAATCTTATAGCAGCTCTTACTATCGAAATAATTTGTTTGGATATATGTATTTTTAAATTAGTTTCTGATACTAGTACGAAAAATCCAAATTATTGTCACTGAACATTTATTTCATTTAAAATCTAAGTGTTTAAAATAAAATCAACTAATCAGTTAAAGTCATTGCTACGGGTAAACTTAAAACATTTTGTCTTTTTTATGGTATTTTAAAGTAATTAAACCCTATGAAAATTGTAAAACAAATTCTTATAAAATGGTCACTTAAAATTCGCACAATCGCTCCACGTTTCACTATTTGATAACTTCGTCAGGTAAATAAAAAATGAAAAATTAAAAAATGTATTTTTCTACTTTGCGTTCACAATGAACTCATTGTGACACCAAAATGAAGCTCATTGTGAAACTGTTTTTGGAGAAATTTTAGTCAATTTTTAATTGAAAATGTTTAATAGATTTTACAAAATGACTCATTATTTATTTGTTACTTAACAGAATACTCACAATGAAGCTGGATAAGAAAAATTAATAACTTGTTAATGTGACTTTTGATTAAAACGAAAGGTTTTTCAGTGTTGCCACGCATTACAACTAAAATCCCCCATATACAAAGGAGATCAAATTTTTGACAGTATTTTTAATTTTTTTGTTCAATAAGTGACACAAAGTAGGAAAAATAGTATATTTTACACGTTTCACAAGAGGCATTGTAACACTCGTTCCGTTGGGGCACTCCGAGCATGCTACGCTTCGCTCATCGTACCCCAACCTCGCTCGTGTTACAATAAGCCTTCATGTGAAACTCGTAAAATAATATACTATTAAAAGGTTATCAGTTATATCGGGCGATACCGAGTTGCGGTAATGGTTAATATAACTATTAATTCTTTGCCTGAGTTGCGGTAGAGGAATCTCGGGTAGATTAGCTCTCCATAATTCTTTACCTCAGTTGCGGTAGAATCGGTTAATTCGAAGGCATACCTATGTATATAGGTAATTAAGTATGTACGGAAATAATAAGGTAATTTAGGATGTAACTGTAACCGTGCACGAATGATATTGTTGCTAATATAACGCGTGATCAATATCTTTCCTAATCAAGTGACCTATGGAAAGAAAATCGTATGTCTTTGATTAATTCGTTTTTCCAAATATCAATCTCATTTCAATTATTTATAAGTGTCAGTAAGATTAATTCATTAACAGAAATCTTTGTTCATAAGAGTGTATTGCTACATTGCGAACAGTTAAATAACAATCCAGCAATCTTAGCAAAAGTTATCAACAATTTAAAATGCAGAATTCCCTTGTGTTTACAAGAGAACGGCGGATATTTTACGCACCTTCTATGAACCAGTTTTTCGTTGCTCTTGGCGCGTGGGAAATGTGAACTTCAAATCAAAAAAATATGTAATACATAAGAATAGTTAGATTTTGTGTAGGAATGCAATATTAATAAATCAAACGGCATTTGACATAATAAACTCATCAAAGACACACGATTTTATTTCCATAGGTCACTTGATTAAAAAAGATATTGATCACTCGTTATTTCATATCCCTCACTGTCAACGTTTCAAGGGTATTTTTCTGAACAGCTATTTTTGTATGAATTAATTTTCGGAGCCTTTCCGTTATTTCAGATTCGGTTTTTATTTTTACTTGATTGCTCATTTGTTGACGAATCAAAATCTGATCCGAAAGTGAATCGTGATTACGTTGTCCCACTTTTCTGGAAAACACATTGTGTTGTCCAAGAGTGAAAATTTTTGCACCTTCACGTTTTTAATGTACAACACCAACACACTTCACCACTTGATTTATTGGCGCGATACTTTCGAAATTTAAAATTATTAATTAATTACAATACAAGTAATAATTTGGAAATACTAACCAATCAAAAGTGTTTGAATCCTTTCTGCCTATTTATTCACTACCCCTACATATGGATTACCTACCTAAATCTTAGAAGTGGTTTTATCCGCGTACCGCAACTCAAGAAAGGATTATCGGAACCTTTTCGGTTTTACTTTTAAAACTGACCATTACCGCAACTAAGGTTCACCGGTTATATCAGGGTCTGAAAGATTTCTTAAAATTCGCACGTAACTTCCAAAACGACTTTTCTACATATAATCCACACTAGGTATTTTTTATTGCAGTAGTGCAGTGATATTATGTACGTTAGTAGATTGGCTAACATCTTAAATTAGACAAATTTAATTTGATGTCAACATACGTCAATCAAACGGTGACAACTCAAATCAGATAGATTAACCAGTGTTGTCAAATCTCATCTTTATGTAAATTTGGCCGTGAATGCACCTCGTGATGAAAAGAAAATATTGCAACATTGTCAAAATTTAGTTTCATACATACATGAGTACCATATTTTCATTAGGCTTTCACGGCATACGCAATAACAAATAGTGAAGTAAGTTAAAAAAAAAACTTTCTAACTTTCGTGAAACAGTCTAGCGGCTTTTGTCATGTCATGTCGTTTCGTCGTATATTTGCTTAACTCAGATCTGTACGTTCGGCATATAACTAAAAAATAAGCTGTACAGGTCATTTTTTTTTACTATATGCCGATCTTTAAAGTTGGTTCTTGTATGATGAAATTTGTATCACAAAATATTTTAACCTAACATAATTTCAAACACATTTTCAAAAAACACAACTTAATTTTACCTAGCAAATCTGTACACAATTTAAATATTATTTTCTCAAATTTAAAAACAAAAACACCGATATTGAAACAACCTAACGTGGTTTATGAAATTAAATGTTTAAATTGTAATTCATGTTATATAGGAAAAACAAGTCAAAATTTAAAAAAAGTGTAGATCAACATAAATAACATATCCAAGAAAATAATCAAAATCATTCAATGCTCGTTGAACATTCGTTAGAAAATAACCATAATTTTGATTTTGAAAACACTAATATTTTATATTATGAGTCTAATATTTTTAAAAGACGTTTTATGGAAATGTGTAAAATAAAAATGTCGTCGAATTTTATTATCAAACGTACAGATTTTGCAAGTTTAAACGATACATTTTCTAGTTTTCTCGATTCTTTAAAGAGAATATTGTCAATTTTTAACATTTATTAAAATAAAATATTTATTACGTTAAAAAAATCAATTTACCTTTTCAGTTTCCGTTGACAACCTTGTTTATTTTGACAACTTGTTTATATTTTTCACTTCTGACGAAGCTGTCGAACGGCGGTGAAACGTTAAGTCTATTGTGCGCGATTTGTGTCCAGTTAAAAGATTTTGTGATATATGCCGATCGATCGATAAATCAAAATTTTTTTATAAAGCTATCTCCTTCTAACTTTTGTGAAGCAGCCTTGCGGCTTTTGTCATGTCATGTCATTTCGTCGTATATTTTCTAAACTCAGATCTATACGAACGGCATATAAATAAAAAAATGAACTTTAGTTCCTTCTATTTAGGAAGTTTGAAATGTATAACAAGTCCTTACCTTCAAACCAATTATTGTAGATAGGGCATGTATGCATCACGGTGCGCAGAGCTTAAAATGCATTAAATATTTTACAATTTTTATTCACTAGGCCTACAAATTCCTCTTTACCTGTATGTTTTTGGTGAAATATCTTCTGTAATTCTATCCACAATATATCTGACAACATTTTTAGATAACCTAAACCTTGCTTTAAATTCAGCATCACTCCATTTTTCAAAATGATTTGTTCTTTCTCGGAAAACGCGAGGCACTCTTAAAACATTGTTTATTACTTCAATAAATCTTCATCATCTGTTAGTTCATTTTCTAATCCATTGACTTGCAACAAATTCCGTATATCCATTTCTGAGAAGCAGAGAAGCAGTAATTGTTCAATGACAGTTGTGTTTTAAGATTAACTCTGGCTTAACCGTCCAAATTCCTAGGGTTAAGTCAGAAAGATTTAACCCATAAGTTATCGTCAAATTTAGTTCTATACAATGCATCTGTCATGTTTAAAGCAGGATTAAATTTAACTCGCGGTTAACTCATATTCGTACAACGCACCCTAAATATTGCATTCGAAAATTGGCATTTTTCGTTGCTTAAACATTTAACCGTGGGCAAGTGTATTTTTTATGTGCAATTTTCATTCATGCATTACATACGTGAAATAAAGCTTGTTTAAGCAACTTTAAAGTATAAAGTGTTGATTAATGCTTTAAGATGCTTTTATATGACGCAACTTAAATAGTGTGCAAGTCAGAAAATTGCACGTTTCATTCCATTTGCACTGTGTAAATTGCAGTGCAACTCAAGAAAATTGCTGTGACATTGCTGCGTCACTTTTTGAATTGCATGCAATTTTTCAAGTTGCTTAGAGTGAATATCCAAAAATATAAAGTTGCGGCACGAATAGAAATTCAAATCTGTTTGATTTTATGTTGCATGCAACTTTTGTTGCGTATCATTTTTTAATCGAGTTTTTGAATTCACCTGCGGAAATATATGTCCAGTAGTTTAACAATAAAATTGTGGTTTAGGTAAATAAAAATTTTAAAATTATGACTTAGACCAGGAATACAAATACAGTAGGTACAGGTAAGGATGTGTGAATATACATATTATCCAAAATTATTGTTATTAATTACTTGATGATGAAACTAATTTTCTTATATTAAAAATGACGTTTTAAGATACAAAGTTTAAGAGAATATTCTCAAAAATATGAATGCTTAGTTTTCAAATCATAAATACCTACTCCTTACATGGGTATTCCTGTTGAAAGACTTTTATGAGTCGATTGGATATTCTGAACTGCATAATCTTATGGTATTAATCAGATCTTGATGTTTTTCTTGCTTGCGTGCAACTAATTAAAAATTTCTATTCACGCCAAGTTCTATTTACGGTCCCATCGCCTATGCCCCGTACGTTTTTAACGATTATTTTTACAATTTGCAGCGCCAAGGAATTCACTTTATATCAGAACAGATTGATCCAAATATTTACTCTTCTCGGAATGTTTTATGTTAAATAGTGTATTAGATAAAAGGAGGTCGATTTTTTTATTTGAAAGAGCCTCACTTTTAAGTATCGCCAGCGTTCCAAACAAAACCGTAAAGTTACGGCCGCACCGTGTGTGTTTAATTTGAGCTGTTTTGTCAACATGCGTCCGTCGATTTTTAGTTTTACTACAGTTTCTTTTTTTTTTACAAATACTTTATTAATTGTCGCCATTTTTACGTTTATTTGAGAGGAAGAAGTTTGAATCAATGCTGCTAACAGATATATGTATGTACCTACCTGAGTTTCCGATACTTAAGTTACGCGCTCCTTCCAATATCCGTAAAATATTTCAATAGGTTCAGGGGTTGCAATCGCCCCCTTTTTGCATATAACTTAATACGGTTAGAGGCTACGGCATTGCAAGCACACCTATCGTGTACGACGTTGGCTATTTCGACGAACTCGAGTTACGGCTGTAGGGCTCTAAAAGCTCCATGTTTGAAGCGGGTCCGTGTACTAAACTGTTGTAAAATGAACATATAAAGCATGCTGTCAGACTGTCTGATAGACGAGTTAGTAACTTCCTACCAGTGACATTTGACTGTCTGAGAAGAGCGAGTATTTAGAAGTTGCCGTGGTGTGCTTAAAGAAATTTTATTCATCACAATATATTGTTAGTATACTACAATTAAGGTATGCGTTTGCTATAACTCTCTTATGCTAGTGTCTCGTAGACTTCATTTAGTTCTGCATGGTTAAGCCCTCTCGGTTAACGCGTAAGATATTGCCTTAAATAATTGAACTGAATTTTAAAAGTAATTGATCTTTTTCATTAAAAAACTTAGGAACTGTATCGCATTTATGAAAGATATAAAATTTTCAAGTAGTTTGAACATGTTAAATTCCTGGCACATATTTTGAAGGAATCATTACCATCCAAGATCGATTTTAGCCATTGTAAACTCGCTTCAAGAGACTAGAGCGTACACGTGCTCTCAATTCCTTATGACGTTCTTATAAAATTTAAACAGTCACAAAAATGGGTGTCTGTTGCAACTTACCGTACATTTTATTCAATTGCATTTGGTTGTTTGCGTGTAATGTATGTATCTGCCTTTTTCTAGGTTGTTTAATTAAATTTATATTATTATTGAAAACGATAATAAATGTTGTTGTATTCATTGGCTTCTCAATTTAAGTTAAGAAATCACAAATTGTTATTTATTTTGACTTTAAATTTCCCTAGTTTTTTTTTAATTACATTTTTGAAATTCGATCTTTTATTATTAGCTTCTGTTGCATACCCAGCTGATTTATTACCTTAACTTCAGTATCGAATAACATTTGTGAGAGAAGGTAAGAATCCTCTCCAACATCGATACTTATAATTTTGTCTTTACAGTTGACAGTGATGACACTGATTCAATGTCTTAAAAGCTACTAGTATAAATGTTGAATGTTGAGAAATATTTGTGAACTAAAATGTGTATATAAAGAGGTACATGTTCAGCTTTAATATATTTGTTATATTTTTATCTTTTGCAGATACATACTAATGAGTGTTCAACTGAAAAGTTGGTTTAGATTTTTGGATAAAAGAAGATAAAACGAAAAAGGGATAACTTCCTAAACCGATTGACGTTTGATAGATGACAGTTGTCAAACATTTGTAGCACGGTTGCCAAACTTGGCAATCCTGAAAGTGACATTTCACGTAAGACCTGCTTAATGTTATCAAAAAAACAAAGGCTACTTGTTGAACTTTTCAATTACACAATTTAAATTTAGTTGAATTAGAACTTGTAATGATTAATATTACATTAATTCCTTATATTTTTGTGTTCATTATTAAAATTATTAATCTTTCGTAATAAATTAATAAATTAATAGTGCTAAAAAGCTATAGCTTCTTAAATGCTTATATAAGGTTGGTACTGAGGCGCACCTTATGAAATTCAATGTAGTAAAATGTTCAATCCTGAACATTTTAAATTCTTTCTGTGAAAATAACTGAGGCACTCAAATGGAGCCACCTCAATTTCGAGATTTAATTTCGAAAATTCAATTAAATTGCTGTAGTGAACATGCGGTTTATTATTTTACCTTGGCCGTAATATTTATTTTGAGAAAATGATTTTCAGACTTCTTAGTGAAGCGTAATAGAACTGTTTTTTTCTCCGTTATAACTAGGTACTGAAGTTTAGCACTTTGAAGTTGACCTGAGGCAGGTTTAATTTTATTTTTATTATTTCAGCGGTCACATATTTTTCTTTTTCAATTTCAAATTCGTAACCATTATCATTTATCGAAGGCCTTTGATATTATTCGTTTTAAATAAATCTTCCTTTTAGCAAAATTACTTTATTATTATTTTATTTATAATTTAACCTGTGATCACTAAAACATTTTGTAATTCAATTATTTTCATTTGTTGTGAAAAGTACTTCATAATTTACTGTTTCTAATCGTTTGAGGAAAAAAGAGCGCAAGTCTTAATAACTCCATATTCTTCTGGATTATTTGATTCGAGAACGCATGATATACGTTATCTGGAACGTCAGGATGATCGTTTGCTGTGACCCACTTTTATAAAATATATATAACTAGCTAGGCAGAACGCAAACCTTCAACGAAAAATATTTCTACCGCACAAGATGCTATTACAAAATACATATATTTATTTAACATGGCATTCGGAAATGTTAGTATGTTGCATTATAGTAGACTTTAAATTTAAATATCAGGTCAACAAGCGATCGAAAGATGTCGCTACTTAAATGTCCATTTAAATTTAAACATGAAAACAAATATATAAGTTACGAAGACAAAAATGTGGATACAGCACGATAAAACATGAAAGTTTTATTTACAGGGTGATTCTTGAATAGCCGGAAGAAAACATATTAATATTATTCCCAGAATACGGGAAAAACGTTATAAGTATTCTACACAACAATTTATGGTTTATTAAATTAAAAATTTAACAAAAATACATACATAAGACCGAAGACGTGTAATAAATATTTACATGGTGTTACGCAGAGAATCGGAGGCGTTCAGTCGTGAAACTTGACCGTGAACTAACACTACTCTTCCACAGCTGATGATGAATGCGTCGTACCATTGTATTAACTGCTATGAAATTAATTATAATCAATAACGTTTTCAAATGCGTACAAAAGTGAAATACTTACATCGAAACGAATAATAATTTACGACAGGTAATTCCCGTCGCTTTAGAAAACAGTATATTGAATTTTGTCAGACTTTGTACAACTTTGTGTTAATAATTCGTCTTTTAAATAATACTATTTATTTCTCAATGAACAGCGCACAAACAACGAAATTATAATAATTAACAAACAAGCAAGTTACAAAATGTGTTTACTGATTATAAATGTTAACCGAATAAACGAGTAAAAGAAAAGCGACTGATTAAAATGCAAGGGAAGGATAACGCGTAATATTGGGCCATAAAAAGATGGCGAAATGTTTATTTGGACACGTTGCTCGTGGGATTAAACTTTATTTACATTACAATTTAAATTAAAATTAAAGAAAAATACTAGGAATTCTTAACACGGAGAATTGAATTGTTTTCGTGTTGTAGCGATTTATTTGTTTACCTGTCAAAGTGGGGCCATTCTTAACCTTATTTTAAATAATTTGTACGCAATAATTTACTTCTGGTGATTTGCATGCATTTGTCAAGTAAATATGTATTTTGGAGTTCGTATATCAGCTGATCACGTTAATTTCGTTTAAAAGTCAAGTTCACGACCAACGCCGCGCCTTGACAATCATAAAACTAAAAAACACTTTTATTTATTTCACTAATCTATTGCTCTTTTTTATTTTGAGTATAATTTTTCATTAATTATTTCTGGAAAATTAAAATACATAAAATTTTTCCTGGAAAATTAAATACAAAAAATTTTTCCTGGAAAATTAAATACAAAAAATTTAGTTTCTTCACTACGTATTTTTATTTTCAAATATATTTGTTTACATATTTATTATCGTCAGTTTTTTTTATATAATGTTTCTCTTTTCCTTTTCAATCTTTGATGTTATACGTTTTACTTTTAGATCAATATCGTCACACATTAAATTGGCAAGAGTAAATTTTTAAACTAAAATAAATTCTTAAATTGGAACTGCACATTATTTTTACTTTTACTTGTTAATATATCATAAATTAATGTATATCCCCTTATTCTATAGCTCAAATCGAATCGAAATCAGTGAATTTCATAGATTACATCGAAATGTAGTGGAATTAATGCGCCGTAATTAAAATGTTAAATAGAATGTTAAATTGCTGATGCATTCTACTTTCTTTACGAGGTACCAGAGACCATACAATAGGGGCTGAATATTTTGATTTAAAAGCATTCCGATTCTTGTCATAGATTCCGATTCGATTCGAAAAAAGTTACAGAATAGGCCTGTAAGTCTCCTATTTTAAACGTTCGAAGATACAACAACATAAATAAATTTCAAAATATATCTAATTTTACGTCAATATCCCCAATTTATAAAACCTAAGTAATTTTATTTAGGAAAGACAAAAATTTTGTAATATTGACAGGGATATTTTGGTCAGAAGTATTTTTGTAGACATTTTCTGATATCCATAAGTTCGCTATCAGTAGTGTAGTAACCATAAGTCTGCAGAATTTGTAGCTTTGTTTGTTAGTTGATATGGAAGACTGGAGTGATTTAATTTAACATTTCGTTTCTGCTGATAAAATCGGCGACGAAAACTTTAAAAATAACACTACCATTTGTACTGATTAAGTTCGACGTATATAGTTGCACATGCTGTAATTTTTGTCCGGATCAAAAGTGTAATTGTCGATAAAAAATCGTTTTAATCGAAGCTCAAGCTGTTAATTGGCTTCATTTTCTATAAAGGTAAATTAAAGGTGACCGTGCGGTGCCCACATGTTATTTAATTAACATAAAACAAATTTTATACCATTTTTTGTAATTGCAACACGAGCGTCACCTACCATTACTTAAACCTAATTCTGCTATTACCATGCTAATATATAGGATAAAGCTGGGCAGGACTAGATTGTAAAGTATAAAAACGTGCATTACAAAGTGCATTTCATTATCCTGTGTGCGAGCGTGACAGGGTCTTGCTGCATAAACTCTGTACGAAATGCAACAACCTGTCTTATTAACTTGAAGGCTTTAAAATGTGGGCTGTTATTTAGAATTCCTCTTGTGTCTTTCAGATCCGATGCAAAGCCTGATAAATGGACCATATGCGACTTTTGCGCGTAAACTGCGTGATATCTAAATAAATAACTTCTACTGGTACCAACCCACCTGATTAAATGGGCTTTAAGCTTGGAATTACCGACAGCGTGTATCAACAAACTATTTATACAGTTGTTTATAAGTAATATCTCTAAACTTACGTCACTAACTAACCTAAATATTTTATAGTTTATTACAGTACAAGTCAGCCAAGTGGAAACAAACTTGCTTTAGTATAGTATTTTAATAATCGATGGCGCCTTCTTTGTTTATACATTCAAATAACTAACTAACGTCATTGCTTTCTTCTGCCAAATTGAGCTCGTTCTTCGCATAAATCCGAATGGCAACGGCGAATTTGTTTTTTTCTTCTGTCATTCGTTATTTGCCTGAAACAAAATAGAGGTTGTTTATTACAAAGAGCATAAAATTTTCAAGCGGATGACTTCTGACCGATTTAATCCCTAAACTCATTTCATGGAAAACTCATGCAGCAGATAGCGTCACGTTCAACTTGAGCTTTATTTTGCTTCTTTGCACACACAATTTGCTAGGATTAACTTAGAATGACCATGAATTAGTATGTATTGTGCTTATTGATTTTAAGAAACTAAAAAATATATTGTTTAAATTAAAAAAATCAATGCGATGTTCAGTCTTCTTAAAATTTAAATTACTTTTACGTATTAGTGATTGCTTGCAAACGCTGAATTATTTCTTTGTTTGGTTTAAAGCATTATTTCGTTTTTATTTTATAAAGTTTTGACTAATCAGATCTACACAGTTCAGTAAACAAGTGATTTCATAAATTTCCTAAGATTGTTAAAATTTTCATGTCCTTATTTCTCAATTCGAAAATATTCTATTTAAATTATTTACAGGTCCAATAGGTTTGGCTCTTCTTCCACTGGTTTCTACTCTTAGCTTTTCTCCTTATTTTTTATTTAAATAAACTTTAATAAGTCAATAATTAAATATTTACATTTTTAAAATTTTTTGTTTCAAATATTTTTACTCTCTGAAGATGGGCTAAATATACTGTTACTTAAATGCTTAGTTAATCAAATCGTGAAATAAAATTCTAATCAAAGAAATATAATTGAGCCGTTACATAATACAGTCTCATAAAGTAAACATATTTTTTGAAATCAAGTGTATATTTATGTAGCACATAGAAATTGCAAAACAGTTTATTTAAAAGATATAATTTAAATCCGAAATAATGTTTAGACCACCAATACCCTGGCATAAAAATACCTTTTGATACCTTACTTATTATTTTATTATTTTTGATTTAAGGCAAAAAAATGCTGTAGTACAGTCAAACATCGATTACTATGATTACTAATTTCTTTATATGACTTTTATTCCGTCTTGAGTTTAAACAATAAATGGGACGTACTATAAATATGTTTTTGTTAAATTGAATTTATAAAGCTATTTGTTAAAAAAATAAAACATCTTTTAAAAGCACTTAATGATTCGCAACAGGGTTGGAAAGTTTAAAACAAACTGTTTAAAACATTGTGTTTAAAACATGTTTAAAACACCCAATTAAAAACAAACACTTTGTTTAAAACAAAGGGTTTGTTTTTAATTGGGTTTTAAACATGTTTTTTTTACTTGATGTTTTAAATTGATTTTTGTGGTTTTAAGCGTAGAAGAAACACTTCTGATGTAAGTGTTTTGTATTATTGATACATATAATACGTATTTAATAATAAAAAAATTAGTTGTCTTATTAAGGGCAAGTTTGATAATGGGACTTAACAGAGACCTTAAAATTAAAGTCACATTCGTGTAAACATCTTTCAGCATTTATTATTTAACTATTATTGTAAATTAGATGTACAGTATATAAATATACTTGGTGGTCTAATAATCAAAATAAATAACTATAAAATTATTAACAATACATAAAATTTGCTTTTAGAAAGTTACATCTTAACTTTTACTTTCTTTCCACATTTCCTATTAATTTTATCAAATTTATTTCATTTAAATTATTTCATTTTTGAATTGTTC
The DNA here is from genome assembly GCA_958336345.1 of Dorcus parallelipipedus. Taxonomy (NCBI): domain Eukaryota; kingdom Metazoa; phylum Arthropoda; class Insecta; order Coleoptera; family Lucanidae; genus Dorcus; species Dorcus parallelipipedus. Next base: position 9,497,871 of record OY284482.1, on the reverse strand, counting down.
TAGAAAAAAAAAATTATGAATATTTGTTTTCGAAAATGGTATTTTATATGTAAATTTATGATATTTTCTAGTACTTGAATCATTTACTTTTTATTTTTTTATATTTTGAAACATAATATGTCGTTTGCATTTATTAAACATCAACAGATCAACATAAATAAATTTAGGCAGCCTGTAGAAAATTACCTGTAGCAAATGGCAATATGAGTTCGAATATTTGTATTTTTATTGTCGCAATAACACAATCAAGTGTTTTACAAAAGTCAGATATACAAATAAGTACAACTAATTGAGAAAGTAGTAGGGTGGCCATAAGAAAAAACATGCGTGTGTTTCAAAAATTCTGAAAATTCGTCACTAGAATAGAATGCATCATCTTTTAAAAACGACATTAATTTCATTCTAAATGTTTTGTAAGACCACTGTTTTACTATTATTGGTAATTGAATATAGAGTTTGGTCCGTTTCTCTATTTGCTTAACCTGAAAAATTGAGGACGTTTTTGAAACGTTATACCTTATACGTTATAACTTAGAATAGAACGTCTATTTAGTGCATTTAATTTTGTATATTCTAAATTAAAATATCCATTAGAAGTAGGAAAAGCTGGTAAACTAGTTACAATTTTCAAGGACGTAAATAAGAAATAAAAAATAAAATTGAAATAAGAAATTGCATATGTAGAAAACATTTTTAGACGAAAATTGAAAGCCCACAACTGTTTTCTACTTTTTTCTATTTTCAACCCTAAAAACTGCAAAATGAATCTCTAGAATTTTTATCGTAAATATTTTTAAACTTTTATCATTTCGCAATACAACTAATAACAACTTTTTCCTTTTTAAATACTATGTAATTTTGGTTGTGAGAGTATTTGAAGCAATTAAAAAAGTGTAATAAATTTAAACAAAATATTTGTTTTATTTAATTTTTAACAGTTTTTTTTTGTTTAAAACATTAGTAATTTTAAGTCAATTTTAAACAAGTTTTAAACAAAAAAAACTGTTTAAAATCAAATAAAACAAATGTTTTGTTTTTTTTTTATTTTAAACAGTTTTTTCCAACCCTGATTCGCAACGAAACTTGCCGTTTTTAACTAAAGCAGATACGCTTAAACAGCGTTTGTTAATATGTACATATAAATGGAAAATAGAATTGTAATGCTGAAAAAAATTTCCGAATTCTAATTTATTATGCATTGTCTTAGAATTACTTATTCTATTTTCAAAAGCTCATTGTATTTGTCTTGTCTTAGAATTCCTTGTTCTACTTTCAAATTCCCATAGTACAATTAATTTAAAATCTTGATTTTAAAATTAGGAATTTTGAACAATCTTTTTCTATATTTTTTTTGTGCGGATTTAAATTTAAAGGGAAAAAAGTGCAAGAATGTAGATGTATTAATTAAATAAATGAAAGGACTTTGAACACTGCACATACAATTTTATCTGTTAATTTTTCTTCATAAAAAAATTACGAATTTCGATGTTATGACCTCATCACGTGTTTCCAACTGATACGGTTGTTACGAGCAAATAGGAATCGCCTGTATAATTACCAGCGATATCGACAATGTCGTGTCGAATGGCACGTAGAACAGATTATTTTTGATCGCGAATCTAAATATTTTCTTACTGCCCGTCCTACGCTAAAATATTCAATGTCGATTATGAAATACGTTTGTGCTCCTTTTTATTTTGGGAATTAAGAAATTTTTCTTTTACAAACATAATTCTGTACATGTTCGGATTCTTAGAAAATAGTGTTCTATAAATTGCATTTGCTTTAGTGAAGTCCAACTGCCTTTAATCTAATACATATATTCCTTCACAGAAAATATATTATCTTATCAGTATAAAGTAGCAGCTTTGGTCATTAAACCGATGACAGCGGTTGCCTCTAAACACCTTGATTACATTGAAGCAATGGACGTATTAATTTGCTCTCAAGTTGACGATGTTCAATTAGGAACTGAACTGAAATGGAAATATAAATAACAGCGCTTCTAATCGCCTTTTTGAGAGGAGTAGTTTAATTAAATGACCGAGCGGTGGTTTAGGAAATAAAACACTCTTTGTGGTAAAGTTTTACCAAAATTATGCACTGATTGGATTTCATCAAGACTTCATTTACCTTTCCAGTAAATAGAGTATTTGCTCTCGACGCTATCCCAAATAGACACTTACGTTCAGAGTTAATCAAAGAATTTACACACTTTGGCTTATATGTTCATTAAATACGAACAACAGTAAAATTGTTTGAAATTATTAAGTACCTACCAAGTTTTTCTTACAATGTTCTACTTCCATTTGAATTTTACTTTAACGATAATGTTGAGTAAATGGGCAATAAGTGATATTTACCTAATACATATCGTATTTTATGAAAATTAACAGCTCTATTGGAAAAGAAAGAAAGCTTGAAGTTGCAAGTTATCAAAAATAAAAAAGTAAGTTTCCAATGTATTTGAAGGTAAATAAATATACCGACTTGTCTGTCTCAAAATAATAAAAAAAAAACCACCAACCTCGAAATTTACCTCGTACATACAACCGGCAACGCTGCTGCAGGTACCTACCAACTAGAGACAAATTTAGGGGGAAGAAAATTTTAACTGCACAATTATTTACAAGATTTCTGCTTTTTTGCAGCATCGTAAGGTTTTAGGCAATTGAAATGTTAACATGATATTTTAAATGTTGACGACAATTAAATTACTGACGCGGATAAATTATTGTGACACGTGAAGTACCAACTAAAATATAACAGATGAACAATATCTTTTCTAATCAAGTGACCTATGGAAATAACATCATGTGTCTTTGATTAGTTCATCATTTCAAATGCCACTTGAATTACATATTTATATTGCATTCCTATACAAAACGATGGGAATGCAATAAAAATAATTCAAATGGCATTTGCAATAATGAACCAAACAACGACATAATTTTTTTCCATAGGTCACTTGATTAGAAAAGATATTGATCACGTGTTATCTGGGAATTTTGTTTTTTGGTAACATAATTCAACAGGTGGTGGATTTTTGATATTGAGACAGACAACATCAGAAAGACCGATTACTATTACTGTTGGAACAGATAAAACAAAGTTGCTCATCGATGCAACTATTCGGTTCGGAATATTGCTAATGCTTTGAGATGTGGACATAATGTTGTATGATATTCTAAGGAATGTGCTAGATGGGCTCCACGTCAGTTAAACAGTGAACTAAAGGAAGAAAGAATGATGTAGATTTGCGTTGATCTCATAAACTTTCCCGAGGAACATGGACAATGTAGTAACTGGAGTTGAAACATGGGTGTCTATTAATTACAGAAGTAATGAAATTTACTGCCCCTAAACTGGACGAAATTCCTGCAAGATGAAAACTGAAAATACCATATGACTCAGAAACCAAAAAAATCTATCAAGGCGTCACACATCATCACCCCGTCCAAAACAATTTAAAGTGCAAACATCTGCAAGGAAAGTTATGGCAACTGTGTTCTGAGATAATCAGGATGTTATTCTTGTTGAATATCACCAATACAGGTAGCCAGAGATACGGTTGTCGGAAAAAAACTGGTACAGTGTCGAAAATTTATTGACATGAATTAAAAAAATTTAGGCTGCGTAGTTTGGACTTACGTAAGTAAGTTAGGTGGTTTATTTTGACCAATCAGTGCTTAGGTACAACGCATTTCTATGTACTGATTGGTCAAAATATGTCATTTAACGATTATTATCGGTATCTAACGATGTCGTTATGAGTTACAGAATAAGGGAGTTACTGATATTAAATTCCTCAGCTATCGCTGTCACTAATCCATTTCGACAATTCTGTCCTTTTCAAATTTACTTAAATGCCCTGGCACAGTAAATTAAGCAAGAATATTTCAAAATAAAAGTCAGTCCTTATTACTTTCTCTTACTTTAGCTTTGCCAATGTAATTTTGTTATGCATATAAATGTGTATTATTTAAATTTTTGTAATTTAAAACTTTTCAGATTTTGTCTTTAAGAAAATTTATTCTCCCTATTTTGGACGAGCCTTTCAAAAGAATATTATATTTATTTATTATTGGAATATATTACGCCACTGCGTTACTACAATCTGTAATATTAAATTAAAGTTATGCTGTTTATCCGAAAATATTTTATAAAGGGATTCTATTAGACGAGAAAAATACCTACTGAGGAATGCTAATACACAATACTCATGCAATTCAAATCTATGTGTGGAATGAAAGCATTTCTGAAGATTTAGATTGCTGGGATAAGAAAAGCAAAACTTATTTACTTTATGACACATAAAAATAATCTAGTTTGGTGGCAGAAAATAATCGATAATCGAGATAAAGCAAATGGAAAGTTTTTCGAGCCTCTTACATTTTAGTGTGTAACATGCAAGCAGTCCAAGAACTTCAGCTTCATTAAATATCCGCGGTTTTCATAAAGTTGGCTGTGTGCACTAAAGTTTTAATGGTATTACAAGCTTGTTGCAATCTTGCTGGCTGGAATTTATTTTTGGAAGCATTAATAAACACCAGAAAAATAGCTGTATTTTAGATAAACAATTGTGACAAACTTTTGTATTTTATGTAAAGATTTAATTATTGTTACAGGTGTCGCGTGTGTGGTGTGATGTGTGGTCGGAATTGTGCGCGCAGTGCGACGGGGTGCGCTTGTCGGTGTCGGGCGTCCTTGTGTCTGGTGGTTGCGGCGTCTCCGACGTCTCAGCTCGAGCGTCGTGATCCCGCCTCTGGAGGGGAAAAGGTAGGTCGTTCATCATGTATTTATTACCTTTAGTACTTTTATGTGTTTGTTAGCAGGCCCGTATGTTTGTAGTTTTGATTGATTCACGTCTGCTTAATTTACTTCCCAATTACTAAATACGTCCATTTGTATGTACGACTGTGAGTGTACACACAAACAACAACCGCGCACAAAATGATTTACGTCTGCCTATAAATAAAGGCGAGAGGAATTTTGTAAATGTCGATTCGCGTCTGGAAAAATATTTGATTTATATCTGTAAACTGAACTGGTCCGTGACTATGCATACTACTACAAATTCGAACTGGATTGGTAATTATTTTTATTAACCGGAAAGCTAAATGGTGCATAGATTTTTTTTTTAATTTAAAAGTCCCCTAATTAATTCTAAAAACTTTGATCATTAAGTATTTCTGATGTACACCGCAACTAATAAATCGCTGCTGTTATTATTTTTGAATTATAAATTATAACATGCAAGGGCATTTTAACGTCTCGAATAAATTAACTGGAATATGTTTCCTTAATACTCTCTCATTATCAACAGAGTTGCTTCAAATTAAGATTATTTTATCTCAAATTATGTTACGTGTTTGAAATGACGGTATAAAATACACACACACTATAATTAGTGGTCTCTCAGCGGGAGTGAAAGATAAAATAAATAGCTAAAGTAGGGAAAGCTTTTTAATCAAATAATTATACTTTTTTGTCTGATTCTTCTCATCCTTAACATGTCTCAGTTGAAATATAAAAAATGAGGAGATCTTAGAACAAATAATATGCAAAATAAGGGTGTCAATAAAATTACCGATTCTAGCAAAAATAAAATACATAGTTTCCGCTTCGCAGAAGTTTCACAATCATTCAAACTTAATTAGATCTTTTTAGAATGTGACTTTGAAAATTAAATAAGTTCGTTGAGAAATTGATACATTGCACCCTTATTGTGGGAAGCATCCGAAAGCATCGTAAAGTACAAGAATCGAAACAATTTTAACAATGAATTTGTGATACTTTTCTGTTTATATGTACTCCCTGAAATGGTTTCTTTTTATACAGGGTGTGATCTATCTTGGGAATTATTTCCATACACGTGATAGTACATATACATATAAAAAATATTGATCAATGACGGCATATAGAGAATTAATAAAAAACTTAAACATCAAAGATATAAGCGAACAACAGCATACATCTAAAAAATTTTAAAGGAAGCGATAATAAAGTTAGAACAATACTACCCTGCTTCATGACACAATAGTTACTGGCTTATGACCTTACATATACAAGATGATTTTTGAATAAATCGACAATGAAAAAATGTTGAAAGAATAGACATCACAGAAAATGGGAAAAATTTTATGTACTTTGGTATACCAGAAATAATTAATGAAGTGTTGTATCCCAAACATCGATAATTCCATGGCGAACAAATAATAGGAGATGAACTTAATAAAAACGATTTTTTTTGCCATCTTGTGTGGCTTATTAAATATCAAACTGGTTGCTATTTGTCAATTCTCGCACAAGAATCTGCCGTAGGATATCGCGAACTAAACGAAATAAATTCAATTCTAAAAGTGTATTAAAAAGTTTTATAATCGCATTGCAAAAACATAAGGTGTTTATAAATTTTATGATATACCGGGCAAAATCTCCACCCTTCAGTGACCTTCATTGTCTAGTGGCCTTGTTCTTTCAATAATTAGTTAAAAATTTACTTAGCGAATCGCGTCACCATTAAGGACACTGCAAATTCATTTTAAACACAAAATTTATTACGTAGTCACATACAGGTTTTAAGAATTTAATTTAAACTGAAGCTTACGTTAGGAAAATTATTTAATTTGTTTGTTTAGTTTAATAAGACCCCGATCAATCTTAAAATAGTTCGGTTTTACGCTTGTTTTTTGCTGTTTAAATCAAAACACTTAAGACAAAAAGTACCTACTGACTCTTAAATTCAATATATAAGATAAAATAAACCAATTTTGAAATTGAACAAAATTGCAGATACCTCTTAATGTAGTAGTGGCAATGTTAGCTAAACCATGCAGTTACTTGAATACTTTAATGCTACATGACATAGAAAATTGAACAGTAATAATTATTTTATTTCATCAATTTTAGCATACATATTCAGAAGATAGTAGTAAATAATTAAGTTCAAAACTATCTGATAATTAGAAGACAAATTAAATTTATTGATGTGTTGGTCCGCATTGGTATGATATACATTCATCAGTGCACCTAGGTATGATCCTGATGAGGCGATCAAGATCCTCCCGAAGTTACCCATATCTCATAACGAAGTGTCACTAAAATCCGAAGTGATGTGGTAACTTTCACAGTTAGCTATTGATAATATTCTACACATGTTCGATGTGGGACAGATCCAGAGATCTTGGTGATCAGGCAAACGCTTAATTTGAACGAGTCAGAGTAGCCCAGAGTTACTCATGGTCCATGGACATTAACTTGCTGAAAAATTTGGGAGTGTTCTAAGGTAAAGTTGGACTTGAGATTTCACATTTTCTTGGGCGTTATTTCACCTCTAATCAAGACAAGGTGTGTATTGCCATAAGCAACAGCCCACCACATCGGAACCTCAACATGCTTTTCCACAGCAAATTATGGTTCACGACGTTTACCGTCGCATCGGCCTATTCACCCTTTCCCGATTATTTTTCAATGCCTAAACAAAAAATTATTGTGCTCTACTTCTCGTTTTAGAGTAATCGTTCTCTGCACCGTTGAAGTTTTCGGTTACGTCGAAGCTCAGGAGTGAGAGGTAACGCCAAATAAGGATGATATGAAAACAGCTCGAACCTTCTTATGCAAAGTTAAACGTCGCGTTCTTATGGGTTCCTCTAGTTCCTCTAAGACGACAATTTTGATGTGCTCTAGTTCTTCGGCAACGTTACGTGCCTCTCGCTATTTCATTTGGCCTTCTCGACAACAACTCTGCACGATATTTAGACTTCTTTCTGTTCACTCTAGCAGCAATTTCTCGGAAAGACAATTTTTCCTCTTGAAAATCTGTGAAATTTGTACAACCGAGTTGATTGAATCCGCTGTCATCGGGCTTGTCAGTTGGCGAGGCATTAGATGTGTACCCTCCTGGTGCGTATTGGTTCTATGTGAGAGATAGAATTTTCATGTGTTCGGATTCATACCGACTCCTTCGAACTGGGTTTTCTGCGATTTCCCAGGTTATAAGGCGATTTCCGAAGGAAAAACAAACATCTGTAAGTCAGTCGCAGCCGCATGGGCAGCATATGAATGACAAGCCGACACAACTCCCCGATAAGCTCACAGAGCTTGGAGAAATACGGTGAAAGAAAAACAAATATTTTTGACATTTCATTTATCATGTTTTCTTTGCTTTCCTGTTTCTATTACATTGAAATCCGTTAATATCGCATATGTCCTATACCTACAGAGAATGAAGTAGACTTCAATTTATCGAGTTTAGTAAGTTCCCTCGTCATGCAAGTTTCCTTGTGGAAGGGATTAACAAGAGAGCACTAAAGCCTACAGTTGAAATGAAGGGGATCCGCAGATAACGACCTAATATCTTGAGGATATGTTTGCAAGTAAGAAATTATCACGCACTTTTAAAACTATCTTGATCAAAAACTGCAACAAAAAGATATTCATTCCTATTTTATGGGTTTTACTTGAAGAACATATTTCGCTGCGCATGAAAATTTATCAGTAAGGAATTGGCAGGAATGTTATTCGTATTTAATGATTTCATCCAGTTCTTCACTTTTCAGAAACGCAGTGTGATTACTGAAAAAGCTAATTAATTTACGTTTGGGATTTTTTCATTAAGCTGACATAAAACTTCGGAACAAAATGTACAAAATAATTTCCTACGAACGCATAAAATTTTAATCAACTTCGAAGGCCCCCATTCGAGATATAATTATTTCATTTAATATTAACCTTGAGAAGTAAGAGCAGATTGTATTATACATTTGCAAGACATTATAAGTATGCAATAAGTATGTATATGAATATATCAATTTGTTTACTTAGCGCTAATTGATTTTGTATCTATTATTTTAAACGACTGACTTGCATTAGGCATAATTATGTATCTAAGTATCTTGCGTTGCCGTTCAACCAAATTCTATTATAAATGAAGTTCTTGCTTATCGTCGGCCTAATTTGCAAATTGCCTAACTCCACTATTGGGCCAAATTAAGGTTTTTAGGCCATCTTACATAGAATTTCCTCACAATTTTAATGGAAATATTCCTAATCTTATACCATAAAACAGTTTAAAAGATTTGAGTGAATAAATTAATTTTTTATACGTTTTTATACGTTATCGTATGTCTCCTGTAAAATTTGAGAACATGGATTTAGGCAGTTTGCATATTAGGGCGACGTTATGCAACATACGAATATATTTAAATTTAGAACTACGCTTATGTTCATTAGTTTTCTCTGGGATGTGCTATGTACGTGTGTTTCAAAGTATGTCAGCAAACTGTAGAAAAAGTGCCAGCCAGCGGTTACTTAGAAGATTGTCTAAATCGGGTAATATGTATGCAGGAAAGGGCTTATACTAAAAACGCATTTCTACTTCGACATCCAGCGGCGTTTCTCTAATGGAGTTTCGGAATTAACGTCGATGATACAAGTCGTTCAATCAGCACAGTTATTCCTAGAGTGCATCAACAGATTGGTCGCAAGCTTATCTATGTTATAACTGAACGAATGAAGTCTTTTAAAATCCAATTAGGAAATCGTATCTGTGTGTGTGTGTGCGCGCATCGCATTAAATCCCGGAAACACCTGTTTTATGGTGATTAATAAAGACGGAAAAGATATAATGATAATATCCTTAAAATAATAAAGCGAATAGGCTTCGTTATTAAGGTGTGCTTTTTTCTTTTATGTTGTATAGTGGTGCTTAAAAGTATCCAAATGAAAAGCAATAAAATAGTTCGAATTTGATCCTTGTGGTAAACTTTTACAGTGCCAGGCGGTCACGCCGGTCGTCCGAAAACTTTTAGGCACCAGTATACCTCCATTCACCAAGATTCTGATGAGTGTATGTTGCAGACATTTGAAGTATCACTTTGTGTACTGCGATTTTGGTACTTGTTGTTAGTTATGATGTTATGAAGTTCAAAGTTAACAGTGCAACCTGTACCTTTTTTTTTATACTGAATCTTCTAATTGCACTTCATATTCGGCTAACAATGCTTCTACTATATTTATAAAAAAAAAATCAAAACTTAGCTTCTAGAGTTATTCAACTTATTACTTACTAGAGTAACAAAATTTTTGTTGCAAGTCGGTTTTGATTGCAGTGGATTCCTCGAGCATCCTCTGTCGTTCTGTTCTGCCTAGTCAGCAGAACTTGCAACAAACATTTTTAAAACTCTCATTATGCTTTAACAGCACACTTGGCCGCCTTGTATGGGATGGATGACTTATTATGTAGCAAACTGACTTCAATTTGTCAATCTTAACGCAGTGTCAGGTCAAAAAGCGATCGCAGGATATCACTATTTAAACTTTGCATTACTAGAGTAATATTTGGCAACGTTTCATCATTCAAAAGAAATTCGTGCCAAATATAATCTACTGATTTTGTAGAAAAGAAGGTATTTAAAATGGCATGCAGAAAAAAATAAAAAAGGAGTGGGCGGCATGTAGAGATAATAGTAAAGAGAAATACAAGAAGAAATTTAAAAAAATATCTACCTAGCCATGAAGGGGTAATTTAAACTTTTTGTTGTTCAAGATATTCTCCATCTAAGTCTGTACTTGTGCTTTTTTCCAGTTGTTCTAACCCACTTCTAAAAAATTTTTTTGGAAGCTCCACAAAAAATTATCTACAGGATTTCCTAATTCCTTATCTGAAGAAAATCGTTCTTTTTAAGTTGTCGAAATAGGTAATAGTCGGAGGGTGCCAAATCTGGAACGTGTGGAGGTTAGTCCAGTTCAATAAAACCAGTGGCGTCAGTAAATTCTTCACTTTTTCTTGGTTTATGTACCTTGAAATTGCCGTACAAGAGAAAGGTTTTTTCAGAGCTTATGAAGTAGTTTTTGTTCAAGAGCCTTTTTCAAGTGTATTTCGGTGAGCATCTGCGTTATTTTTGAACCTTTTGCCATATATCCAATTTGAAGGATATCCTCACTCAAAAATCGTAGCCGTCAATTTTCCTTCACAACTTTGTGTCTGTGCACTGTAGAGAACATTTATGCATCCATTGCATATTACTCTTAATTTATCTCTGGGTTCTAAAAATGTAGCCAAGTTTCATCGTCAGTGATAATTTATTAAAATAAGGTTCAATTTATCTGTAAAGGGCTAAATTTTTTGCTAAAATTTTCTTGCGACATAGTTTTTGTTCTGGTGCCAATTGCCTGGGAATCCAGCGTGCATGCAATACACACATACTAAGGCTTAAATCTTTCTTCCATCTTTTGGATTGTCCTGAATTAATTATTATCTAACCCAACGAAACTGCTTTGACCAAATTTGACTTGGTAATATTTTGGGCTGTCATGGTCATTCTGTCATGCATATTTTTATGAGTATTACCTTCTTTAGTCAAAAATTTTCTTTTGTTTCAAGGTTAGGTAAATAATTATTGAATCTCCCCTCGTATTTATATTATACTTGCTTGAGATAGTTGATAATACTCAGAAAACTTATATTAATCACAAAAAGCATAGTACAAATGTTAAAGAAGTTTACAATGAAGAAAAGTGTTAGGTACAAGAACTGACTCAAAATATCAAAAAAATGTAATACCGAAGTTTATTTCCAAATAAAAAGTTCAGTTTCCGATGGACTAAAACAGTGTTAATTAGTATTTTGACGATTACGTAGAAGTTTCGTTAACGATTATTAGTTAAAAAAAAAAACTTTGAAAAAACGTGACGAACGATAAAGCAAGAAAAACGAATTTCCTTAAAAATTTTAATCAAAACTTAATTGACCTTGCGGTCAATGTTATTTTCTAGTAAAAGGTGCGCTGAACTGAATAAATCGAAACAATGTTTTATCGACACCCATTTAGGATTATTTTTTATTCCTTTTTAATTTAATATATGCAGGTATTTTGGTCGATTTAAAATTCGTTACGATTAGAACGATATACATAAATAGTTTCACTTCCGTGACCTGACATAAGGAAACAAATTTATTTTAATGACTCGCTATTAGAAGCTCGTTACGGTTTTTTTTTTAATAGTAGGTCTAAACAGCTAACAGTAACCAGAAATATACTGTTAAGGTATTTAAGAATTTCAAAATCTAAGTTAATCTAATTTTGAGTCTTTAGAAGCAAAATAACTGAATATGTAGGTAATACCATATTTTTATACGTTTCTGCCGACAATGAGAATGTGTTTTAAAATTCGAAAATCCATTTAGAAATTAGAAATAGCCTGATTTGCTGTATCATTTTTGGTTTGTATTAGATGTTTACAAAGAAACACTATCTTATCTCCTGTATACTACGCATCAGAAATTTTTATTTGATGTTTCGTATATTATGTACGCCCAATTTATTTTTATTGAGCCAGATAAAGAAAAACTAAAAAAAAGATATATAATAATTCATTTCATATCACCGATAAATCCTGTCGTCTTTCATTTGATAAGTTGATAAGTCAATGTCATTTTAGTGTATGAATTGAAATTTATTTTATTCTATAAAGCTACATGATTTGAAATATTTCAGTTTTCGAACTTGTTTTTAAACTTACTTGACGTAATGTTGTACAGTAAAATCGCTGAGTTGTGATTGTTTAACTACTAAAATTTTGGAGTTACTTCGGTTTTCCTGCCGGTAATAAAATGAAAGGTTTTCTAAATTGAGTATAGGAAAAGTAGGTTAAAGCATACATTCCTTACTACCCCTACTGACCGCTTTAGATATTTACCAGTATAAATTCTACATACTTACATGCCAGCAATTTATTAAAAGTATTTTCCTTCTAAACAACAAGCGTTCCCAAACAAGTTTTAGTGCTTGCACGTTACGAGAACCTATAACAAGAATTCAGATATTGTTCGCATCGGGGTTGACGAAACGTGCCAGAGCGCACTCGATTTCTCCTTCGACTTACATTCCGTCCTTTTCATACTCTTTTCCCCTTTTGTTCGTTATCCGTGTTCAGATTCGGAAAGGATACACATATTACGGCGAATTTGGATCGTAAAATCTGGGAGGGCGCTATATACATACATACATCTATATTGTTATGCCCGATAAAATTAAAATTTATTTTCTTTTCGATAAGTGATCATTTGGACGTGGTTCCTGTTAATTGAATCATTTTCGAGACACTATTTACGCTTGTGTTAAATAAAGTGGGCAAATAATTGTGTGTTTGGTGGATTTACTACTCATCCCTTTGACCTTATTACAATTTAGATAAGACGACGACGGCGGCCTCAGGATAATAAATGTCGTTCTTGAATATCGTCATAATTGTGATAAGACGAAGCTGGAAGTGGTGTTTTCTCAATGTCTCGTTAGCTTTTGGTTTCTATCAGTTACCATCATCGTTGTGGGATAACGAGTAGAGAGACGGTGTAAATTAAGCAAGATTCAAATAGAACAAGGCAGTATCTTTAACTAGAATAGTTGCAATATAATCGTTAGCTAGTAATGATGTTACAGCTCTAACAATATACCGAAATGAATTTATTCCTGTAAAACATCAACTGATAATTTATTGCACTACTGTTTGATAACATGGAATAAGTTATTAACTGATGTACCTTGTTAGAAAGGTTTTTACAATGCTCTGCAGATTTTACGAAAGATATCTGACGTTTTCTCTTCTATTTAAAATATGTTTTTTATTAAATTTCAGAATTTGTTATAATTGATCCTAGAATACTTTAGTTATTTGTTAATTAGGCCTCAAATAAGTTCATTTCTGTTCATCGCTGTGTTTTTTATACGAGAATAATCTAGAATAATTTTCATCATTTTTGGCAATAACTCTAAAATTATTATGAAATCTAATAGCGGTTTCGAATCACTACTCTAGAGCACTCTCGGAATAGTTCCACCTCCTATTATTACATAAAGAACAAATAAGATGAAAATACTCTGAGAGTGCTTTAGAGTAGTGAATCGAAAACCCTATTAGATTTTTCGAAATAAAAAAGAATTGAATTTGAATTGGGAGTAATACACAGGACACAATCAGAAACACAAAGTATATACTCGTACAATGCGATAAACAATGACCGTCCATGTCGTTAGTTTAATTAGTTTTTTATAAGGTACAATATCCCATCTTGCAAAAATGGGCGACTGCATTGAATCAGATTTACTTTAAATTGCGAAATATTTTTTAAATGTAAAGCAATCTTTAAAACAGCTGATTGGCTTAAAATAACTTTGTATAGCATCGCTAAGCCAAATAAAATTCATTAATTTCCCCAGAATTCCCCAAGTTCTACCTTCAGATCATATAGTTGACGTAACTCGGACCTAAATATTGCTACAATCCTTCTCGGAAAGTAGTTCTTTCAGACACATTTTACATAGAACTGTAATACGTAATCTAAAATAGTGAGTCCACAGGTGAATTTTAAAAACGTACTTAAAAATTTGTTCAAGAAATAATAGAAAATTGTGAAAAATTTTGTCAGGTAGGATTCTTTATTGTTTTGATGCTACTTATAAAGATTCATGGTAAAATTATAAACGCTACCGGCTTTAGAAATGAGGGAATTTTGTTTAATGTTTGACAGTATTTTGTAAAACGCATAGCGGAATGCATTTATTAAATTAATACGCGCTTTAAAAGTAAAACTACATTTTGTGATTCCATTTATCTAATCATCATTTATTTTTTCTTGGATTTTTCATTTATATTGTTCACCAAATATCTGAGCAAACTTTTTATGACACATACAGTAATATGCACATCCATTATTTTTAGGACAGGACCAAATCGAAGAAATATCATGTTACATTCAAAGCTAAAATAGCAAATATTTCTAAAATAGTTAAACAGTGCTTTAAAAATACGGGAGGAATGACAATTTCTTGTCATAGATCTATTCACAAAAATGTTAGAGCATTTTAAAAGCAAGAATGATACCGTACATATCGTTCTCTATCTGCCACATCAAAATTAAGTCCACATTATTATTTCTTGTGCCAAAGAAAAATCCATATGCCAATTTTAAAGGATATATGTCAAAAACTTTATAAAAATTATTGAAGAAAATTGAAATTAAAATTTTGTTTTAACGCCCTGTATCTCTTTTATTAGCTTTTAGTTTTAAACTAAGGGAGTTTAGTTAAATCGCAACATTTTCATGTCAGGTATCTACTGTCGCTCGGTGATCAGCTTGTATAATAATAAAAAAATTAAACTGGTTTTCTAATTACTTCAATGTACAAAATTCCTAATGATGAAATAATGAATGAAAACAGTAATTTTTTATATAAAACATACCTTAAGGTGTTAGACAAACTTCTACAAGAAATATGTCGTAATGTAGTAAATAAAAAAATAAATGACAAGTATGTATAATGTAAAAATACAATACATATTGAGTTCTTTGTATGTTCTTTTTATTAATGAATGGTAGAATTAAAAAGGATTATAAGTGAAATAAAAGATTATTAGGTCGATTCTGCTCATATCTGTATAAGGACTGTAATATCACAGAAAGCCTAGATAAAAATTGCGACTTCCATGACTTCTTGACCAGACATCGTGAAGACTGGAGATTGCCATTTAATCGCTTGGCTATAAGTCAGAAAGGTCCTAAATACATGGGGTTACTATGTCTTAACAAAATTAAAACGCTGTGGAAAGAAAACGTCCCATCCAACATAAAACTTCTCAAGAGAAAGCTTCAATCATTCCTAACGGCAGCCACATTTTACTCCTTAGAAGAATCTTTTAATGCATGATATTTTGAATATTGCATGAAATTTGGAAATATCTTTTTATTTGTTGTATATGACAAGTCTCATGTCCTCGCTTTGTTATACACCCTGTGCAGAAATTAGGGGACTCGGTGGTCGTAGCGCTGTTCCTTGCATGTTTCTAAGAAGAAAATCTTAATCCAAAAACTTTGTCCGAGCCTTCCTGTTTATATGCGAGGTCATCAAAGTTGAAGGTATGAGGAATTGAAAACGCGTTTTAAGTGCATTTAACTGACCAAAATTTGTTCAAATTATAATTACATAGAAGCTTTTGTTATCCCTGCAATTTGTCCTCATTTTAAGCTGTTTTAACATGTCTTCAACGAATTAAAACTAATAAAGTCAATAAAATAAAAGTAAGATAAAGTACATTTTTGTATTAACCCTTTCGCGCCTAACGGGACATATGAATCCCGGCAAATGTTTGAAAAATCCTGGTGGTTCTATTTCGCCTTCTACAACAAGCGACTGTCCCAGTAGTCTTTGTGGTATTTTCGTGTAAGTTCGCCTATATTCGGCGTATACACTCAGACCTGTTCGCTCTTGTTGGTGTTTCATTCAATGCTTGTCATGTGATTTACGCAGTTCTCTTCCGTTATTAGCAAATTATTGAAGATTCAACAATATTTTTGAAAAAATCTTTTGCTAAAACGTAAGTACACTCTATTCATTCTAATTTACTCGTTTTTGTTTAATAAAATTGCATGATCTTCGTATTTTATAACCGCAATTTACTTTATGGGATACATATGTCCCACCAGTAATTTTCACTGGGACATATTTTTCCCAACAGTAGCAATTGTCAAATTATATGGAAAAACTATTTTTAGCATGCAAAGAAGATATCTGACTCAGCAGAAGATTTGGCCAATAATCTTTCCGACGAAGAAGATCCTTTCAATGCTACTGACGAGTCTGACAGCGATTACAAACCATCTGATAAAGAAGTTTCTGCCAAAAAGCCCAAAAATGTAGGAGATAGTGACATGTCTTCAGAGTCTGAAGAAGAGAATGCCCCCGAAATCAACCTAGGGACAGAACCTCAACCGGAACCATCAAGTGGGATCATTCATTGGGAAGACATAGAAAATATCGAATTTCCAACCGAAGAAAACCATGCCCGAAATTCGAGATGCAGTGGTGTTAGCAAAGATAAACAGGAGTTCTTCCAAATTTGATATATTTTTTCAACTCTTTCCGAAGAGCCTATTTATGTATATTGCACAAAACACCAATAAGCGGATCAACATTATAAACGAAAAAAGTCTACAGATGCAGCCGAAATTATGATTGTTGTCGGTTGTATGTTTGTAATGTCCTATAACCGTCTGCCATCATTCCATGATTATTGGTCTAATAAAAGAAGCTTGGGGAATCAGTCCATCAAAGAAGCTATAAGTCGCGACCGCTGGACTATGCTCCTCTCGAAAATGTATTATGCTCATCCCGAGAAACCAGAAAATTGTAGTAAGATATACTATGTTGATGAACTAGTTACTTGCTTGAAATAAAGGTTTCAGTCGGCAAGAACATTATTTTCCCATTTGAGTATAGATGAATCAATGGCAAAATTCAAAGGCCGCTCAACACTCAAACAATATCTGCCGATGAAACCAATCAAAAGAGGCATCAAGATATGGGAATTGTGCGATGCTAAGACCGGCTATGTATACAATTTCGACATTTATTCAGGAAAAGATCTTGAATGTAATAAAGACAAAGAATCTACTCTCGGATCACGTGTAGTAAAAAAGCTTCTCCAATTTATCCCGACTAATATAGACTTATTCGTATGTTTTGACAGATTTTTTACTTCCGTCAGGCTACTTTATGATTTAGCATTTGCCGCAACCGATATATGTATGAGAAATAGAAAAAATGTACCAGCAAAAAGGACCACGTTAGAAAGAGGGGATCACAAAATTATCGCTACGACATCGGGTATCACAGCCAGTTTTTGGCAGGATACAAAGGAAGTTCTTGTGCTTAGCAATTGTCATTCCGACGAATTATCGGAAGTAAATTGAAGAATGAAGACTGGTGAAAAGGCGATATTCCGTTGCCCAAAATCTATTGCCGATTACAACGAATTCATGGGAGGAGTTGACTTATCAGATTATCTAACGGCTCTCTATGATTTTGATAGGAAATCTGGAAAATGGTGGCGAAAAGTCTTTTATAAACTACTTATGACTGCAGTCATAAATTCTTGCATATTATATAATGAAGTAAACCATAAAAAAGAAAAGACCATATCATTCTTGTCCGATTTGGCGGAAGAATTGATCGGTGAAGGAAGAGAAAATGCAAAATTGGTCAGGAAACGTTCAACAGGACGGCCATCAAGTTTATCTCGACATATGTACAATGTAGGAGATCATTTACCAATGCAAGGCAAGACTCGCAGAAGATGCTTCAGATGTGCAAAGAGGAAAATTGAAGTTCGTACGAAGACTTTATGTATTACTTGCAATGTACCCCTATGCAATAATTGCTTTACACCATTTCATATATAAAATTGAATAATCTGAATAAACTTTTGTATTTTTACAATAAACACTTCCATTTCTACATCCCTACTGGGATATATATGACCCACTCGAGCATACTAATGGGATACATATATCCCACACTCAAATTTCAATTTCGGATAATCAAAAAAATTCTATGTTTTAATAATAGGCTTTAGATACAATATAAATTGGATTAAAAACTTTAAAATAATAAAAAATTAGATACACAAAAGTCGGCGCGAAAGAGTTAAGATTTTCTTCTTAGAATCATGCAAGGAACAGCGCTACGACCTCCGGGTCCCCTAATTTCTGAACATCCTGTATATAACTCAGCGTAACACTTATGACAAATATATATTATTATTATTATTATTATTATTATTATTATTATTATTATTATTATTATTATTATTATTATTATTATTATTATTATTATTATTATTATTATTATTATTATTATTATTATTATTATTATTATTATTATTATTATTATTATTATTATTATTATTATTATTATTATTATTATTATTATTATTATTATCATCTGTAAGCCTGTAACTCAATTATTAAAAAGTGGCATTCTAAAGTTCGCAGTACGATACGATTTCTTGTAAGTTTTTAAGATAATATCACAGCAACTTACGAGTATTCCTAGAGGCCTGGAGAAATCATGTCTTCATAATTCCACATTTTAACAATTGAGTCACAAGCTTACGATTCTTACAGAATCGACCCATTAATTTTTTATTTATTAAAAATTTACGAAATCTTATGTCTCTGAGGTTAAAATACTGTGCCGTACGTTTGGTAAGGTTAAGAGACAAAAATCAATACCAGTTTAGGGTAGATTAACACAGTAGGACAAATGATGTTTGAAAGAAATGATTAACCACATTATATCCCCAATTCTAAGTAATTTTATAATATGTTTTAGTTGTGCATAATTAATTTGTTTTACTTTGTTGGACTAAATACGTTTTAATTAAGACATTTGTGAATCCGTTTAGTTTAGTTTACATAAGGACTTGCATCATTTTATACCATATTTAGCCCAGGTGTTTAACTATGCAAAACGAGAAGCCAAAATACATATAACTGGCAACTGACGAGCCTTATCCAGTTTATAATTTTCGTTCGGTCCGAATTAATTAATTAATTATTAAACATTTCTATGCATAACAAACATAAAATCTAATGCGATGCACAATATAAACAAAGCTATACGTTACTTAATTATCAGGTTCAATTAACGAACCGGGTTCCTGTTTGCTTAATGAAGACATTTAGTTGCCTTTGCGGAGAGATTGAAACTTTGCCCGGGCTACACACGTACAATGCCGGCCATTCAGACAGCTAAACTCCAGCTGGATATGGCCGTCGTTAGTCCGTCCGCCATAGATTTGGGTGTGGCAGGGAAGGCAGCCGTCGGATCTTCGCATCGACCTGCTCAGAAATAATAATTTTGTCACAAAACAAAAAAATAATTATATAATTATTATTTTTGTTGGATTTGAATTAAATAAATTCTAAACGTTAAACAAACACTAAATATATTTAACTGGTATTGTTCAATACAATGTTCTTACAATTGTATTAACCATTAAATAAATTTTTGTTTCTGATTTTTAAAATATCTGTGAGAGATTTAAAAGTCTCTAGCCTTGAAATGAAACAATCTCTAATTACTTAAAATTACTATCTGATTCCGATTGTTCTTTTAAGAAGTCTTATATTTGAAATCATATTTAAAAATATTTAATATAATACATATTCCTTTGTGACTAGACTACGTTTATCTCGCACGTTGAATTCGATTGAGATTTCAATCGATTGATATACTAATGTTTGAATCCCGACATAAACCGATCTAATTTGTCACTTCAATTCGATCGATAATTTAACTCAATCCGCCTGAAAATGGGGATTGGATTGACGAAGCCGCTTGAGAAATAGCGATATAAACACGGACTCAAATTATTATTGGTACTGGCTAAGTTCATGTTACATAAACGTGTTATAATATCAAATTATTAGCACTGCCATCAATTTATTTCTAAATTATCCATTTCAATTTAACATAATAAACAAAAACTTACAGCTGATGGTTGACAATTGTCATTTATTGTCCGTTATAAGCATGTAAAGCATCATCTAATGTTAAGTTAAGTTTTAAGATCGAAATAATATTTCAAGAGGATTGAGGTAAACGATCATAAACAGTTCAGATTCACGAATCCGCTTGAAATCTCAATCGGATTCAACGTGCGAGATAAACGTAGTCTTTTATATCATTAGCTTCACACTTTGATCGCTTTCTAGGAAGTGTCATAATTCAATGGCTAGTTTGATGTTAGATCCTTAGTTTCCTTACTTCCCAAGCGAATCTGATAATCACATATCGATTATCGTCAAGGAGTTAACAAATTTTGAGTTAGTCGTGAACCGTCTGCTTGTACTTGAATTAAGGAAAGCAGCTTATTCATCTACTATAATCAGTGAGCTATCAAATCGCTGCTAATTAAATTTGGTCCACAATCTAGACTAAATGAAGTGACTCATAAAAACCTTGTACCTGGTGTATTTCATACTCCTAATAGATATTTTTCATTATTGCAATTGTGTGACTTGTAAGATTACTTTAACGTAGGCCTTAGACACAAAATTTTACAGCATTTGTGAATTTGACCATATAGCTTCATAGCTGTTGCATCAATGAGTTGGGATAGGGATGTGCATTAGCGAGCTTTTGCAAAAATATATTTTTATTTCACTTACGTTCAGAACATGTCGTCGGAGAATGTTTTGCGAGATTGCATTTCTTGGCTGCCTTATTAGTACCATAAAAGTGAACGGCGTATCTCATCTCCGAATTGATGCAGATGAGTTTCGAAAATAGGTCAAGAAAATATGTTGCTCGTTTCACATAAATACATATAAATTCGATTATTCTTCGGAGCAGAGAATGGCTTGGATGTTATTTAAAAATTCCTCTATAAAATTACGGCTACAAATCATAGAAATAAAATTCCCTGTTCAAGAACGATTAACAAGAGCTACAAGCATTCGGTTCCCTACCGGTTCTTTTCTTAAAAGCGTGTAGTTTTGACTTAATCTAACATTATTTACAATTAATTATTTTTTATGAATGCGGTTTCCTTTTGTTAATAAGCAGTTTGTTTATACTGATTGACGTAATAATTTACAATTTCATTCGTTTATGCTTTTTCGAAATTTATATTATGAAATTTAAATTATATTTATCTACAAATTACATACGTGCAAGATGAGTTAGGAGAAGAGGGAAACGTTTCCGTAGATTATGGAATGGATTATAATAAATATGTAATATGTAACTATTCTCAATAGTTTCGATGATATAACTGTTTGAATGCAAATTTGTTCCCTCGTTTTCTTACAATTGTTGCAAAAACGAAGATATTTTTTGGCACTACATCAGAAAATGTACTGCAGAGATAAGAAAACGTTTATTCAAACAATGTGGGAAACACTAACCGTATTAAAATAAACTTTTGTTCTGTAATGTCACACGCTATCGTCTTTCAATATAAATCCGACTCCTCCTGATAATCCAGTATATTTAATATACTTAATTTTAGGTAAATTTATAACAACGGAAGGGTTAATGCCAGGAAAAAAATAACAATAAAAGAAGTAAATAACGGCTTAGCTGGCATTCGGTCTTCTGGTCTGTTGCTTCATTTGTTGTTTTCTATCTCCAAGTGTCAACACCTTACACCTTTGTTATACTGTCCTGATGAGGTCCCGGCAGGGGGGGACCCTGCTAACCGAAGCGTGGATCCAACGGCTTCGGCCGTAGGTGACCATTGTGGAAGTTTGATAGAGTCCCTATGGGTGTGACGAGCCCACCGTCCCGAGTTGGCGTACCAGCGCCTGGTTTGCACGGAACCTAATCTGCAGGTCGCGGCTGGTCCCGGCCGAACTTCCAACCAGTGAAGGCAACTGGTACCGTGGGGACCGGTTAGCCCGGAGGATACCCTCCCCTCCTCTGGAGTGGAGCGAGCAGAGGGGACCTCCGCCGGTCGACTGGGTTGGACTCACGGGGGCAGTGGTTGATAGCCCGCATGCTTGGGCCAGGGATGATGTCCATCCATCCCGACGTGTGAACTGCGGATCTCAGTTCCGGCACTAGCCTGGATAGCTAGTAGAGATTAGATAGGTCTCCCTTGACCAGAAGGGGCGAGGGGCGTGCATCCCCGGACCATTCTGGTAGCAGTGAGTTGGACGACACTTTAAAGTGTCAGCCACCAAAAGGTGGGCCCGCCCTGCGCGCTGATTGGGCGTATCTCAATCCGATGGCTCTGGTCGGGGCCCAAGCGGATAAGGGCTGGACGCTCAGGAGCCGCTTGATTAGGGCATGGTGTGTACGGGGGATGTGGTCTGGTCTGGTCTGTCCTGATGAGGTCTAATAAGACGGAAACGTACGTCGACAGTTACTTTTTCTTGCCAGCTAAGCCGTTATTTACTTCTTTTATTTTTATTTTTATTTTTATTTAAATTTATAACGTTAAATCTTGATCGAAGACAAATATTGGGGAAGTATGATGTTTAAATTTAAGAAAATGCAAATGGGATACGTGAAATATGACATTGTGACATAATAACTATGCATAACTTTATTTTTTGTTTAATTTCTTGCATATCATACATCGGCTGCAAGGGTGTCATAATTCAAAACTGTAAAGTTTTCGTTACATGCAAGAATCACTCCATTATTTCCTTTAACGCCTGAACGGTCCAGTGGTAAGTGACCGATCTTGCAATCGCATGGTTGTCGGTTCGAACCGCACTCGGGATTTTTCTCGGCGGTGGTCGGTAGCGACTTCAGACACCCTTCAGTGTTGGGGATAAAATTCGACACTGCTTCCCCTTAACCGTCGAGAAAATTGGAAGTAACAAAGCCATGGAACACTTTCCACACACTGAAATACACTCTCGCTCCTGAGGTCCTGACAAGCCTTTGACTTAGGACCCCATTACAGATAAAAAAAAAAAATCGAAATTTGAAGCAAAATTATTTGAATTATCATACCTTCAACTTCTTCAGATTAATATGACATATTTATTATGGTGTCTTTGATGTAATTTATTTCTTATTTCAAATTTTAAATTAAATTCCATGACACTGTCAAATTGCCATAAAAATTATAATCGCAAGAGGGAGGTGAAAATAATAAAGCATTTATTGAAGCTTATTTCTTTATAATATAAATAAAAATATAATTTTGCAAAACTTTTCGCAGTTTATAATGTTTTGTATTTTTTAACAACAACTATGCCGAAGAGGGAAATGTAGTTGAAACATTCGGAAGTTGCAGGTAAAAAGATTCTCTTCAAATAACGCTTTACAATTTGTGCTGGTGTGCAAATGATGACAATTTGAAAATAATGACTCCTCCGTGTCTCCAGATATTGAAGAAATCGAGTTTAACTTTGAAAGTGATGTCTTTTTCGTTCCTCCAGATATTGAAGAAGCGACAAATAAAACTACTTTGGATCTGCTGCCCAAGAAAACTTGACAATATGATATTGCGCGTACTAGATTTTTGGAAAGGTAAAAATTAAAGAATGTTGAAGGCAGATTCACTGAAAATGTATTTCTGGCTTATTTCGAAAAAAATCCAAGTTATGGAAGGCGTCAATACTGTGGTCTAATTTCTAAAACGTAAAAAGTGCGATACCATCCAAAAAATCATAAATTTTAAGGAGAATACAAATCGATAAATTTTTGAATGAACCTTCAGATAACAAATATTTAACATTCAAAACTATAACAATTATTGGTTTATTTGGAGTATCTCGGCTTGAAGAACTTTACAAATAAACAGTGGATGATGTTGAATAATCAGAAAATTCATTATTGATACATATTTCAGATTCACCGCGCACATCACTCGACATAGCTTTTTTCTAAATAACAAATGCATTAATCAGCCAGTTGGAATAAATTCTTTAGAAAAATTTCTGAAATTACCAGATCCCAAGCAGTTTACTGAGCACTGTTTTCAAAGATCTTTGGTTTCCTTGTTAGCAATTCAGGAACTATTCTAACGAGAATGAAACGACAAGGCGGGTAGAAATCCTCAATCGTAGCAGAGGGTTACATCGAGGACTCCATTAGAAATAAAAGTAAAATTGCTCACAGAATTCTTCCTACTACCAGTTCTACTTCTTCATTTATTGCTCAGAAGTACTACATAGTATTACAGTAGCAGTAAATTTTTTTCAAATTACTTTTGATGGAATTAACAATAGGAATTGTTCCAGCAGTAATGTGCATGTCAGTGTTTTTAAATAAAAATATTGTCTTAATGACAGAATTACAGCAGACGCTCGATAATGTGAATGAATTAAAACCAAGCATGTTGACGTTATCGAATTATTTACATTAGCGAGTGCAACTTCATAATAGTTATTTACGTGTCAAGCTTTGTAAATTATGGAGCAATTCTGCTCATATCTTTAGCAACCGTAAGATCTGTAAGCCTGTAAGTCAATTATTAAAAGGTCGAATTTTTAGATTCTCAGTATGATACGTTTACTTGTAAGTCTATAAGATAATACCACAGAGACTTACGAGTAATCCTAGGAACCTAAGAGAAATCATACCTTCCACAGAACTTCAAAATTCCATATTTTAATAACTGAGTTACAGATTTACAGATCTTACGGTTGCTACAGATACGAGCAGAATCGACATATTAATCTTTAGGGGCGAGCTGAAAGTCCTGCGCCGCTCGCCCCATAATTCAGTGAGCCCAGTGAAGATTAATTGCAAAGGATGTCGCGTACAAACTTTTATTTCCACCTTCACATGGTGATTTTTAAGTAAAATTTAATTAAGAAAACGTTTTTTTTATCGAAGGCGTTATTTCTAGCCAATCGTAGTCATGGTGATGTAAACATTCTACAAGACTGTAAAGCATTACGGTCTTTTATACAAGCCATTTAACCCTTTCGCGTGGGATTTAAAAATTTGATTTCTATGTGAGATGCGGGAGCAGAAAATTAAACGAGAAAATATTAATAATAGAAAATATTAATATTCGAGCTCCAAGGTTTTCTGAAGCTGAAGCTGGGAGGCGTAAAGACTGGTAGGTAATGTGGTAATTATCTACTGCCGACTGCCTAGTTATCAGTATCATGTACTTCCCAAGAAAAATCATTTTGTCATGATGTACGGTGTACGTCATTCCGCAGTATAAATGATTTTGTGCATGACGTAGGTACACGTGTACGTCATTCCACGCGGAAGGGTTAAAGTATTACCGATCTGTTCCCGTAATGTATCGTTTACTTGGTTATCATAAACATCAAAATGAACCTGTAAAGTATCATTTACTAAGAAGGTGGAAATAAACGTGAATACTATACAAAAAAAAACCGGTTAATAAGGCTTGGCATGATTTTGTGTGTGCCAGTAGCATTCGTACATGCCACAAACGGTATTTGCTGTTTTTCTGTTTTTTCCTTGAAACAAATTTTTCAAATGAACAGTCTTTTCGGGCAGAAGTCTCCAATAATGGCCAATCTCAGCCGCGTTATAGAAATGACTGAAGTGAGAGAATAAGAACATCTAAATGCGTCGCAAAGGGAAATCCCCGCACAAATCGACGTCTGTTTGTTGCCACAATAATTTAGGTTATCGAGAAGTACCAGGTGTACAAGACATTTACATTGTCGGGCGTTCCATTTGACCCCTTCACATGAATTTGGTGTTTACGTTAGCGCAATGTTTTCGGTATTGGGTATTTACGTTAACGAGTCTCTACTGTATATATTTAATTTTTTTTATTTAAAAACCAGTGTTAAGGAATTTTACATAGAATATAGGATAAAAATATTTATAAGACGCCAAATTATAAAAGTCAATTTTTAATCCAGTTAGCATCAATTAAAAATGTTACTTTTAACTTCAGTTTTGTAAGAATATGAAATTTTTTTTCTTGGTTGAATGGTTTTTAATAAAAGAGAAATTTTCTTTAGTTCAGCCTGTTATGTTAAGTTACCTGCTTCATTAATAACTCAGGTTTTTTTCTATATTTTTTATATTCTGATCATTAATTTTTTCCAACTGACGTGGCATTAGAAAATAATTTGAAAAATTTGAAATTTGAGTATTAAAAAAATCTCGAAATAGGTTTAAAAAAGTAGTAAAAGGATAAGAGTAAAGAAACTTCCTCATATACAGTAGACCTCGGTTATAGCGAACCTCAAGGGACCATCAAAATCGTTTCGTTATATCCGAAGTTCGTAATAAGCGATAATGCCACAAATAATATAGAGAATGACGGGACTTGAAATGTAGTTCGTTATAAGCGGTGGATCGCTATAACCGAGGCCGTTATAACAGAAGTCTACTGTATAAATAAGTACGTCTTGGACCCATAGTTTTGTTAAAATATGTTGTTTGTACATATTCTTACTTGTTGGTATTACTAATTTATTCCGGTAAATTTTTTTCTCTTCTACGGTTTGTAGGTATGTACAACACAAATCGAAGTAAAAATAAATTATTATTGAAAACATGAGCAATAGAGGAAACTTATAAAACTTGAAATAAGTAAATGTTGATTTAGAAAAAGTTGAATTTTACATCATGATAGGTTATCGCAGAGAGCAAAACACAGGTGCGCCTTCCCGTTAGACATTTTTAACCAATTTACCGTTGAATCAACCTTTTACGGCCAGACGAATCAAGTTCTAGCCACTAACAAAGTCTGATTGGATTGTTTACTCAGGTAAAGTTTTCAATCCATTCGTTCCGAGTTTGATTAAAGTTTTACTGTAGCATTGCCAAGCTTGTAAAAGTTGTGCGCTCCTATTTGAACTATGTTAGTTCAATTATTTTAACTATAATTCAATTCTTTTTTCATCCAATTGCTACTTCTTATTCCTGCAGTTTAGATATGAACAGCAGCTGGTTAGAGGAACCAATGTTTTATTCTAAATAATTTTTATTCTACCTTCATTAGCCTCATTATCCGGTCCAGATGATTCGCTGGTAATAGCACAATTTACATAATTATTTTCTAAAACTGGAATAAATACAGGATTCAGGTGGCTTTTTATCTAAATGGAGTTGAATTTAAACTTCTTTTTCGAAGTGCTATTATTGCCTTTTAGATTTCAGAAAAAACTTAGTTTTATTAAAGTTGAGTTAAAAGATTTTTGATCTGGCTTTTTTTAAGTGAATTATAAAATACAGTTATTGCATTAATATACATGAATGCTATTTGGTTTTCCTGCATGTGATATCAAGTGTGATCTGAAATTCTGAAAATAAAACATATGTATTTAATATTTAAGTCTATGTCATAAAAAATGGAACAAATGTTTACGTCTAATTAAAATAATAAAATTTAAATTTCCTAGAGTTCTGCCGTAAATAAAAATATTAGTATTCGATTATACATATTGGTTTAATACGTAAAAGGCAAACGATAATAAGACATCGAATAAAGCCGTCGTAAAATTCTGATGCAAGCATTTGTCTGGATGAAAATGAAGGCATTTGGAAGCAAAGTGTTCCAGTGCAAAATTTAAACCCGTGCAGTCATAACAACATTTAGCATTTTGCTACAGAAAGTTGGTGTAAAAAAAAACATGATTTTTTCCGTGTAGAAAAATAAAACCATAACAATGTAGCCACAATATAAGAGAAAATCCGCCAGTATAAACTCGATTTTTTTCGATCATTAAGAACGTCGCAAACGCGTACCGAAAAGTAAATTCTCATTAGCGGTGACAAGCATGACAATTTCACACAAGGACAGCCAATAACTTGCTTAACGATTAGATTTGGGTGGTCTCAAATAACTTGTCTTAAAATACACTTGTAAAGCTGGAATTAATATTGCATATCTGGTGGATAATTACTAAGTTCATCATAAATTTTTGGTTTTAATTGCATGACGCAAATATAAATACGACAAGAGGTCGTTGAGGTTAATGATATACACGCACCTTGCATGTTCACATGAAAATTTCTAAATGTCTCTATATTTAAAATATTAACAAGAAATGCATGTTGTTAAAGTTCAGAATAATTCAATTAATTGAAGGTCTATATGTATATCTTTATCTTCCACGTATTGCACGAACGCAATCAGATAAAAGAATATGTTGAATTCGTTTCTCGAATTGGGAAAGTGTGACGTAACTGCAAAGATCGAGCTGTACATACTATTATTTCAATAAATTTAGTTATGATTTATTCGTAATGTCTAGGTGTGAATTAAGATTTTCACCAACCAATTTCGGATGGAAGTATTTTTTATTCCGAATTAATTAAAATTTAGTTCAAAGTGATAAACAATTTACCAGAGCTATTACGTATTTGCAAACTTTTTTTATAGTTTATCATTCAGAGTGCTCCGCGTGGATAAGTAATGAGGGTGTGACTGTAATTTTCCAGGTTACGATGATGTCGTGTTTTCTTTTACTTGCACTTCAGCTTGTCTGAAAAATATCCGTGCATACCTGGAGTGTTACATTACGTGGTATCTTTCATACATCTCCACGTGAGAAGTAACAAAACAAATGCTGTTTTATGTCAGTGCTCAGGTGGGAGGGGGGAGGCATTCACTTCAGGAAAGGGTAATTTCGAAAAGCTCACATTCTTTGTTGTTTATAAGTCTAGGTTTTTCTTTTCAGTTACAACTATAACAGGTACAACTAATTAATACTGCAAATGTGGTGTACCGATGTTTAGTTACGGATTATGTGAGTAAACGTATATTTTCTCAGTTATCGATATCTTTCGTCGACATATAAAATCTAACAAATGTATAAGTCGTGACAGGTGCTATTTCGTTTGATGTTTTTCATAGACTTTTGCTCGTTTTATGCTAAGTGCCGTCTCGTTAAGACTTTCAGCCAAGCGCGATAAAACAAACGCTAATCTCAAATTTATAAAATTTACAGCGATTTTTAAGAGCGGATTTACTTAAGCGCACAAGAAAATAATTTATTACAATAAATCTTCAAGTCGTAGTATTTGGACGATACACAAAAATAAGTTTACATGAAGCCAGATGGTTTCACGATCGCTACTTGTTTAATGTGTTGTCAGGAAGCATACGTTTATTGAATTTCATGAAAGTAAATGTAACGTGTGATTTATTTAGGACCTTTCACAAATTTATTTTTCAACAGTAGACGTCGGGTTTTATTAATTTATGTATAAGTTCTACGTAATGCTACTGGATTCAATTATTTTCATTGTTATGAAAATGAACTTCCTTGAATATTGTACAAACTAAATTTAAAATAAAATAGTATTTAAGAATAAACTCCTAATTTTCAAATTATGGCGAAGTTTTTTGAAATGATAATTGTAACTTCCAATTTCATTTTAATTTTATTTAGAAATTAATTGATTACCTATAATGATCACCCTAAAAAAATAATCATTTTTATTATGCACTGTCACACTCTAGTTGGACTGCAAATTAAATTACAGTCGCTACAAATCCTTTTTTTAATTGTTCTGTTAATATTGTGCTTAATTGTTGACAATCCATAAATCAAGTCACTTTCAAATCATTCACTTATTGATGTTTCGCTGCATGTTATCAAATTGTTTTTAATTTTAG
Source organism: Dorcus parallelipipedus (assembly GCA_958336345.1). Classification (NCBI taxonomy): domain Eukaryota; kingdom Metazoa; phylum Arthropoda; class Insecta; order Coleoptera; family Lucanidae; genus Dorcus; species Dorcus parallelipipedus. Next base: position 9,467,997 of record OY284482.1, on the reverse strand, counting down.
CAACGGTCTTTTTTTATGAAAATATAATACATAAGCCCACTTACAAAAAGAACGACACAATCCCACTTAAAAAAAGAACGGGAGAACTTATTTGGAACAAATATGAAATATGAAGCAAATTATTGTAATTATTATTTTTCACCGGTTATTCCAAGCCTTCCCATTCTTTTTCCTCCGAGTTGGGAAGTAAATCTAAATTCGAAACATTTTAGTAATAAAAGACTACCTACAAAAGTAACTAACCATGCCAATTATCTTCCAAAGTCAATTAGATAATAAAGTCTTCACTCAGATAAACTTTGTCATTGCGGATTTATTACACTAAAAGCGAATTTTACTTATTTTTAAAAATATCTTTGGTTTTCCAGAAAATTCAAAAATTTGTAACAGGCAGCTGGAACCCTCTTTTTTTTCTTGATAATGCATGGTTGACTTTCAAATTTCAAATGAGAACATCGATTGAGTCGAATATCATCTAATCATCTAATAGAATTATTAAAAAAGAAATATTTTTTATTGTTTTTAATATCTGCTTTAATTAAAAAGAATAAAAATGTCTTTTATTGATCACTGGCGATTTCTTAGATAATTTTTTATTGTTTTATTTCATTTCCTGATATATTTTCTAGAAAAAAAGAGGAAACGTATGTGTGACATACTTGGCGATTTCTATAATTTGTTCCAAAAAGAAAATCTGAAGTTTCAAATTTGAACCTCTTACATTTTACGTCTGAGTATTGCCAGATATAGTTAGAAGGATTCAGTAACAAGAAAATCTCTACAATTTTTTTTAGGTATGTTTCCAATGCTTTTTAGACAACAGATTGCCTCGTACAATTTCCGCTTCGATATCTCATGAAAAACCTGGATATTTCAATTGATGACGAATATTCCGAAATATTTCAAGAAGATTCACAGTTTCTAAGCTTCCACTAGAAATAGTAAATTCTGTTCGCACCTTGGATAAACACCAAGGTGCGAACAGAATTTACTATTTCTTACGAATCTCAATCAATAGAAATGATCTCAGGTCTTTCAATCAACACTATCAAAAATTTGAACATGACTTGCAATATTTGGATAAGATTCAAATTTAAAATTTTACCTTCGTTATTAAGTAGATTGTATCGTCTGCTTCTCGTAAGAATTTTTCTATTTCTAATTTTGTTAAAACACTCAATTCCTTAGAGTAAAGTCCCAGTTTGTTTAATAGAAGCTAGTAAACTTATAAACTTCTTTATGTGGATATTTTTCCTCTCGGTTAATGTTGTACTCAGCTTTGAGTAAACGCTCTACAATGTGGAACTCTTATATATTCCAAGTATGTTGGTAAAACTTCTTCTTTGATCATTTTCGCTCGTTTTTCTTTACATCAATCATTAAATTGCCGATATGCAGTTTCATACTTTCCTTTTGATTTCACTGATAACAAAAAATTAACAGCCAACGCAACTGATTCTCCAATATCAGAAGATTCATCTGTGTCAGACATTTTCACAGAATTTCCCTCAATTTTTTCGAGCGAAAAACTTTACCAACAAAACACCTGTCACAAGAATTATTTTCTCATCATAATTTTAACAATTCCTTTGCTTAGTTATGTACAACTTTGGAGACATGTAATATGAGAACTATTGCGTTTATATTCCTTGTACATATTTAATATTAAGTATTGGCTTAACGTAAGTTATAAAACTCGACAACTAATTTTGATTTTTAAATATCCGAGAGTTAACTATTGTCTTCAAACTTATTTATTTGTAACTATTTTAATTTTAATTGAAACAAATTTATTTAATTATACTCAGAGCAATCGACCACTCTTTTACTTCGCTTGGTTTTTTAAGCTACGAACTTTTAATTTACCAGTATTATTCAAAACTCTAGTATTTGTATAATTTAGCATTAATTGTTATTATACTTTTAAACTTTTGTACATGTAAATGTACAGTCCCACTAATTAGTCATGACATAATCTGTACAGAAAAGTTCATGGTGGACATTTTATTCGTGATTTCTAAGCAAGAAATAATTAACGACATCCGGGATTCACTCTTAAGTAGTAAGATTTGGATGCATTCGACGTACAAAGTTTTTAACGAGATGGATACTATGTCCTGTAAGCTTTCTGTAAGCGTCATGATTAATTATTGCGATTATACATTAAGTTCAAATTCTAAGTTTGAATTTAATTAATTTATCTGATGCTGTAAATACTTTTAGATTCATTCGATCCTAAGGAGTTGCCCGAGTTAAAAGTTTTAATTTTTCAGTCCTTACGTTGATCGTTTTCCATATTACTACCAGTATTTAAATTTAAGTGGTTAAATAAATAAATAAAATATTTTAGTAATTTTTAATCTTTAAATATTAGTGGCGTCATGTGTGTGTAAATATATTCTTGAAATATTATTGTTGAGTCATACAATTTTAATTGCGTTTTGTTTGACTCTGTCGATAACCGACAAGTTGTAATAAAACTGTCGATTTTGTAAGAAATATGGCGTTACTTACTCATTACAGCAGTAATGGCATGAAAGAGAATGGGAGCCTTGGAAAGGGGTCATTTGCTTGAAAACTTCCGAGAACCGTTTATAAAAACATTAAGGATAACACGTGGTCGGAATTCGACCGATTATTGAATCGAGGTTATGTTATTACGGCCCCAGACGATTCTGGCCCCGAAGAGGACGTTACGAAAGGTCCTAAATTCTCCGAGCTGGTACGTCGTTGAAAGTAATTCGTGTGAAACGAAAAGGAGCTTTACGTTCTGTTGCATTTCCGAGACAAAAAGTAGAAAATCGCTCTGCACCTTCGTATCGACTTCCACGTCGACGCATGCGCCTTCTCTTGCTTTACTAGATGACTCCTCACATTCTAAACTTTGTGATCCAACTTTTACAAGTTTAATTTTATAAGAATGTGAAGAACCCCCAAAGTTTAGATCCGGAAAATAACAGTCAAATTAACTTTCGTTATACTGCGACCCTGTAAGCATTTTAAACAAAGTGTCTTAAATTGCTTTTTTTTTCTTCGCTCATCTGATATAATTGAACTATTAAACTTCGAAGTGAGAAATAGATGCTTGTGGTTGAAATATAAATGGGAGATTTATTTTAATCTGGTGACAAGGCAACTCAATTTTTCGCTTCATTTATTTTTAACAGCTCTAGATATAAACATTTACAGAAGGAAATAAAAGTGTGTACGTGTGTTATGTTTGCCGGCCATATTCTACACATGTAAGCTTAAATGTCCTACAGCGTCAATTTTCGCGAAAGGGTAGGGCGCAAGGAAATGACCAATAACACGTGTAAAAACCGAGAAGATGATGTTTTCAAAAATTCACCATGGCCCTTCCGACATTTGTATTCACGTACGGTTCAACTTGAACTTTCTCCGTGTTTAGAATTTTATTTAAATCTACCTACTTTCAAAGGTGAAACGGGAAGGTAGAAAAAAAAAAAGAATCACGCACCCGTTATGGCTAATAATACCTTCGTGTTTGTTGGCATTAAAATTATTGTTTTCTGTATTTTTTAAATAAAGATAAAACATCTTGTTTTTCACGTTAGCCAAAAATGCAATTTTTATTTCAGTGAAATTACAACATAAAAGGTATTAATTATTTCAGTATTTCCAACTCAGTACCAATTCACTGAAAGTTAACTTTACACATAAACCTGGAGAACAAATTCACTTAATTTGCATTCCAAATGTATTGAGGTGAAATATGTTCTGCTATATAGCATAGAAGTGGTTGGTTCTATTTTGTTTCTTTGTTTTTAATTTCATACGTGGCACCGTAAAGCTGCATGTAGAAAGTGCGCGCATAAAAGAAATTGCACCGGATGCAGACAAACTTGTTATTAAGCATTATATATCCGAAGAAATGATAATAATAACGTCTACAGTATTTCGCACGTAACCACATGTGCCTGCAGACGCTTACGGTAGCCGTAAACGTATACAGATAGACGGGAAAAGTTCTACTTAAATGTATAATAAAACAACTTACGTAATATTGAGCTGGGAAATTGCACGGAAAAAAACTAGCTTTTAGGAGGCGAGTTTATGTATTTGGCATGTCTGTCGAAGATGGAAGTTTATCATTTGGAAAATTACTTCTTGTAATGTTTATAAAATGAAAGATCCAGTGTTAATAAGTTATTCATTTTTTTAACTAACCGTCTTTGAAATATTTGTACGTACATACATAATACATATACGAGCCCTGTCTCAGTAAAGTTGGCCCAACTAACGAAATTTTTTTTTTCACGAAATCTTTCTTGAAGGAAAATTTATAAAAATCAATACAGTTTTGTAATGATATGGGAATTTTTTATTAACTTTTAACACATAAAACTAAATTCTAACTAATAAAAAATAGGAACACGAAGGTACATCTAATATGATCGCAAAATAAAAAATCGACGAAAATTAAAGATAAAGCTATCATTGCGTTACGTCGCCTTTTCGACTTAATATCGCTTCGATACATTTGGACATTGTGTTAACTAAGGTCTAGCATACATCAGGTGAGAAATTGTCCCAAATTTGTTGAAGCCGAGCCTGGAACGGTTTTTGCTGGCTACGAGCGCAGCTTTCTGAATATATCTGAGAATATTTTTATTAAAAACTACATATGTTGCACCAGTTTTTTTTATTGTAACATTATGGGCCAGTTGTACAAAGTAGGTTTAAACTGACGCTCAACTGAACCAGATTCAAAGTAAACAAATTCGCATAGAATCTTAGTGACATATGGCAATTAATGCATTCATAAATAAAATTTGATGCGATTTTGTTCACTTTAAACCTGGTTCAGTTGAGCGTCAGTTTAAACCTACTTTGTACAACTGGCCCTGTATTCAGTTTCCATATTTTGAATATATAGTTGGGCCAACTTCACTGAGACAGGGCTCGTAATACAATAACTTAATTAATTTTTGTCTTAACAACGGGCATAAAAATGAAAACCGAAAGTTGTTTCATAAACTCCTTCCATTAACAAGCAGCTTGTAGTGTTAACTTGAATTTAGAAGAGAAATGAATATTGATAAGGAAAACTAAATAAAGGAACTATAACGAGTATCGCTTTGATGCTTCTGAGATAATATAACAAATTTTCATTTATTTAAAAATTATCGTCTGAGTTTTATCCATTTGGTAAAGATCTTCTGGTGGATTTCGTTTTTGTCTGTTGCGGTAAGTTGATCGAATGTGTGAAATACCTGTGCGTATAGAACATTTGAAATTATTTGAAACTCATGGTTATAAACAGATCGTGATCCTAACTCCTAATAATTTTACGATTTGTTTTATAGGTTTCAAATTACTGCAAGTACAAAAGTTTCAGTTTAAGTAGCCCGAAGTGGAAGAAAAAAAAATACGATTCTTTCTCAATTTACTTATTGTTCACCTTTATACCACAGTGCAAAAGATTGTAATACGATTAATAGAATACAAAAGATGCAGAACTCATGTCTGAGATTCACGTATGGTATCAGGAAATACAGTCATATTTCTCACAAATTACGTGATGCTAACTGGCTCTCGATGATGAATCGTAGAGAACTTCAGATGCTATGTCTATTTAATAAAGTTTTGACTCTTAAAACTCCGCCTTATCTGTACAATAAAATTCGCTTTCGTTCAGACGTCCACAATGTTATTACTAGATTCTGCGGTCTAATTTCACCTCCTCTACACAAAACTGCCCTCTACACAAAACTGCCCTCTATGAAAGATCATTTTCTTTTTCCATTTATAGTAAATTCAATGCTCTTCCTAATGAGCTAAAAAACCTCAAACCTATAGCCTTTAAGAAATTACTAAAGTCCCGTTTACTGTTTACACAATTTAGCCAGTGATATTGATTTTTTTACATCGGTATAGGAGTTTATGAGATATGAAAAATTAATTAATTTTCTTTTATTTTATTGTGAATTCTCTCTTGTATTTAATTATTATATGCTTGAGCAATTTAGTTGTTATATTATTTTGTTTGCTTCCTCTTCTCTGCGAGTGCACAATTTCTCTCTCTCTTTCTCTCTTTCTCTCTCTCTCTCTTTCTTCTTTCTTTCTAGTTCTAGTTTGTAATTTAAGCTTTGTTTTAATTTTAGATGGCTAGTTATTTAGCGTAGGTAGGGCATTAGTATAATATGTTATGTTTCTTTTAATTCTTATTTTTTATTCTAGTAGGTAGTCATCTAGTATTATCTTTTCTTCTCTCTCTCTTCTCTCTTCTTTTGATTGTATATTTAATTTAATTTAATTCAATTAATTTAATTTTGTTTACTTAGTTCTTAGTTCATATACTTATATATAGGCATATACTTTTGTTTTTCTTTTAGTTTTATACAAGGTTAAGTTTTAAAGCAGACGGGCGAGTCCCAAGTCTGAACTTCGCCTTGAGATTGCCCAGTTTAATGATTAAAAATTATATTGTTAAATTTATATTTTTATTTTCTCTTTCTTAAGACATTTATTATTATTATTATTTCGAGGTCGCATTCTGAGATTTAATTAAGAGAATAACATTTTATTAGATACATCTGTGATTTGCATTAACTTTCGTTCTTGTGAGCAGTTAGTGTGGTGTCATGAGTTTGGCTATTTTTTATCAGTTACATTTTTCCTGTAATCGATGACAACCATGCTCTTACAAATTGAATTTTACTGGAACAGTTAAAAATCACCTTGTGTAACTCTCTCTTGCCTTCGAAATACTGAAAAATGAGGAAATTTGTTTACTTTATTCAATTTTATTACTCGATAAACCAAACTCCCATTTACATATTTTATTTTCTTTCCTAAAGAATTGCTGTCTCCACTTAGGCGTAAGTTTTGGATACATAATCTAAATTGGTAAATAAATAATGGAATTAGCTGAGAAAAGAATTCAAAGACAATTTAATGTCCGTGACTCCTCGATGTGTTTGCTGTAAAAAACATAGTTTAATGCGACAAATTTAAATAAATATCCATGCAACGCCATTAATTCGTCTATGCGGCAGAGAAGCACAGAATATTCGGAGTTTTTCGTTTTCTATGCAAAGCTATGCCTGGTTAATATTAAATAAATTACTATCATATCTAAAAGTGTTGTGTATTGTTAAAGCTTATAAGTTTTAATACAATTTTGAGCGAATAAGACGTTTACATCTGTATTAAAAACCAGTATTTTATACGTACGTAGTAGGTGTTATCCTAAATTGGACATATTCTTATAAATTATTACAGAATTTGTGCATAATAAAAACTAAAATTGATTGGTTTTATTTAAAAAAAAAACCGTAGGCAGAACTCTGGCTTATAAAATCTGTTGTTTGATTTTGTGACCTATTTATATGTTATATTTCTAAAAATACTAGTGTTTATAAAGTCTCGTGGGCATGCACATGTTTTGGATTATTATGTTGTGAAATATTGATATTGATGGCGATATTGATACGGTACAAGAACGTTTAAGACGATGAACAGATGTGATACAAAGTTATTTTTGTGAGCGTGAAATTTGGATGGAGTTTTTAAAAATATAAAATATGTGATTAAAAAGTTAGTCAAAATTGAATTCTATTTCGTATTCTTTTTGACTTATGTTATCGAAGTGTGTATGTCACAAGCAAATAGTTATTTTAGACAGCAAATAGTTAACACTCGATTATGTTTTAAACACTATTTTCCGGGGCAAGTAATTTTTTGACTGAACCCTTGTTGGGCATACAGTAGTTTGTTTTCCACGTAATAAAATTATGAGCTTATTATGTACTGCACCCTTTGAAAATTGGACCTTAGGTTTTTGTGAATTCTTGCTTATATCATAGCTACCAAATTATTATTATTTTCTTCAGTTACATCGTGAAGTATCAAATTTTGGAGGGATATTTACTAAAAGTAATAAAACAACTGATTGCTAACGACCTCAGGTTCCCCTGAAGTCAGGGTTCTGTTGAAAGATCTAACCAAAATGTAGAACAAAAGTGGAGACTTTGAACTGAAAAAAATAAAACTCTAAGGTAGTCGTTCTCATATTAGTAATGTTATTTTGGGCACACGTACAGTCGCGATCATGTAAATCGACCGATCGAACTTTTTGTGAGCCTTGCTGTCAGAGTCAATAAGGACAGATTGCCATTTCGGGGGTCTCGATTTATATGATCGCGAATGTACATTTAATACAGTATTTATTGTCTCGATAAAATGCATGAAACAGTAAACAGATTGTGTTGTGTTGATTAATGAAGATGGATCTTACTTTACGAAAATTATTACAAGAGACCCCGAAAGTAATATCCTTCGAGAATGCGAATGTTGTTTAAATGCAGCCGTACAGGAGCGAAAAACTTCTTAAAGATTATTAGAATATCCATAAAATCACATTTATTTATACCCATTTACATACAAAATTAAAAAAAAATGATGTAAAGAAATTGTAAGCAAGTGATTGTTTTCAGACTTCTCAAGACTAATACAAAATAATTTCCGTGTACTGCACTTTCTTATTTATGTACCTTTAGTTGGATTTACGATATGTAATTGTTGTTTTAAAGTTGAAATTAAAATATTCCGGATTACTTAAATTCCATGTTACTTTGCACTTTTTTTTTCTTAATGTATTTAATTAAATTAAAAACATACAAGATTGGGTGCCTATTGGTATAATTTATTTAATAAAAATGATGTATAAGAGTTTATAGTGTTTTAATTTAATTGATCGTGTTATTTTTTCTGCTATTTAGAGAAATCTGCATCAAAAACATATAACTCGTTTTCAATTTTAACAACCTTTTCAAACCTTGTAGAAATTGGAATCTGTGTTACTAGATCTGTATAATTATGAAATTATGAAAATTAAATTACATTGTGCTTTATGAAATAGTTTCGTAATATGGGTGCCAGCATAAAGACAAATTCTCCTGCAAATATAATATGTGCTCCACATTACATACAGGTTAAAACTCATTTTGAAATTTCCAGCAATTCATTAAATTATAACTTAGATTAAATCTGCATAATATTTTCTGGATCACTGTTTATAAAAATATAGGGTAGTCTTGAAAATAGTATAAACCTATTCTGAATAGCTTGTAAAAAACATACCTACAAGTTCATTTTTTTACTATATGCCGATCGATCGAATGATACCTACCTATTCTTATTGAACATCACGCATAAAACGAAATTATAATATATAATTAACAAACGGATTATGAATGTGTTTAGTGATTACTGCTTATAATGTTTTAAATTCTGGTTGGCATCACAATTTCTTTGTTATTAGCAAAGTTTATTATTATTAAAACATCAGCGATATCTGTGTTCAAACTGGAGACGTTTTTATCCTTATTTTATATTATTTGTACGGAATAATTTACTTCAAGTGATTTCCATGCATCGTCAAATAACTATTTTGGAGTTGGTATTCAGGTGATCACGTTAACTACGTTTAAAGGTCAAATTCAGGCCTGACAAGTCGTAACAATAATAATAATATAATAATTTATTTATTTCCCAGATATTTACCTATAAATATGACTGTATTTATTTCGTTCATCTACTGCTCTTTCTTAGCCAAGGATGTATCATCGATTTGGGGATAATTTTTCATTAATTATTTCTCGAAAACTAATTAAAAATACATACATTTGTCCCATATTTTGTGATGTCTATTCTTTCAAATTTTTTTCTTCGGTGTATATTCAACAATCACACACATCAAATTTTTCATTCTCAGAATGCTTTTTCATTTATATTTATGATATCGTTCTTTTATTTTCCACATTTACTTCTTGCTTTGTTGGAACAAAACAATTTATTTATATACTGTGCGTTCACGAATTCCTGAAGCAATAGTTTAGTTTCCGATTTATTAATATAAATTTGTAGTAGACATCTTAATTCAACAAAAAATTTTAAAGCCCCTTGTCTGCTTACAAAAAATCTAATGTTAAATTTATTTCATTAATTGTATGCAATGAGCACTTAATTTATTTCATAGAATAGTACAAAAAAAAACCTTAAGAAATAAACTGTCTTGCTGTAACCGCACCAATGCTATTTCTTCCGCCAATATTTTACCTTTATTCAGAAGAGTTTCATCGCAAGCAAACTAGCCACCGATATCTTAAGTTGTCTTGATAACGAGAAGTCAAGAATTTTTTTTTAATAAGTAGACATTAAATTTTAAATGTTTAAACAAGCAAAATTCGTTGGCATCAGATTTATGTTAATAACTTTAAAGCGAAAAGGAAGTCTTCTGTCGTCAAGCATAATCCGTGAACATACTGTATATGCAATTAGATAGAATTTACTAAATCTTATTTATTTTGTGTGAAGATTTTAATTTATTGCTAAAAACTTTCCTGTTATTTAACATTTTCGTCCGCTCTCTTTTGATCTATGTGAGTAATTAATTCAATAAATTAAAAGTTTGTTTCATTAATGTTTAATAACTTAAATTTAAAAAAAATTGAGAGAAAAGAAAACTGTAATGAAACTAGGTAGTAAAAATAACTGTATTAACTTTGAAAGAAGACTTATTTAAAGCAAAATTTCTTGAAAGTATAACGACAACATTATACACATTATGAAGGTTTAGCGATGAGTTGTTTGCTGAGAAAAAGTAGTAGTAAATATACAAAAAGGAATATCCAATAATAACAGGGAATATTTTTAGTCATTTTAAACATCTATACAAAATAAATATAGCCCAAAATTCAAAAAATTATATTGAATTATAGTAATGCTCCCCGAATATAAATAATTAAATAGTTTTGTCGCTTTTTCTAAATTAATCTTCTGCTCCGAAAAAGCAAAATGTGAAATGTGGTAAACAAAAACACGGTTTTCTAAATTATAAATTAAAATACTGAAAACTCAAAATAAATAAGTATTAAATATCAGTAAATTCGCATGCATATAAGTTACATGTTTAATATTAAATAATTACTAGTACGAATAAAACGGTCTGTTAATTTTACTGTTACATAATTAATCATAATGAAAACTTTAGTGATAATGTTGGATACTTAAAGAATATGAAATTACGTTACTTACAAAAGCAAAACTATCACAACATAGAGAACCTAACATTTTCAAGTCATCAACACAACTAAATAGTAAAATGACTTAAATGCAGTCCACGAAGAATAACGGAATCATTTAAGTTTATGTTTTATTACCTATTTTACAACCTACTTTATGTTTTGCTTTCAAGAATATGCGTAACATTGCATAACGGTACTTATTTATTTCTTTCCCAGTTTTGTTTTTGTACAGAGGATTTACGGTTTACTTTTGTAAGGTCTAACCTTCGTCCCTAACGGTGAGCATTTTTTGTATCGATCCGTGCTTTTACGGAAAAGAGTACGTACCAAATAGGGGATCAGTTAATGTGTTGTTGAGGCACGAAAGATAATTTTATTTGTAAACATTAGTGAAGGCTTTGTGTTAAGCGGCGGTGTAATTTTGGTAATTTTCTAAAAGGCAGTCCTATAATGAACGCGGTTCCTGTCGAGTGCGGTGCTGTGATTTTCAGGAGTAATAAATGTTTCGTTTTTCTTAATAAACGTTTTAGTGGATTATACCATTTCAGTTTCATGTAAGGATACGTTTCGTGTTAGGCCTCCTATATTTTATTAATACAAGAAGTAAGCGTCTTCTGGAGAGGAAATATAAAATTCCATTGTAAGTAAAATTAATAAAAAATTTGCTTTGTTCACTTTATTACTTACAAGCAGCATTTTCTTTACACGTTAGTTTTCACGACATTAAAAAAGTAATTCGTTAGCATACAGTACACATTTAAATGTAACAAATTATAAATGAAAAATACTTTTTTAAACAAAATCGCTGATAACAATTTAATTCAACGATATATTCGTTCAAATAGATATTTTGTTCAAATAGTTTTAAACAATATAATTTTAGAATGTAAAAAAATCTTGAGGTTTTATAGTTCATCTTCAAGTCTACATATTACCACAATCTGGAAACATATTAGTATCAGAAGATTAACAAGTTTAATAAACGCTGATTTATCAGAAGTCGTAACTGTAAGTGCAGATATCTTGAAAACCCTAGGTTTTCGACCACTACATTTTACATTATTAGAAATAAAATTCGACGAGCTAATCAAATGTGTCGAAATATACGTGCATACGTCCCATTTAAATTTTTTGAGAAAATTTAACTTTTAAGTTTCAATAAAATAAAATAAATATTTTCCTTTATAATTAATAATTAAGGAGGCATTAAAGAAACACCAATGATGCCCCTTTATACTGGGTGTCCACTTTTCTTACGCACCACAGGAATTTCAATGGATTTTTTAAATTATTGTAAATTCCTGCTTTCCTGTTGAAGTTATTGTTAAAAAAGCAGCATATTGAATACAGGCTTGTTGATCCGCGATGGTCTGCAGGTTCACCGGATTTAACACCAAACGATTTCTTCTTGTGGTGTTATTTAAAATCAAAAATTTATCAGATTCCTTGCCCCGATTTGAATGAGTTGAGAGATAGAAAGCTTGTCAATTAGAAATTTGTCTGCTTGACCAAATGTCTATTAAAAATTGAAATTAAAAAATATCTGCATATTTAACTTCTTTTAAAATTTTTGAAAGCCCATGTATTTGAAAAGCAGACGTTTCACCTAATACATAACACAAAGCTACGTAGTATTACTTTTAGTGCTTTATGATAATATATTCTATAGGAAAGCAAGAATTTACAATTAAAAAAAAATGCATTGAAATTCCTATGGTGCGTAATCAAAACTGACACCCGGTATATTGTATTTGAAAAGTTTTTCTTATTTTGGAATCATAAAATTATTGTTAACATGAAATAAAAAACAAAAAGTAATTGCAAAGTAATTTTTTATTTGGATGAATGTGCAAATCTTTATAATAGTAAAAGAGATAACGATCTACGGTGTGAGCTAATTTATTTCAGTTTATTTTCTTGGGGGCGAAAAAAATTACAGAACCATAGTCGAAACTTATGTAAAAATTTTTGAAAAATGCTTCGACAAGACGTTTTAACTACTATTTTATAGGAAGTTGAATAAAGTGGCGTTAATAAAACACGCAATTTAACTTGTAATTCATAATGAAACTGTAAGATTAAACAAAAGCTATTGTTTCTCAACAAAGAGATAATCTGGAACGTTAATTTTACGTTTAACAAATGTGTGTGGGTTAAGTTCAAATAGGTCTTAAACGGGCTCACAAAAATTTATTGCACGTATGAAGCTAAATTAGAACGGCACTGTTAAGTCAAATTACGATATTTGTTCTTCACTAATCTGAGAGCTTTCGGTGGTAGCAGAAAACAGTGTTATTCACAGCATAAATAAAGACAAGTGGATATATCTTACATTTTAGTCACGCCCGCGCTATTTGTCGTTAATGCCTTTATTTTCGCAATTTTTCTTCAGCGTTGAAAATAATAAGCCAATGACGTTCTTCACATTTCAGAATAGCTGCCGGCCGGAATAGTTCATTAGCAATTTAATAAGATGTTTATCAAAATGCAAATTCACAGCAGCAGATGTTCACCAAGATTGTTAGCACTTCATTATTGCATGGGAAGAATAATAAATTAATTTTTCCCCGTACGCTTCTGAAAGTTTACGTTCATGTACGTTCACAACCACTATAATTTATGTGATTATGTAATAATGCTTTAATACACGATTTTCATTAAAATATAAGTGTAACAACAATTAGATTTGTGATGGAAAGTATTTTTTTAAGTTTCTAATGAGTTCCATGACCCAAAATTAATTAGGTTTATAATTCAAGCACTTAAAAAACTTGAGATTACAGTCTAAGTAAACAAATTATTCACAGTATTAAATTAAAATAGTCTTATGTACTCGATATTTTTTGCGTTAACACCTTAATATTCAAACTTGATGGGAATACTACTTTAGTAACAGTATTAAACAGGAAAACAAGACTTTAGATTCCGTTAACAGTATTAAGTTCCAAATTGCATGGTAGTACGAGTATAATTTATGAATAAGTTATAGAAATATGCCTTCTCTCCTATACTATAAATAAATTAATTTCTCTTTTATTTTTTCATTATTTTGAAAATTTATGTTCTGAATTTTTTTTTAATATCTAATTCCTAAAAATAATGACAATTCAATTTTTAAAGTCAAATGAAATCGCAGGTGTAACGGAAAAATTTGAATGGGTTATCTGCTTTCATGTCCCCATAAAACTAACACTCAGTATGAGGATTGTTAATGAAAAGATGAAAATATATGCTTTGTCCCGAAGTTCAGAGAAAGTGTGAATGAACTTTTTATGCACAGGGTTTTTGTTCATATTTTGAACGGTACCTACACATTTGATTATTGAACATATCAAAAAATGTTAAATATAAAAGTTTTAGGAATTTACGTGAACCGTCAGAATTTGCTTAAAGAAAAACAAGTGACAATCCGAAACCTAACAAATGAGTATCAACTTTGTTATTTCAAACAGAACACTATATTATATTTAGTATATTTTCTAGAATTGAGAAAGATATTTCTCCTTATTCTAAAAATATGTAGTTTGTCTATATTTGGTTTCATACTTTTTGCTATATTTAAGTTTGAAATTATTATTGTTTTAGTTTACATATTTTTATTAATTTATCTCATATAATATGTTAATTTGTCTCAGATGTTAGCATTTGGACTTATAAAATGTCTTTTAATTAATTTAACACTTGTCACATACAGGGTGCTGCAGTGATGAACGCAACATAGGAAATCCCATGTTAATTTAGAACTATTCAAATATTGGGTTCCCTAATTATTTTATAGCATAATTCCATTTAGATTTTTTAAAGTACTCTTCAAAATGAATCTGTCTGTACAATTTGAGAATTTTTCATTTGCTCAGTTTCAAGCTATTTTAAAAAGATTCAGTAATCAAATTTAATTTATATCGAATTATCAGCACGGCCTCGATCAGTGAATGTTAAAATAAATAACTGGAAAACATCAAAGTAACCTGGCTTTATTTCTGTCAAATTTTGTAAGTTGCTTTACTTTATTGGAACATTCACTGATTGATATAAACTGAATTTGGTTTTACCATGTTAAAACAAAAGAAAAAGATTACGCCTTGCATCTTAAAGAATTTCATGTTATAGGCGAATATGTACGTTATTGAAAAATAAACAAATTAATTTCTCAATAACGAATAACGTAGCAATATACATACAGGATGTCCCAGCGAGACCTTTCATTAGAAGTTTATGGGGTTCTGGCCAAAATAGAAACTTGAAAATTTAGAATTAGATACAAGTGATTGCGTTCTCTTTAGCTAAAATATTTTCAGATGTCTAGCACTTCCGGTTATACCGGAAGTCGCCATCTACTTTGTTATTTTAAATGGAACACCCTATTTATTTTTGCACTTTTAGATGGGAATCATAATTTTGAATCTTTTTTATTAAAACCATACCATGTCTATTACAGTTTTTGAGATAAAAATTATTTTCCGAAATCATGGCAGGTTGTTGACGTTTTCAAAATGGGCTGTAACTCTTATTTGAAACGAGATAGAAAATTGAAATCTAATTAAGTTTGTAGTTTAAAGATCCCTTTATCGTAGGTATTCTTTAAAATAAACATCTTTGCCTGAGAATAATTCTTAAATTTATATACTTTTCATCAAGAGTTTAAAATGTAAAAAGATCGATTTTTTCAAATGGAATGCCAGATTTTTCGTTGCGTAATCAAATTGGTGATAAAATTTGTTTTAGAGTTATTTCCAAAAAACGGAAAATTTTACCATTATAAAAAATAATTTTTCAAATGTTATTGAAACTCATTAACTAATAGAGTGCCTTTACGAAGTTTAATTTCAAGTTGCAAAATGAATAAAAGCAACGAAAATAATGTTTATACCAACCAAGAAATTCTTAATTTATTTTTTATACACGGAAAATGCGACAAAATTGTTAGCAGAACTTGCAGAATATTTAACGAAAACTATACACTTACTTCAGATGGCAAAAAATGGATATAAAAAACTAGAAACAAATATAATAAATGTTCGAAATGGTGGCCGTTCGCATTCAAGCACTGTGTTAAGCGTGAAAAAACACCCTCAAGTGTCGCTGTTCGTACTTCTTGAGGAGAGAGCCTGTTGAATGCTGCTCGCGCGCGTACTTCCAATTCCTCCGTCGTGTTCACCAATGTCTGGTAGACCTGATTTTGGATATGTCCCCAAAGGTAGAAATCCAAAGGTGTCAAATCTGGAGACCTTGCAGGCCAGTTCCATGGTTCTAACCGCCTTATCCACCTGTCTTCGAACATTAAGGTAAGTTCTTGGGATACTTCCTGGGTGCAATGGGCCGGAGCTCCATCCAGTTGAAACCAAGAGCTTCTTCGCAAGTTCAAAGGCAGGCTGTCAAGAAAATCTTCTACTACAGTTCGTAATAAATGTAAGTAACGCTCCGACGTTAACACGCCATCGTAAATGATGTAAGAGAACCGATCATCCATCATATGGCAAAAAACATTGAAACTAAACCTGCTCTGATAGTTTCCTTTGTCGGATCTTATGCGGATTGGCTGACGCCCAGACATGGTTGTTATGCCTGTTAAAAATCCCTTCACGTGAAAATGTAGATTCATCCGTCCAGATAATTTTTCTCAAAAAGTTCTCTTCCTCTTGACTTCGAAGATATAGCATCTCACAGAAGTTAACTCTGCCGTCGGGGTCTTGAGGATGAAGGTTTTGCACTAACGAGAACTTGTAATCGTGGAAGTGATGCTTCTTCAAAATCCTCTGTACTGAATTCCTACTGATTCCCAGATCTTCTTCGGCAGCTTGAAGTGAGGTGTTGGAATTGGCCTCGAAATAAGCCAAGGTATTCAACTCAGCCTCTTCATTATCAACTGTAGTTTTTGGTCGATTTAACAGTTGACCAATTCGTCCAAAATGCGCAAAATTTGTTAATGAGTTAATGAGTTTCAATAACTTGACATTTGAAAAATTATTTTTTATAATGGTAAAATTTTCCGTTTTTTGGAAATAACTCTAAAACGGTTTGATTTAGGTATAGGAACATGTAATACCACTTTGTGCCAAATTTTATCGCCAATTTGATTACGCAACGAGAAATCTGGCATTCCATTTGAAAAAATCGATCTTTTTACATTTTTAACTCTTGATGAAAAGTATAATTTTAAGAATTATTCTCAGGCAAAGATGTTTATTTTAAAGAATACCTACGATAAAGGGATCTTTAAACTACAAACTTAATTAGATTTCAATTTTCTATCTCGTTTCAAATAAGAGTTACAGCCCATTTTGAAAACGTCAACCACCTGCCATGATTTCGGAAAATAATTTTTATTTCAAAAACTGTAATAGATAGACATGGTATGGTTTCAATAAAAAAGATTCAAAATTATGATTCTCATCCAAAAGTGCAAAAATAAATAGGGTGTTCTATTAAAAATAACAAAGTAGATGGCGACTTCCGGTATAACCGGAAGTGCTAAGCATCTGAAAATATTTTAGCTGAAGAGAACGCAATCACTTGTATCTAATTCTAAATGTTCTAGTTTCTATTTTGGCCAGAACCCCATAAACTTCTAATGAAAGTTCTCGCTGGGACACCCTGTATATATTAACTTGTCCTTGATTAGTCTTATTATAATTTACTTCAGTATAGATATACACACTGGCCGTTTTTCGAGGATACCCATAGGGATCTGTTGGTTAAATTGGGACAAGGTTGCGTATTTTTGTCCCAATTAACAATCTGCAAACAAATTTCACCTACTTTTCACGGTTTTCAAAATATTCGAAGAAAACTGAAATCACGATTCTTGTTTTTATTTATTTTTTAGAAAAAACATTGAAGCTAGGAATTTAAATATGCAATCGTCTTTGTCATGTTGCAGAGTGAGATCAAACGGATGATTAAGGGAACTTTATTGATATCAAAAAATAACACATTTAACACTTTTTCATTTCTTAATGTCGTCTGCTATACTGATCCGGGGACATTGTCCTGGCGCTGACCAAGTGTTTGCTCTTCAAAGAAAGGCTATTAGAGTAATAGGAAATCTGGGTTTCAGAGACGACTGTAGGCAGAAATTTCATGAATTTCAGATCTTGGCTTTTCCGTCTGTTTTTATATTGCAATGCCTTCTATTTGCTCATTGTCACCTTAATACTCTTTTACTTCATGAAGATGTTCACTCCTACAATACTAGACATAGTAAAAATATACGTCCTCAATTTTTCAGGTTGAGTAAATCGAAAAACGGAGTAAATCGAAAAACGGACCAAATAATATATGTATTAAACTTTATAATTTACTACCAATAATAGTACGAAAGTGGTCGCTCAAAACATTTAAATTGAAATTAGTGTCACTCTTAAACAGCGTTCACAATGACTTAACGTAACAAAATTAATCTCTAAGTACAGGTTTGAAGCTTTTTGTTTTAATGTAAATACTTAAAATTCTAAACTGAAACTAATTAATGTGTTTAATTATGAACAGTAAATCATTTAAATTTAAAATTACCTCGTTTATATTAACAAACAGTGCATTCAAATTATTAATTTACGTCACGTTAAGTGATTGTGAACGGGGTATTAAATTCTTTTTATTCGACTGACAAATTTTTTGGATTTTTGAAACACACGCAAATTTTTGCATAAACATTTCGGAGATTGCCATATTAGTTCTCTTTTTGGTTAACACCTGTTATACTGCTACGTGGTATTACTTGCTAATGTTTGCTTTTAACTTGACTTTTGTAAAACGCTTTGTGTTATTTACAACAATAAAAATACAAAAAAAAATACAAAAAAGTCGGAACGACCCTTTATTTGATTGAAAATGTATCTAGATGTTTTTTTTTTGTGTTGAAGAAACTGAAAGAATAGTATTGTAACGATTTTAAAGGTTCTATTAATTTTATTTTAATCAAAACACGAAATAGTTAATAATCTAAAATTTAAAAGTAACACTAATTAACACTAACTTAAACAATAATTTATTTATAAACTAATAAGTAATTTATGTTAACAGCCGAGCGAAAATTTATAACGCGACTTCAATTCTGAACTGTCAAATCTGAATTAATTCGAACTCACCGGCGGCCGCGTGTTTTATAGCCGGGGTTGTTTATCTGGAACATTCGAGCGCGCGACGGAAAGTCTCAGATTGATTTCATCGCTGACGTGATGTCGAAGTGTTCGAAGCTTCTCGTCTAAGACGCGTTGGCGATGACGAATCAGACGGGCTGGCACCGCAATCGTCACAGTATTGACATTCACAGTGACTATAATGATAGTGAAGAGAAGACAATGGTCTTTTTTGATTCTACGTCATTTCACAATATTATTCACTGTTGTTTATAAATATATATTTTTGTTTTTGCAATGTCGAATATCATCGAAGGTTTATGGGTGTTTACAGTGTATTAATTTTGCTGCATCAACGAAAAAATGAATATTATTATGCACATTTGATTTGTCTTGAATTGTCTCATATTCTAAGAGACACATCTTTTTTTGCAGGAGTTTGCATATCACTGATTATATATTTTGTTATTCTTAAAAATGCAATATTTTGTTTTCTAATCAAAATACGTAGCCAAACTTGCCCCCTTTCTGTTTTTTTTTTGAATTATTGTTTGTTACAGGTAAGGCGAAATACAAGAATTCATTCCAAAAGTGGTTAACTCATAAACATTTAACTCGTATAAAATTTAAAGTTTATGTGTTTAGTAAAGATAACATGAAGGATTTACAACATTTAAATAAAAAAATTAACATTTTGTTAAAACTATAGAAGAAAAATGGAAAAAATGTAATCGAATACCATCGCGATTTTTTGCTGGTAGTTGTTCATGGTTAGAGAAAGCTTGTCAATAAATAAATATAAGAAATTAACTATAACTTCTATTTGCAATTTTTTAATTTAATTTTTACTGAGATATTACAACATAAAAATTTTCTACTTAAATTATCAAATTTTTTGCAAAAAGCATATTTTTTTAACTATAATTTCTTAATACCGGCTGCTTCAAATTGAGTGTGCACTGAACGGATCTTCTAAACCGTAACAGATACAAATTTGGTAAAATGGAATAAAAATTGCACGAATCAATGCCTAATTCGTATTCATTCATAGAATGAATTTTTTCGTATTTCTTTTTGAGATATTGGTCAAAATGTAAAAATGTCGATTTTCTTTTTTCCTCTGTATGCCTCGTATTATAAATAATTTTGAAATTCTGATTTAACTTTGTACAGGGACTTTTTTATTCTGCTTCGAATAGAGGTGGCAGAATTGAAGTCAAACGTTTCGTCTCTCCACGACCATCATCAGTATCGATTTTTTAAATACAACGTATGTATATCTTTTAATTTGTTTCAAGTAAAGTTAAAATATGATAAAAAAACTTGATACAGTTTCGTCATTTAACTTGAAAACTTCCGCGGCCGTCGTCCATGTTTGAATTGGCTTCCGGTTGGAACCGCGTCACGTTGACTTCTTCTACTGCCGACATTTCGTTCTTCATTGCAGAAGAACTTCTTCAGGGCTGCTGCTGTTTCTGGTTAGTCGTTGAAACTGAGTGGGTCTGTCTGTTGTCGTGGTATTTATAAGGCAGGTAAAAGCCAGTATCACGGTTCAGATTATTGGGATGTTTGAGGATTACTATGGATTCACGGATTTTACGATTGAAAAAATGAGATGTGCGGGCTAGAAGTTTTGTGTCGGAGAACAGGATTTGGTGACCGGTTTCTAGTTTGTGTTCAGCTAGGGTCGAGCTGGTTGTTTGTAGTAGTCTAGTGCAGCGTTCATGTTCAGAAACACGAGTGCTAACGGACTGTTTTGTTTCACCGATGTATACACGCCCACAGGAACAAGGAATTCGGTACACACCTTCGGTTTGTAAGGGGATGTGATGTTTTGTGGAGGGTAAGCCATCTGAAAGTTTCGTCATGGGTAAATAAATTGATTTGATGATGTTCTGTTGTTTGAGTATTTTGCCGATTCGATCTGTTATGGTGTAAATGTAAGGTAGGTAAGCTGTAGCGACTGGGGATGTATCAGGTTCAGAACGTGGAGGAATTGGGGTGAGATGACGAGAAATGGATCTTTGGATGTCGTGCTTTTTGTAGTTGTTATTGAGAAGAACTTTTGTTACGTGGTTCAGTTCAGTTTGAAGTGAAGATGGTTCTGATAGGGCAAAGGCACGACTAGTGAGTTGATGACTGACTGTTTTTGAGAAGGATGATGTGAATGTGCATTCAGAAAGCGATCATTATGGGTTGGTTTGCGATACACAGAGTGTCCTAATCTACCGTTAGGGAGGCTGCTTACTAAGATATCAAGGAAAGGTAAGTGGGTCACTTTCATATTACAAAGTGAAGCGAATGTCAGGATATTGAGAATTTAGGTGTTCAAAGAAGTTGTCAAGGGATTCCTTACCGTGTGGCCAAATACCAAAAACATCATCTACATATCTGAACCAACACTTGGGTTTAAGTGGGAAAGAAGTAAGGGCTTGTTGTTCGAATGCTTCCATAAAAATGTTGGCTACTAATGGGGAGAGAGAAGAGCCCATGGCTGTGCCTGAGACTTGTTCGTAATATTAATCACGGAACATGAAATAGGTTGAGGTTAAACAACATTCTATTAAAGGAATTAAATCTTCGGGTTGGTTATGGGCTGTTATGGGCCAACAACTGTTCACAGCCTTCCACAGGCTTTTATCTCCACAATGCCTGGAAACATCTCATTAACGATCCGTCACGCCCCAACAGACCAATCCCCGGTCATCATTCCGACTCACTACCCCCACCGATCACTATAAATACCACGACAAGACAGACCCACTCAGTCTCAACGGCTAACCAGAAGCAGCAGCAACACCACCAGCGGCAGCAGCCCTGTAGAAGTTCTTCTGCAATGAAGAACGAAACGTCGGCAGTAGAACAAGTCAACGTGACGCGGTTCCAACCGGAAGTCAATTCAAACACAGTTGCGTCATGATTTATTTAATAATTAAATTTATTCCTTAGTACTTTTTTTACTTATTAAATATTAATAACTAACATTAAAATGTCGGAAGAGGAAAAATCAATAAAATAAATCTATCAATCAATAAAAAATCAAAGGGCTAAGATCTGGTGATCTTGGAGGCCACCCGACAGGTCCATTTGTACCTATCCATATATCAGGAAAAGTTTGGTTCAAATAATTTGTTGTTATTTCATCATTATGTGCTGGTGCTTTATTATTTTGAAATCACAATTCCCTGATATTATTTAGAGGAATGTAATCTAAAATGTTATCCAATGCTGTCCTTAAAAAAATCGAAGTAACGTTCAGCTGTTAAATGATTTTCGTAAATGATCGGGCCAATAATTCTATTACGCCAAATATCACACCAAATATTTAAGCTAAATTGTATCTGTGGTGCAGTGACAAGTGCACTTGTCAAAATCTTTTTTGATTCTTCCTTTACCAATATGTATATGTATTTCTATTAAATATTCCCTTGGTTGTAAAATTAGCCTCGTCAACAACTAACTCGTATAACAAATTCTTTTAACGCATACTACAAATGCGCACTATCAGTGTCCGTTAAAAAAATTTGTTATACAATAGCTACAGAGACAAATATTAACTAATTCATTGAAATTTACACTATAGCTAAGAAAATGAACTAAATATTTGAAATTATGTGTTAAATAAAATTTTCATATAAAAATCTGTATTATTTAAGCTTCAAATTAATATCAACAATTAAGTGTACCATTACAATCAGGAGAAAAAATGCCAACAAATACGATAATAAAAAGGTATACGTTATATTTAAAAAATCTAAACTGAGGATGGTCGCGGAGAGACGAAACGTGTGACCACAATTCTACTGCCCCTATTTGAAGCAGAATCCAAAAGTGCGTGTAGAAAGTTAAAACAGAATTTCTAAATTATTATTAATAAGGGAGTTACAGAGGAAAAAAGAAAATCGATATTTTTACCTTTTCACCAATATCTCAAAAACAATTAAGAGAAAATTGATTCTGTTAATGGATATGAATTAAGCAATGCTGGTGCAACTTTTCTTCCATTTAACCAAATCTGTAACTCTCACGGTTTAGGAGATTCCTTCAGCGCACACCCAATTTGAAACAGCCGGTATATTCTTTCTTTTATAATAATAAATTATAGTTATACGTAATTATGCTTTTTTGAGTTAATTTTTAAAAATACTGACCTTTCGTTGTTGATTCAATAAAAAAGTTTTCCCAATTTACTATATGACACCACTGTATGTCGTCAAGAATTACGAACAAACGACATTCACTTTTTATTTTCTATTGACGCCATCTTGGATTTTTGCAGTATTAAATGGACCTTTCTTTTCTGCTTACAATGGCGCATCACACACACCTGATGGTTTGAGTGAGATTCTGGACAAAATTTCGAAATTATCTGTTTAGCAAAATGTGACGCTTTGAAAATTTAACGGTTCCGTATGTACGCAACTTATAATTGTTATTATTGGTTGTACACACTTAATATTGTCCTACTGCATCTGGTCTGCAAGAAAAAGATTAAAACTTCAAATTATTGCAATTTTTCGTTTTTGAGAAATTTGGTTTTCGGGGTTTCCCGCTAAATTTTAAAAGATCGAATGGATATGATTGTGTTGTTTTTTGTTTTGACTTATGCACGAATTGATCCTAGTGAAATTTTTTTGCCAAAAATCAATAATAGAAAATTTTCCTATATGTTGTGAACTTTACGAAAGGTAGCTTAAAACAAACCATTTAGGCCATTAAGCTAATTCAATAGCTTAACTATATTGCTACTTCTTATTGGTAATTATTAATTATAATTTAAATACCTCTCTTCAGAAACAATGTTAAACAGTAACGAATATATCATTGATAAGTAAAATTTCTGTGTAGAATGGGAATATGTGTACCTGTATCTATCTATCTGTAAATTAAATATGGCCTATTAAAAGTTTTCGGGGAAGGGAATATACAAAAATTCTGAAAATTAGTACACTGCCCTAAGGAAAAGCGATCTTTTAGATTAAAATATTTTCACTTTTATATCACTTCCGGTTATACCGGAAGTTGCCGTTAACTTTCTTATTTTAAATGGAATGCTATACTTTTTATTGCAAATTCTGATTCTACACATCTATCTATCTATTTTGAATAAAAAATGTTGAGGCTTCCCTATACCTAAATGTAACCGATTTTGAGATATCTTCAAATTTATTTAAAAAATTGTTTTGGAGACCTTTCACTTAAGACAATGTATTTGCGCTAATTTCAAATTTAAAAATTGAAGTGACATGTCGTTTAAAAGTATAATGTTCAGACTTTCAAATCATATCCTAATTATCCCTGAAAAATTCACAGGGTGGTGACAATATGGTGTCGAAGGTCATTATGTCTAACTGCCCAAAACTCAATTTTCGTAAATGGAACACCTTGTATATTTTTACGTCATGAGATACAGAATCAAATTCTACATCGATTGATATTAGCATTCCTTATACCTATTTCTTTAAGTTTCCTTGTTATCATAATTGTTTATTATAAGGCATATCTTGCTAGAATTATCGAAATTTTCGCAGTAAGTGTCGACAAAATAAAAATATTTATTGAGTTATACCATTAACAGATAAGTAGACTAAATAAATTAGTTTCGACGAATGCTAATACAGAAATTTCATTTGCTTCATTGCTAGGAGCAGATGAAGTTTTCTTTGGTCAGACGGTGCCACTTCTTAAAAAACACATTCAAATCTTCTATATTTTTTTTTTCTGTCATGGGCGGTAACTGCGGATACTTTTCATTAAATTTTCTGCTCGTTCTCGTAACCATTTTATTACACTCTCCTTGAATGTACTTGAATAATGTCCTTGAATAAACTGTTTACTAGAATAAATAAAATTATTCATTATCATTTTTACCACTTTACCAATTGTAAGTATTGCTTTTGTTGTTTAATAAAAACGTTAAATTGACAAAAAAATTGTTTTCAAAGCATGCTTAATTTTTAAAGACGCTCGTTTATGAAAATGGTAAACTTAAGGTAGGAATTTGCCTAATAGCTTTATTCTTATGATGTATATCAAAATAATGTTATCGTTAGCAGTTATTTATTTCTTAAAAAGTAACAGTTCAATATCTGCTTCTTTTTTCAAAGCTTGCTACGAATAAGTGCATTCATTCCATTAATTAACAAAATAAAATAAACAATCATTGATAACAAGAAAACTAAAAGATATAGGTATAGGGAATGTTAATATCAATCGATGTAGAATTTGATTCTGTATCTCATGATATAAAAATATGCAGGGTGTTCCATTTACGAAAATTGAGTTTTGGGCAGTTAAACATAATGACTTTCGACACCATATTGTGACCATCCTATGAATTTTTCAAGGATAATTAGGATTTGATTTGAAAGACTGAACATTATACTTTTAAACGACATGTCACTTCAATCTTTAAATTTGAAATTGGCGTAAATACATTGTCTTAAATGAAAGGTCACCAAAACAATTTTTTAAATAAACTTGAAGATATCTCAAAATCGGTTACGTTTAAGTATAGGGGAAGCCTCAACATTTTTTATTTAGAATAATGTGTAGAATCAGAATTTGTAATAAAAAGTATAGCATTCCATTTAAAAGGAGAAAGTTAACGGTGACTTCCGGTATAACCGGAAGTGATATAAAAGTGAAAATATTTTAATCCGAAAGATAGCTTTCCCTTAGGGCAGTGTGCTAATTTTCAGAATTGTTGTATATTCCCTTCCCCGAAAACTTTTAATAGGCCACTCTATTTGGGAGACCCTGTATGTATTTACTAAATAAAATTGGCGTATTTCAATCACAGAATATCGATTCTTTAAAAGATACAGTGACTGGCAGAAAGTTGGACATACAGTCTGTGGTTTCTTCATTAACACCGTTCCTATTGAAAATATGGAAAAATATTTTATTCTAAAGTTTTATCCTTTCAAGCTTCGCATAATTTGAAATTATTTTCGAATATACAGGATGTCCCAGTTTGGCTGTACGATGTTACTTCGTTATTTTAAATGGAACACTCTATATTTTGTAACGAATTTGAGCTTATCAGGTTATTTTAGGGTAGATTTGATAAGGGTTCCCTATACCTAAGTCCTATGGTTTTTAAGATATTAGGCTTTGTTTATGGTTTTTGGAAATTACAGATACAAGATGTTTTAGAATTATTTTGTTGTTCCTATAATTTTTCAAAGTTTCATTTTTTATTTTGCAAAATTAGTATTTAATTCTGTTAGTTATTATGTTAAATATTTCGCCAATAATGTGTATAGTATAGCATAATTTATTATTTAGCATAAAACAAAAGTTTAATAAACTCAAATTCAAGTCTTAGGGAAAACTGTATAAAACGTAGTCAACCATACGATCAAGTTAATTGTGTGGTTAACCAATATCGCTGAAGAAAACTTAACAGTACACAATAAAGATACCAATTAAAATTATTCCATTCATTACTATTTAACTTATCACAAGCCTTAACAATTAATCATGTCTTTAACAGAATTTTATACAACCTGGACTTAAGAATCTTAGCAAATTGATATTTTACTTAAAACACATAAACTGTTTCAGTAAATACTCAGTCCTGATTTTAATTAAAATGTCAAAATGTAGAAATTAGGAAATAATATTAAATATCTCCTGAATCGTCAGTAATTGGTATAGGGAAATGTATCTAATTGAAAAATATTTTTATGGAGCATCTAGAGGCGATATAAAAATAACACCGTTCCATTTAAAAAAAAAGATATTGCCCTTCAATTGTCGAAATGAAGTGAAAAGTAAATTTTGTTACTGGGGCAGATACCTTCCAATTAGCCTGTAACAGCACCACAATATCTGCTTTCTAACTTTCTTCATTGAATGAGATATTCAGGTGTATTCCATAATACAGTGGTTATTTGTCACTTTATTAACACTGTGCTTAATAATAACTTCTTAACTACTGCTTTTAAATCACTGATTGAAGTACTTCATAAGTACACGGTGGTTATTTTACAGTTTTAAACATTAGTTAATTTCATTTCTAAAATATAATCACTGAACATAATTGCATATTCTTCTTTTCAATGTCATTTACGCTTGTGGAATAGCAAAATGTTTAAAAAGTGGTTAAAAGCGACAGCACATGCGCATAATTCAGTGTTTATTAATCACTGATATATGGAATATATCCGAATAATTGTAAAAGTTATATCTGTATTTTCCAAAAACCATAAACAAAGCCTAATATCTTAAAAACTATAGGACTTAGGTATAGGGAACCCTTATCAAGCTTACCCTAAAATAACCTGACAAGCTCAAATTTCTTATAAAATATAGGGTATTTCATTTAAATAACGAAGTAGTACATCGTACAGCCAAACTGGGACATCCTGTATATTCGAAAATAATTTTAAAATATGCGGAGCTCGAAAGAATGATACTTTTGTATAAAACATTTTACCATATTTTCAACAGGAACGGCGTTATTGAAGAAACCCGGTTAAATGCCACATCCTGTATATGGGAAACTTTTTTATTATTGATTTTTCAGAAAAAATTATTCTTTATAAAAGCCTCTTCATCTTCCCAAACTCAAAATGCACATATCAAAATTTTAATACCTCTGGTGATATACGAGGGAATCAAATATTTTAAATCAACATAAGAGTAAAGTACCTTTATTTTTCAAAATCCGCGGAAATATTATTTGGAAAAGTCATTCAGAATTATTATGAGATGTAAAATATGAAGTCATGGCCTCCTACGATGAAAACAATTTTTTGCACATGACAAGAGGTATTTAAACTTTGATATGTGCATTTTAAGTTTGGGAAGATGCAGGGGCTTTCATAAAAAATGAATTTTTCTGAGAAATCAATAATAAAAATATTTCCCGTATGTATCCAAAATTTTGCCGATCACTGTATACGTATACCTATATCAGAAGCCCTAAATTTTCCTTTATTCAAAATAGTTGCTACTTCTTAAATGAATCTCACTGATTTATTTTAAGTGAATACATAAATTTTCTTATTAAAAAATAATATTTTACTCAAATATATGTTGTTCATTTTAAGAAAGAATTTTGTTAAAACAAAAAGAAATTCTTTACATTAAAATAATCAACCAAACAAATCACTTTATTTCCTTAAGATCACTCGTAAACTTGCAGCTAAATATATTTTCTGGAAAGAAATATTTATAGAGGGTGCCCGGATTTCGTAGGGACAACATGGGTAACTTTTGTATTTGAAGAGATAGAGAGATGGTTAAATTAGCAAAAAGGTGCAGGTTCGATAGCTCATTAAGAATCCGTTTTCAAATTGTACCTGTCATGGCCATCTTCGCTAAAATAAAAAAAAATTCTCATAATTTCTTTTATTTGCCGTAACTTTTTTTTACTAAGATATTTAGATGCAGTTTGAACTAATTTGCAGTATTTGAGGCATCTAACAGTATTAATGGCAATACTATCCGTAAAGTCATTAATAGTGTTCAGAAACGGTGCCAACTTTGCATTGCAAACAATGGTGGCTTACTTGAGTGATTTAATGTTTTTGATTATTATTTTTTTAATTGAGTTTGGTTTTGTTTTTCCAATAAAAATATTTAAATTATCATACAAATTAATTCAAACCGCATCTCAATATGCTAAGTAACAAGAAAGTTACGGCAAATAAAAGAAATTATGAAATTTGTTTTTTTTTTCTTTTTATTTTAACCAAGTTGGCCATACCAAGTAAAATTTGCAAATGTATTCTCAATGAGCTCTTGAACCCGCACCTTTTTACTAATTTAACCATCTCTCTATCTCTTCGATTAAAAAAGTTACGCATGTTGTCCCTTCGAAATCCGGGCACCCTGTATACAGGCTGTCCATTTTTCGAGCCTAACCATGGGGATCTCGGTTATCTTAAGAGATACGAAGTTGGTTAAATGAGAACAAAGTTACGTATTTTTATCCCAATCAATAATCTTCAAACAAATTTCATCTATTTTTTTACGGTTTTCAAGATATTCGAAAAATAGTAAAAATCACGATTCTCGTTTTTATTTTTTTTATAAAAACCAATAAAGCTAGGCATTTTTAGGTTAGATATTGTTGACGCACATTTTTATGAGGAATTTGAATATATCATTGTTTTTCTCATGTCTTCAAAAATTACGAAAAAACAACAGTCAACTTTTTATTTTCTTATGGACACCGTCTAAGATTTTTACACGATTAAATGAAGCCTTTTTCTCTGATTACAATTATGTATCACACTTGATGGTTTGAGTTAGATTCTGGACAAAATTTCGAAATCATCTGTTCTGCAAAGAGTGCCTAGGAAACAAAAGTAATTTTTTTGTTTCTAAAGAAAATTTGACAGTTCTGTATGTTTGCACTTTATTTTGAACATAGTTTATAACAGAATAAAATCTAATACAATAAAAGTAACAAAACAAACAATTACAACAGATGCTGAAATGGTTCACCCTTTAGCTCAGTGTACAATTCTTGTTAAATCTTCTTAATTAAAGTTGCCCTTCTAATGTACCTTCTTCTCATGTATTTCAAATTTATAACAATAATTCTTATATCAACATCAACAGGCACAATTTTGTTTTTCATAGTACCTCACAAAGTATAATTTAAAGGGTTCACTTCTGGTGATCATGCAGTTCAATGTACTCGTTCGGTTGATAACTTTAGGCTGGCTACAGATATCCATTTTTGAACTAAGTTGCGAGTTGATGAAAGACGTAAACATTTCGAGTATTTCTCGTTTTCTCTAGTTTAAAAGCGACATTTTATTACTGTGATTAATAATAAACGTAACTATCACACTTAAAATTGAATTGAATTGTCAAATTTTCTTTAGAAACAAAATATATGCTTTTGTTTCCAAGACACTCTTTGCAGAACAGATGATTTCGAGAATTTGACCTGAATCTCACTCTAACCATCAAGTGTAATACATCATTTAATCGTGTAAAAATACAAGATGGTGTCCATAAGAAAATAAAAAATTGAATGTCGTTTGTTCGTAATTTTTGATGACATGACAAAGATAATGGCAGGTTTAAATTCCTCATAAAAATGTGCCTTAACAATGTGTGACCTAAAAATGCCTAACTTCATTGGTTCTTATAGAAAAAAATAAAAACGCAAATCGTGATTGTTACTTTTTTTCGAATATCTTGAAAACCATAAAAAGGAGGTGAAATTTGTTTGAAGATTATTGATTGGAATAAAAATACGCAACTTTGTTCTAATTTAACCAACTTCGTATCTCTTAAGATAACCGAGATCCCCATGGTTAGGCTCGAAAAACGAACACCCTGTATTTGTAGGAAGAAAAAATCAAGAGTAATTTTTTTTGAAGCATCACTTTTTTCCGTGTACCTTGGAGACAAATATTAAGTTTAGTAATCTGTTTAAAAATGTTATTACCTGTGTGACATTCGTATCCAGTGAATTAACCTAAGTTAAACTAAAAATTAGTAAAGGAGACTGTGGTTTAAGGAATAATTAACACACAATAATTTTATATCCGTAGATACGTATTTCGGCAGCTAAGCTGCCATCTTCAGTTATATTTAAAAACACTACATGAAATCTAACAGCTACCTACCTACCTGATCATACTATCTATACTACTAAGGGCCAGTTTACAGAAAATTTAATTGCAATCAAATTTTAATGACGTTGTTAATTTGACAGTTCGCAATATAATCCTTATGGCAACTTAATCGTGATTAGTTTAATTCGAAATTAAATATTTGATTTGCTTTCTGTAAACCCACCCTAATAGTATCTAAAATTAGCAAAATTAACCTAAGTTAAATTTAATTTGTGTTTTCGCATAACAAGATAAACGTGAAATTCTGCCGATTAATCGATCATGCATAGTATTGTCACCTGTTTTGTATTTGTCACTTATCAGCAGTGCGTACAGTTCAGATCATAAACTCGATTAATTAACGTGAAATTAAGTCCCACCTTCTTAAAAAAAAGTTTCAACCGAAGCCTCTTTTTCCTTTTTCAAAATTTATTCTGTTTTAGTTTTAAAACAACTACAGCACTTGAAATCTTTGTTTATCTTTGAAATCTTTGTTTATCTTAAAGTTTAATTAGCTAAATACACCATTACCAATTTAAAATTCTGACGAAAGTAATCAAGTTTCTGACTCCATAGGCTCTAGAATATACCAATTGTACAGCAGCAAAAAAAACTTTGGATGAAAAAAACTTTTTGCAATTCTTGCGTAATTTGTCATCAAGGTTCCTGTCATGTGTCGCCAATTTCAATTATTTCATTATAGGAGCCCAGACTATAATTATTTAATTAGTTTGATTTACTATACCTGTTTGCATGTTTTTCAGTTGAAATAAATAAATTATTTACATGAAATGACGTAATAAACAGTTGCTGAACAATAAATGATATCTCTTTTACTGTAAATAGTGTAGTGTCTATAAGTACTTCCTGATAAGCAAATAAATGACGATAACTGTCAACTTTCTTTTTTGTTTTAAATGTTGACAGTTGTTGACAGTTATCGTCATTTGTTTGCCTTATAGGCATTACACTATATACAGTAAAAGAGATATCATTTATTAAGTTATTTTATGTGAATAATTAATTAATTTGTTTTTATTTTCTCTATTGTTTTGAAAAATAAGTGTTTATTGCAGCAAATTATTGAACGCAGAAGAAAAAGTTCTTTCGAAATTTATTACAGTAATTATACCACTGCACTTAAAAAACAAAAGTTAACAGCTGTCATGTAGTAGTCTTAAATGTATTAAAGACACAAGATATGGTATATTGTAGAGTTTTTTCTGTCATTTTATTTGATTTTTTGACCGCTCAAATACGACAATAAACACCAACGCTATTCGCGTAGGCGTTTTTTTGGACTCGGCCTGTATATTAGGTTCAAATATCTTCGCTGTGAGATTTTGTTACTTTACGCACGACAGTTTGTGACAGTTTGTAAACACCCGCTTATTTAATTTATGCATTGTACGTAATTTGTCATTTACAGTAGTGGTCGTAGATAAAAAAAGATTTAAGGGATGATTAAATTTAATCCTAAATAAGGCTGCATTGCATCAACCACAAACAATTAGTTGTCGTAATTAAACCAAAAACCATGTAGATTGTAATTTTCTAAGTAATGTATTTTATACTCTGAAAGAAAACTCGAGAAAACTATTACTGTACAATAAAACATCAATTAAAAAGTAAGTATTATAAAATTTGTCCAGAGTGCTAATCCCAAGTTGATTTCATATAATTTTTTAAGAATTTGTGATCCAATTTTTTTTTTCATTTGCCTTCGAGAATAAATAATAATTTTATGATAGTTAATATATCTAGATGGATTTATCTGGTGGAAATTTTGCATATATTTTTAGAGAAAGCTCATATTTCACTAGCACGCAAGCTCGGATCAATACTTTCCTATTATATTGCATGGATATTTAGCAATTTTTTAATTTTACCTTATTTTGTTCAATCGTTATTAACAATACGAAATTATTATTAGTACTTCTTGATTAATGTATCCATAATGTATGTATCTAATTCGAATAACGCTGCAGGGCCCTGCTATTTTATTGAATCGTGAGTCCGAGCAGCACACAGTTCAACGTTTGTCCGTTGAGCGGTTAGCGGCGCTGTTTTCAATTCGAATATAAAACTTTACGCATGGATAGAGCAATTTTATCATTTAGAAAATAATAATAAGAGTAATAATTTTGTTGGCAGTTTCAGATGCACTTTTCTAGTGGGCTGCAATTTATTTTCTTCAATAAATTTGAAGTTATATTGAATTTATATCACAGCAGATTTGTATAACTTTTTCAGGAAACATGTTTACTACGTAAAATCCAATCAAAATTCTTCTCTAGTAAAATGAAGCTGTATGGCTTATGATGCTACTCTGTCAGCATTATTTAAATTCATTTCAAGTTGTATGGAATTGATACAAAAATGTTTTTGTGGTAATTTCTTTGGACATTCTGTACACAAATACGTTAAAACAATAAATAAAACATAATATAAGTTATATATATATACTAATATTACTGGTCTTGAAATTTGGTACCAAATGTAACAATAAAACATTAACATTTCCATAATTTACTTTTTATTAGAAAAGCTTCCAATAATATTTATTCCTAAAAATCTCTAAACCTTTTTACTGCTTTTCCAATTAACTTATCGATAATATCAAAATTTATTTCCTCTGGTTTCATTCTAACAAAGTGCTAACGAGTTGAGCCACAGAGTAGTGTAAACGCGTTCGCATTGCTATAAATTATATTAGTTACCAAATCAGTTTAAATAAAAATAAAAGTTTGTAACTGTGCAGTTAGTTTTTTTTTTCAATGCAGAGAGATCTTGAGACTAACACAGTTGATCAATAGTCTTTACCTTGACTTCTAGATTATCTTATATAGGGTGTTTCACCACCGACGTGCCAAACTTCAGCAGATGATTCGAAAGTCACTGTCACTGGAGAGTAAAAAAAGTCCTACAACATTTTTTTTTGTTAACATAAAAATTTTAAATATCTCGGCTCATAAACAGAAAGCTATTGAATAAAAGCAAATCTACTTTGTTTAATAAAACTGACTGCACTGCTACAAATATCTTTTATTTGTTATTCTGAAATATATTTTAATCATGTCCATGAACGGTGGCTTAAGCAGTTTCTGTTTGAACACGTGCCTGGGTATTCATGAAGGATGGCGTCATATTTAAATCTCCGCAGTTTGTAGAACAAAATGAAATGGGTTCACATTTCAGCGACGACTACAATTTTTTTTATAAAGAAATTGAAATTTGATTAATGTATAGGTCGGTACAAATTTTTGGATTACCCTACTCAGGCTTTCAAATTTTAATTTTAGTAAACCCTTGTATAATGAATCAATAGTTGTATTCATTAGACGTCCTTGAATTGTTATTTTTCTGAAAATTAAAAAAAATCTGATTAATGTACCGGTCTGTTCGACCGCCTCTTCATCTTTTGAGATTTCATACTTTATTATGGTGGTAATAGTTATTTATGACCTTTGTTCACAGTATTAAAATCCCGAATCAGTGTTTATTATTCAAAAAGAAAATTTTTAACGTTCCTGAAATGATTTTTCTTGTTGCATTCTATTCTTTGCTAAAGAAAATTTTAAACATTTATATGTAATGCATATTGACTGTTGACGACACCCTAAGCAACTTGCACCTCGGCGGAACGAACTGTTCCTACGCCACTGGAGTGGCCACTTTCTTCTAACCTTCCTATCATAATAGTTAGGACTTTTCATTTTTTTTTTATTTATGTTGTTTTTGATGTAATACTTAATTTAATATATTATTTATTTACATTAAACAGGTTGTCCCATAAGTAAGGGGCCATATATAAAAACTTTTTTCTTTAACAAAATTACGAAAACGGCATCGCTTGGGAGATATGCTAAGTCCGTACCTGGCTTCGTTGACTTTTGCGCAACCCGACCCCTATTGTGCCGCAAAGCAAAAGCTTTCAATAAATCACAAAGGTTAAAATTCATTTGTGACATTGTGTTATTGTAACGGCACTTATCGTAGCATATTTACGACTGTAGAATATGTGGATATGTTTCTAATGTTTAATAATAATAATAATAATCCAGGGTGGAGTACACGTGAAATTGGCGTGCCACGTACTATTGTGCATTGTATTATGAGAGAAAATTTGTTACATCCCTATTACCTGCAACACCTGATAGAAGAGGATTATCATCTGCGACGCGTCTATTGCCAGCGGATGCAAGAACAAGAACTGGCAGCAGCAAACTTTAGTGCAAGCGAATTTTTGTCAACGTATGGATGCCCAAGGAGAGCATTTCGAACACTTGCTGTAAACATCACGGTGAATAATGACATAACGATCGGAGTCAAAGACCTTCAGCAATATGTGTCATTTTATTGAGCAGGTCAGTTTTATTATCGTTTTACATGACATTTTTGTGCCAATAACGCATAAAATTTATAAGCAAACAAGACCGTATTCCGTTCGTAATACCTCCGAAATTTTCCACAAAAACAAAAAATTACCGAATCAGACCGTTTTCATTTATATTCGCGGACTCTATATGTAATATTGTGTTAGTCCTTGCATTATGGCCCCTTATTTATGAGACACCCTGCATACCAAAATTAATCCTTCTTTGTTTTGGACGCGTATTGGTGAATGATGAAGGATGTACTAAGAATCTTGCACCCCGTTAGAATGAACAGTTGCTACGCCAGTATATTAATATTTAGTATACTCGTACGAAGGGAAATTCAAAAATTATCTACCTAGCCATGAAGAAGAAAAGAGCGGGAGTACTTTAATTTGAAGTGAACGTGTTTTATGGGAGGGACAGGACCGGTCGGGAAAGAAGGTGAAGTCGATTAAACATTTTCATTTTTCAATATATTTTTCATTTAAGTCCTCACACTTGTGCCACTTTTTTTCCAGTTATTCTAACCCACTCGAAAACAATTCTTTTGGGAGCTCCGCAAAAACATTTCTTCAGCATCTTTCAGAACGTGACCTGAAGAAATTTGCCTTCTTCACAGGTTCTCTTTTTAAGGGTGCCAGATCCGGATTATATGGAAGATTGTCCAATAAGAGAAAGATTTCTTTACAGAGCTTATGAGGACGTTCTTGTTCAAGAGCCTCTTTTATGTTCTGAAGTGTACTTCGGTAAGTTTCAGCATTAATTGTACATAATGCCTAAGTCTAAGTACCGTATTCTTAAAACTGAAACTTCAGATATTCCAACTTCTATAGCAATTAATTTCTGTATTTGAAACTTCGTCCTTCCACCTTTTAGACCGTCCTGAATGGATTCTCTACCCCATCGAAACTGCTTTGACCAATACTTGACTTGGAAATATGATGGACACGGGAGCACGACATTTGGGTGAATGACAAATGGGTGAACGAAAAATGGGTGAAGACATTTGGGTGCAAGCGACAAATAGGTGAATGCGACATTTGGGTGAACGACAATTGGGTGAATGCGACATTTGGGTGACCGACATTTAGGTGAACGACATTTGGGTGAACGACATTTGGGTGAAGGACATTTGGGTGGACGACATTTGGGTGAACGACAATTGGGTGAATGCGACATTTGGGTGAACGACAATTGGGTGAATGACATTTAAGTGAACGACAGTTGGGTGAACGACAATTTTGGATAATCAATAAGTTTGTTTGAATTGGCTTCCGGTTGGAACCGCGTCACGTTGACTTCTACTGCCGACGTTTCGTTCTTCATTGCAGAAGAAGGCAGTAGAAGTCAACGTGACGCGGTTCCAACCGGAAGCGAATTCAAACATGGACGATGGCCGCGGAAGCCTTCAAGTTAAATTAATCAATAAGTTTGTTTATATGAAATATGAAAGATCTGTTATTTCATTTAATTATAATTGTATACAAAGTAATAGATAGTTATTTATTATCCTAGGGGCCGAGATATCAATCTGCTAATAAATTTATTTGATGAATAACTTTACCAATCACCATGGATACTATTCATAAAAATAGAGTTATTTGCCAAATAAATAACGTTATTAGGTACAGCCAACTCTAAAAGTAATGAACTAGCGAAATGGGCTGGCCCATTTCTTGGCTATGCATTAAGACCTGATCCAGAGTTGACGCTTCCAGTGTTGCCAACAGTGGAAATTCATATTCTACCAAAAGGGTAAATGAATTCTACCTGAATTCTACCAACCCTGCACAGGCATATCGTGGTTCGCGGGTTGCGAATTCTTCTTCTTCTTCTTTTCAACTTTTATTGGCTTTTGGATTAGGGTTGCGAATTCAGAAACGGTCAGAACAAAGAAGGGGTGATTTTTAATATTACGTCTAAAAGAACTGAATCTCTAATTTAAATTTTAATTAACGTTTCATGTTAATTTCGACATGCCTTTTAAGCAAATACGTACTTCATATAAGTTCTCGAAACCATTTTCATAAAATTTAGTGTTAAAGGCGTGAACTTTAAGACTTAAGTACAAGAAAACTAAGAGTCAGAGGACAATTTTTTTGCAGTTTTGTCTTCAGTGCCTATAGAATTCTTACTTTTGCTGACAAACAACCATACAGCTGTCTCTTTTTTTGGTAACAAGAATGGGTCGAAGACTGCTTGCTGCTGAAAGGCAAAATGCTTTAAAAAAAATTGTAATCAATAAATGGTAATAAGAGAGAAAGGAAAACAATAAAGAACATTAAGGCCCAGTGTTCCTGTTAGAGCTTAACTTTAAACTTAATTTAAACGTAATTTGAAAATTAAAAGGGATAAAAAAATGTACTCCAAGGGTACGCCACTGTAAGAATGAATGAATTGGTTTAAAATATGGCATATTTTTAATACGAAATGACATGCTCGAGCAAGCATTTATTTGTCAAGTGACGTATAGTTAGGGTAAACATTTTTTCTTTTTTTTTTTCTGAACTACGTTTGGTTCAAAAAATTTCTCATGTTACACATTTAAAATTTCTATGTTGATGTACCACCAGCGACAGAAAATATGAGGACAAGTCTTAGCAGTGATTTTAACGTTTTTTTTACTAATGTAAATGAAACTTCTAATTCATTTGTAGCCATTTCCATAACAATGTGATAATAATAAATAAATTTACATGTCGAACTAATTTCGATACCAAAGCAACGGTTTTCTGAAACATCCGTTTACATTAGAGCACCATAAGTGTCCTCATTTCTTATGTCGCCCGTGGTACATGAAAAATATCGCCTTTTAAAATTCGTAATAAAAATGGGGGTTTCGATGTTTCGTCGTCCACTGGCGGCTTTTATAAGACTGAAAAATGTCGCTCCCTAAATGACGTTCACCTAAACGTCGTTCACCCAAACGTCGTTCATCTAAATGTCGTTCACCCAAATGTCGTTCACCTAAATGTCGTTCACCCAATTGTCGTTCACCCAATTGTCGTTCACCCAAATGTCGCATTCACCCAATTGTCGTTCACCCAAATGTCGTTCACCCAAATGTCGTTCACCCAAATGTCGCATTCACCCAATTGTCGTTCATCCAAATGTCGCATTCATCTATTTGTCGCTTGCACCCAAATGTCGTTCACCCAAATGACTTCACCCATTTGTCGTTCACCCATTTGTCATTCACCCAAATGTCGTAGACCCGATGGACACCGCCGTTATTCTCTCCTGGATATTTTTAGGAATATTCCTTTTTTTAGTTAAATATTTTATCACACTCGATGTTTAAATCTCTCATTTCCCACTTTTAAAAATTTAGTAGCACCTATTTTTTTATCAAATTACATAATTGAGTTTTTGCACTGATGTATCAAAAACTTTATTATTCTTTTATTTTATGGCTAGATAGATAATTATTGAATCTCCCGTCGTATCTCAAAAAATCAGGACATTATACAACTTTTTTTTTCAATTAACACATATTGTATATTATTATTATTATTATTGTTTTGGGGTTTTCCTCTTTATCTTCCAACAATTTAGCTGTATGCTGTGGAACCTGAAAATACCGAGGAACATGCATTAGGCCCAGTTTCATAAAACGTAGTTAACACTCGATCAAGTTAATCGTGTAAGCAATTTCATTGGAGGAAAGTTTAAATTTCAGTTATTAATATATTCAAAGCGAATCATTCTGGATTTAAAACGATATACAAAATAAATGACAATTAGTAATACACATAATAATTACAATTAAATTACAATTAGAGTAAATTGAACGAACAATTTCTTAAAACACATTCATTTCGAGAAGTCACGTTTAAATGCATTTGTTTAACTTAATAAATTTTATTCCCAGTCGAATCACATTTAATGAAATTATATCATTATAAGTACGGCAGGCTGTTAGCCATCTTATAGCTCTAGTTTCTAAACTACACCGTATACATATTTTTAAATGACATTTGTTTTTTCTCATCTGGGATTGTATCAATTACTTACCTGTCTAAACAGAGTTGAGACAGCCTGTATATTTTGCACTTTTTCTCATAAAAAGGAAATGTCGAAATTACCATTTAAATAAAATTTTCACGTTTGCAAAGTGTATAAACATTGTATCACAAAATCTTTTAAACGGACACTAAATGGCGCACAAATACTTTACGTTTCGCTATCGTTTGACAGATTTTGTGATACAATTTTCATCGGACAAGAACCAGCTTTAATTATTGTATAAACATAAATCATAAGTAAATAAATGGGTAAGTAAAATATCGTGATGTTTTGGATAGGTACAACATTTTCAATGTCTCAAATTACTGATTTTATTCACGTACACTATTGACAGACGCTTATTGTTTTTATTTAATTTCAAATTTTTTTTTGGTGATAGTAACGTATTTTTTTGACACTAGGAAAAAAATAAAACGACGTTTCAAAAGAAAGTTATAACATCTGAATAAATTTAAATTCTACGTACATGTGAAAAATGTAATACCATAACAGACATATGCATTTATTTTAATAATTTTACGCTCTTTAGCGAATTAACCGCCTTTTAATGATATCAAGTTTTCCTAAAGAAAAAAGGACAACTTTAAAGACATTTCAAGAGGAGGGCCGTTTATAATATCATTATCGTACCCACTTAATTATCAAATTAACCAATAGTTTAGAACAAGAGACTGCTTTAACGTCCAAACTAACGGTACGTTATCTCCGTTCCTGCCTTTTATGCCTTCCCAGAAACTGGATCTTACACACCTACCTGTAACGTGATTGGTAACACCTTGCCATGGTCGACCAGATCAGGGACTTAAATCATTATATTTGACAATTATATTTGGAGGCCATCATGGATTTTCAGAGGTACCAACATGTTTCTCTTGAACCGAAAGTTACCAGTCGTACAAAATTCCTAAATCTTAACTTATTACCTGGCGTTATTGAACTTGTATAAATTTTATTCACAAGAATGATAAAAATTATACAAATACTCTGAGGTCAATAACTGATATTTTTTGTAATGTTTCTTTAAATATAATTTATTTTATTTTTAAGTGAGCGTTTTAAAAGAAATGTTCATTACTTTTCATAATTGTACTATGTGTTTTATCTAACTGGAATATCTGCCTCCCAAAGCAAATAAAACACTGTGCAAGGTAAAGTTTATTTGATCTAAATACAATAAATCTTTGGCAAGATTATAGTCGTCGCCGTAGGCCGAAATACCGCGGAATAATTTATGATGAGGTGAACCTGAAACAATAGAAGAAGTTATTTTAGACTCACTAATGTTGTCGAAGGGACAACTGCTAATTTTATTTTAGTAGTTAAATTGAAAAGTTATAAATTAAGAAATGGGGATAAAATTAAAAAAATAAGAGTGCAGGGAATATAAATACACGTATACTGTGGTTATCCACAGTCAATAATAATTACATATGATCATAAATACTTGTATTTCGTACAATATATTGTCAGAATTAAATTATGTAAAAAAATGTTGATACAGTATATCATGTGATTGATCTTAATGTATTTTTACAAAGTAGTATCCCAAAACATAACTTTCAGGATTTTGTTCATTCGAATCGACGATATTCATTTTTATTATTTGAAGGACTGCCGTTTCAATTATTGACTGTACACCTGCACACACTCAAAGCTACATTAGTAATCATAAAATAAAAAAGTAATAGTACTTGCTGTTCAAGTTATCCGGTTGTTTAAAACGTGTAACACTGTAAAACTGGAAATATAACCCGTTCAAGTATTTGTATGTGCAACTTTTGTAATTTTTTTGCTTTAAAATATTCCAGAGTTTAAAATAAATTAGTATTATTTCAAATAAAAATAATGAAAATTACTGTTTCTAACGTTCAGTTAATCCCGTGGTATTCAAGATCTTTTTAAGAATGTACAATAGTGAAAATGTAAGCATTTGGTTGATCTCTACCAATGAATTACATATCGAAGGAATTCGTAACTGTAATCGCTAATTATTCTGCATACAATAGTCCATCAAATTCACTTTAAATCGAACGTAAACTGTTTAATGAACTTGATAACAATTCACAGGCCATAATTGTTTAATTCTTATAAAGCCGAGAGACCTTCATTGTTCTTTTCTTAGTATTGTTGTGGCTTCAGTAGACTTGTCCTCTTATTTACAAAGATCACGGTAGGTGAAACTTTCTTTAATTTCATTTTTATATTAAATTCCTATTTTAAAGTCACTGGAATAGTCGAAAACATAATAAAGCCATTATTTCGATCTGGAAAATAATCATAAAGTTATTATATTTCGATTGGTATAAAATTTTATAATACTATATTTTAATGTATGGAATGTTTATCAATTTATTGGAACAATATTGTAATAAATAATGCCGAATGATAATTATCGATTCCATAAAACTGATTTTAAAAGCAGAGTTTCTTTACTTTTATATTTAATGACGCAAATAGAAAAAGCTTTAAAATTTGGGAATATTAAAGTTTGATTTCGTGTTAATAATTATAACATAAATTATTAGAAACTTTTAAGTTAAATGAATCTGTAGGTTTTAGTGTACATGTAGGTGATAAATATAAGAGTAACAGTGGAACATTCGTGATAACTGATAACAGTCGTGCCAGTCAAAAATTACCGGTGCAGCAATGAGCACGCATCATTTTTAAGAATTATGATACGCGCGCACCTGTGTTAATTAAAGTCGGGAATTTATTCCAGGAACAAGTTCAAGCATGAAGCAGAAAAACAAATTGCATTTTTTTCTGCCTTTATATCGGTAATTTCCTGTAGGGTTTCGTATTATATTCCTTCATAACGTTTGAGGGTTATTGAGCATCTAACAAAGTAGTAGTTTTAGAGAAACTTTTTATACGGCGCGCTTAAGGCAAAATAGCAACGTAATATTTATAAAGATGTTTTCATGAAAAAAAGCTCCTGAAAGTTCTTTTATACGTCTGCTCTGATATGGAAAAGTTTTTGTCTCCTTTCTTATAGAATTTTAACAATTTTTGCAACTTTTATTATTCCATTTTTTCTACTTATTAATCTACGATTCCTAGTTTGTGTATAAAACAGATTTGACAGGTACGGTTTTCGTATATATAAAATTCTAAATTTTAAGCCATGAAACAAAATGGCTTCCAATTACAGATACTCAGAATATTCTAGTATATTTATTGCCGTCTGATATTAGAAAGTTGAAGGGCGGAAGTTCTTCCTTTATATGTCTTGCATAATCAATGGTGTATCCGATGTGAAGCACGTACTCTTTCTTATAAGTGCTCATAGGA
This sequence comes from Dorcus parallelipipedus, assembly GCA_958336345.1. Lineage (NCBI taxonomy): Eukaryota > Metazoa > Arthropoda > Insecta > Coleoptera > Lucanidae > Dorcus > Dorcus parallelipipedus. The sequence continues at coordinate 9,425,581 of OY284482.1, read as the reverse complement.
AGTAACAAAATTTACTTTACATATATTTTACTTGCAACACTGGACGACTGAAAAATTTAATACGCTGTGTTTATTAAACTATGTACCTGTATATTTAATAGAAGGATTATATCCCTTTATTACGTGCAAGATATGTTTCAGTTGTTGACATTGAAAAGTTGGAAGCAAAACACTACAAATTTCATTTGTAAGCGTTTAGCAGAAGTGTAATAATATGAGTAAATTTTGTGTGCGGAATAAAAATACTTCATTTAATTCAGCACACAGTAGTTACTTCTGGGTGGTAGGTATAAAATTTGCATTTAAAATTAAAGAAGCTAAAGCATTGTGTAGTTTTCGACTTGATTAAATATTTCAAGGAACCAGTGGATTGTATTATTTAAAATAATTACGTCGAATTTGGTGTGCTCTCAGGAGAGAATATTGCAAAATATAAAATCAAATAACTTCATATGTGGTAAAAAGAAAGTGGCATGACGTAGAAAATTAATGAGACAGAAAATGCACCAACTTTGGAGAGGATGAACGGGTCGCTCGATTACATCATGCATGCAACGTTGGCATGTCTAGAGACGATCTCGCTATATTACGGTAATTTTGCGAGTTCGGTCAAAGCGGACTTAAATACGAGTTCTGAATTTACTTCAGAAAACCTCGCGGAATATTTTATGTCTAGAAAATTCCCGCATAAAACTTCCAACTCCGGTAAACTCGGACAAATGTTTCGCTCAGACGAACTCTACCTGCAGAATGTTAAAATAATTCAACCTTCGTGGGTGGCGCTTTTTTAAAGCAATTTTCCACAGCTGTCTTATTAGTTGCCATTGACTTCAATCAACACAATTAAACGCACAGTCAAGTACCTTGAGGCGTAGATTTGGTTTCAATGAAAGACATTCAGTTTTTATTTTGTTCGTGATTAAACCCATTAATTAGCATACAAATAACGAAAAGTTTATAATTAGAAACAAGAGTACGGCTCAGCTTATCGCGGTGAATAATAAACTCGTTTGTTTCTTGAATTAGTTTCGCCTCATATCGAGAAACAAGCCCATTTCCTGAGCTAATTCATGGTATATGATGGCCGCTGCACCTTCTAATGTGGGAACCACGCTTGATAATTAAAACTTAAGAAGAGAGATTTTTTTATAGATATTTACCAATATTTTAGAAATAATATACTATAGCAGATCGAAACTTTGTATAACAATTGCGTAATAACTTCTCAGGAATAGCTTAAAAACCGCAAACTTCTCCACGTTTTGCTATCCCTCGATACCTTCCTGAAGAAGTTGTGACCGTGAGAAATTATGAAATTTTTATACAATCGATGGATTAAAAAAATTAATCAAAGTTGGCCAAGAACAAAAAGCCGCATGTCGTTTCTTTGTTATTATTTTATATTATTCTTAGTTAAAATATGAAAAAAAAAAAAAATAAGCAGAATAATTGTCCACGCTGTATATCGTAAAATATAAATTTCACCTGGCATTTCCAAATTTGTTTCTAACGAAAGCAAAATCATTCTGTATCAATACAATGTAATAAAAATCCATAATAAAGAATAATCCCATTTGTTGCACACTTTTTGAAAGATACTGTATATTGGACCACCGTCAGTAATAAAAAGATATACTGCGAACTTTGTATATTTATTTTGGTTCTGCTCTACTGTAATGGGTAAAGTCAACACAAAGCAAGTTATTACCAAGTTAATAATCATAGGCAATCTGTTATTGTTAACATAAGTTACTTTCTGTCAGTATATCTATTATATTTCACTTTGACTGTAATGATTTTTCAATCCACTTTGGTTTTTTAATTCTATGTACTTATCTATGGTTTGTTAAGCGTTAAATTTCTACAATTAAATTAATTTGTGAGGCGATTAAAAAACGATTTTCAAACTCAACATTGCAAGACCGAAAATAAAATATAAGAAGAAATATGCTTAAATTTAAACGTAACTAAAAATGTATACCTAAATCGAGAGTTCAGTTCTTTGCAATAAATTGTCAGAAATCTAAAATCAGATTGAAGCAGAAAGAGAAAAGGCATTTAACATATTTTCAATTTACGTCCAAACGTTTGTAATGTCAAATTTTTAAATTCGGCGACTAAGTATTATACTTTATATATATATTGTAAAAAAATCGTAGGAATGAAAGATAAACGGGAATATATTTTAGTTTTTTATAGTTGAGCTGTAAGACAAAATATAAAATTTCATATAAAACTTCTAAAGGATGCTTGCTCTATTTCACAACGAAATAATAATTTTTCCGCGTTTATTTATTTTCTATGAATATTTTCGCTCGTCACTATGCCTGGAAACTTAAAAAATAAACATATAATTTGCCGGATAGCTGTAAATTCGATTTGAAAGTCGACGTTTCGTTGTACGTCGACAGGTTCTTTTGTACAGCAACACATGGACTTTCAAATCGAATTTAGAACTATCCCACAAATTATATTTACAAATTTTATTTATATTTACAGATTTTAACGAACAAGAAAGTGCTTTATTAAAAAATCAAAATCAAAATTAATTTTGTATTTATTTCACAAAACACACAAAAGATTAAATTATTTGTTGAACAACATAGGATTTTTTCTGTGAAATATTTATATTCATTTAAAAATTGAAAGAAAAACTAAAGGAATGTATCTATTACAAGCAAAGTGTTTTAATTATGTTCAGATTAATTTCATTTTCACTCTATTTTTCTGCATTTTGCTATTAAACATATTTTTGTGATATATGAATACAGAAATTACTTAAACATACAAAATAAGTAATCAATGAATTTAATATCATACGTTGATAAAGACTTATCAATAAAATGTTGATTTTATTGTTCCTTGAATGCACATATACACTGCAAATTTAGCTTGCGTTGAACAAAGCTGAACTAAATTATGCGTTAATACAATAGCTACCGTGTTAATATTTTATAATTTAAACAAGCATAGAACACGTGCATTTTACTGATAAAATAGAATGTGCGTTTATAATTATTAATGGACTTATTAATGTAAGCCGAGGTTTGCAATAAAAGTTTATGTATACGATTTTATTATCTTCACGTAATGAAATATTTAACAAATGGGGAGGAAAAACGCGATACAGAGCATTATGGGTATAGGTAGAGAGAAATAACGTACTGTTTTCGAAATAGAAAGTGAATCCCCGTAAGGCGTCGTATACCTGTGATTTCTACCTAATTTTGTTTTATTGTAAACCATTTTATCGACGGAAAACAGAAGAAAAAGTGCAGGACGATAATGTAGTCGATGTATGTAAGTAGTAAGTATAAAAATAGATAAAGTCCTGTATAATTTAATTTAATATTATAGAATGTTACATATATTCAAGTAGTTACAAATTAGGATTCAATTCAAGATGCAATTTGGAGAAATAAAAAAGAAATATAAAATGGAATACTTGCTTTTGCTTTTCATTTCTACATACTGCGTGTTTCACTAGACATGAAGATAACTAAATCTAGTCTTTTATTAATAAATCAATTAGTATAAATGTTTTACCAGATATAGAGGCCATGAAGATGAATTTCGTAAAAATGAGACTTTTTAGAGTCCAAATCTAGCCAACTATGATTAAAATAAAAACTAGCGTTTCAAGTCATAGTACTGCTTAAGATAGAGCAAAAGGTATTTACAAAAGTTGTTGCTAATCACAAAAGAATTCCAAATATGAAGTTTCGCCGAAAAAAAATTAATTTTTCTACAGTTATCATTAAAAATAAAAATTTCACAAGTAAATTAAACATTAAATTCTAATTTTGTAACAGTTACCGAACAGGAGGTTTTTCAACTAAGTCGCCCTGAAGCCGAATACATTTTTCAACTCGTCTCTTGCTATTCAGTACAACTTGCCATAATATTTCTAGCGAAATTTAGTAGTTACTATGTCTTGAAATACTAGTTTTTATTTCAATCACAGATGACTAAATTTGAACTCTACAAAAAATTCATGCCTATAAAAAGATTCATCTTTATGGCCTCTATAACTGGTAAGTTTTACAGTAATTGTTATATTCATAAAAGAGTTATTTAGGTGTCTTCGTGTAAAATGAAACACACTGTATAAGATATATTTATTTCACGATTGCCTGTTGCAGGATAAAATATAAATTATGAAGGTAACTATTCGGTAAAAGATGGGTAAAACATTACTACCTAATACAAATGTATATTTGGACAAATTCGAAAAGTAACGAAAGAAAACTGTTGAACTACGATTTTTTCCAAAGAAACAGCAAGAGCTTGTTTTGCATGGATTGCTTGCTTTGAAATTTGAAGGAAATTTGAAATTCGACAAAGCGGTTTTTGAATTTCAACAAGCTTTACTTTTCACATATCAGTTTTCTCTTATTTGCATATTAACTTATTAACTTTTTAAAAATTATTCACTGGTGTATATATTAAGATTTCTAATTAATAAATTAGGGAATTTAACATTATTAAGTATAAAAGAGAAAATAGGCGAAGAATGTCTGAACAAATATTATTAAATATCAAGAAGAATGATTTTTTTCACACCTTGTGGATTATTTAATTTGCATTTTTGTGCAAAATCCATATCCGAAATGTATTTTGATAGTTTTGCTATCAGCTGTGAGATGAATTTTAAAAGCACATGCCACATTGCTATGCAAATTTGCACATTATCTGAATTTATGGACCCCCATTGAATTATTAATTATCATTAATGTGACACATGAGACTATAATATTTTATAAATTTATTTTTAAATTAAGTTTACCGTCATTTACATTCAAATGGCGAGGTGTTCCGCAAATTTCAGGCAATAAAACTGTCAAGGCGACTTGATAACTTGATGTGGAAGAATGTTTATACCATCGGCAATCTCCCAAACTTGCATAGTATCGTTCGGAATTTTGATTTATTTGTCAAATTGTCATTTCAGAAATAGCATTCTTTAAAATAATATAAACAAATAAAATTCTTCTATTTAATAAACTTGATTTGAAAAACAAGTCAGTCAAGACCTTGATTATATACGAAGCCATGACAGATAAAATTGTTAATAAATTTCAGTAGTGTCATTTTCTTATCTTATACTAAGTGGAGCTATCAGAATCTACTTTTACCATTACATTTTATCATGTATTTAATTCATTATGTCGTTTATTGTTATTAGTATTTCTTTTAACGAATTGAATAAAAAATTAAATTGAGATGTTAAGTAGGTAGATTTCAAAATGTCCTATTAACTGGACTATTCCTGAGCTTTAAGCCGCCATTTAAATTATTTATGAAATTGTTGAATGCACACAGGAAACAGTTATGAATAAGGCTATAAGGCATATCTAAAATTATGAGATGGATTTTCAATAAATTTTATTGGCTAGATAAGTAATACGTGTGTGGTGCACATACTGATTAACATCTTTTTTATTCCACAAACATGAAAATTTAAGCTGTTTTCCTAATAGCATTTATATAAAAAGATTCCTATAATTTTTTTTATACATTTACGTACACATATAAAATGCACCTGCATAAAATTCTAATAAAGCAATAATTTTTGTTATTCATTGTTAGTCATACATATATAAATTCCCGAAAAGTATTAGAATTTTAAATAGTTTAGGTATGTCTTTTTTACTTAATACTTAATAATTCTGCGAAAAGTTGTGTCCAATTATGGCAAAAAATGTTCTATACTTTGAAATATTTTACTATGAAATTATATTATAACGAAAAAAGAAGTGACTAAATTGTCTTGGTTATTCGATAGTAATTTGGCAGTTAATTTAAGATCTACTAGTAACTTTTCTCTTAAAACTTTCGTCAGCAAAAAAATTCAATTAGGATAAAGTAGGACTTCATACGTGGAAAGTTCGGTTTTCCAAAACTTGCATATTTTTATCTGCGGAATAACACTTAGGTATCGATTGAGCCGCCAATCACGAATATACGAAGCGGAAAACAAACTTCTATCGCCAGTAAGTCGAACGGATATTAGATTCATAACAGTTCACAGTTGCTTGATTTTGATGATTTTTGTTAATTTATCTATAGAGAAAATGTAGTTCGTTCAAGCTTTTTTATTAGGAAATCAACTGAGAAACTAAAACTGTTTTCTTTAAGCTTAGGGTAGGTATTAATTAATTTTCGTTTTTAAATATTGCCTTTTCGTAGCAGTACTAAACTTATTTCGAGTTATTTAGGGAAGTATTTGTTTCACGGAAATAAGATAACTTGATTAGACAAAAACTATTACAAATATAACAATTCTTAATTAAGTGATGGTTGGACATATTTTTGACGACAATAACAAATATTATATTTATTATAAATATTCGCTATAAATTCATTTAAAACCAAAATCCTTTGTATTTCCAAAGAAGTAGATAAGTAATTTATTTTATTAATAAAGCTACAAATAAAAATTTCGTAGTAATAGAAATGTTACCAAAAATGTAACCCTTGATAATTCGATCCTAAATAACTTAACGTAAAGATCTGCAAAAAGTATGAAGTTAAATGAACATGTTTTTTATGAAAAAAAAAACTTTTTATCATACTTTCAAGAACTTCATAGATGTTTATGTAACAAATTAAAGAACACGAGAAAGTTACTTATGTACGCTTCCCTCTCTGTTTAATATAATATGTACTTCTAAAAGTGATGTTGAGTTTAATGGCATATTGAACGTAATGAAATATAAAAGTTCTTTAAATGCGTGTCCAAAATGTATCTATTTGCTGATATAAATTACTTAAAATTATATTTTATTTTATTATATTAATATTTATTTATCTCTTCAGATTTTACAATATATTCGTATACTATTAAGTTTTTCTTTTTCCATTATATTTGAAATTTTCAAGATACTGCCACTTAAGTATTAATTTTGACGTAAGTGGACAAAAGTTGAAAAGAAAAGTATTTTTGTCACTTTTGGTAACAGGAATATCTTTTTAAAAACGCTTACGCCGTTCAATTTAAAATGATGGTCCAATTAAGCATAATGCTTGGCTTAAAAAAACGCAGACGGGGCGGCTTGACCTAATTTAGTATGTCAAGTGCAGCAAGTTGAGTTTTATTCCGTCACAGCGCCGTAGTGTCGTTTAGTTAAAAAGTTTTTAATTGGAACGATAACGTTTGCCACTTTGCTTCCAACTTGGAAATCATGCACCTGGTAAATAGAAACTATCTTTAAGAGTCCAATAAACAGTTCTGCTGCTCTCATAAAAAGTCTATCTTAATTATTAGAGAAAATAATGATGGCCGATGCGTTCGTTTTCACCAGTCACAGTATAATCCGTTTCGAAATCTGCCACCACAGCATGCAACTACCTAAGAAATTTACCTAAAGCCTGGGAATGTTGAATGCCGTTTCACTCCTTGACTAAGAATTGCAACTTAATTTACTTTTGCTCGTTACCAGACAAACAATTAACAGAAACGTGGAGGCAAGATGGCGGTAAAATCGCTGGCGGTATAGATCGCCGCTTACATTCCATCAAGTTCAAGGCGCATGTCCTTGCCGTGCGCCTGGGCAAAGCCCTCTATGGAGGACATGTCGCAGTCATTATCGTTGAACCGCCCAATTGCTTCTGTAACGTACGGCAGACAAGCATCGAATTCCTGAAAATAAATAATCATCGAGAAAAAAAAATACTCCAAACACCTTCAATGCAAATAAACTCTACGTATTATACAGTTGACAATTTTATTTATATTTTTAAACCCACGACTTCAATTAGATACTCGCACGCTTGACAAACACACCGGTTCTTTCTAAGTTATCGCCCAATAGATTCCATTTTAGATTGTCAGAGGAAAAATGGAAATTCCTCGTTATCCGTTCTCATTACTCGAACTTACTTTCGTCCATCTGGCTGATTAGATTCCTGCAGCGTTCGAAGTTTCTACCGTTTCCAACTTTTCCCCGATATAAAACCTTCAGCATTTTACAGCAAATATATTTTTCGCATTGTGTTTGAACTGTACAATGCTAATTTAATTTCGACAATGTAGCATTTTCTTCCATTGCTTACAGATGACGCTGAACGCTAGCAGGATGAGAACGAGAAAATTTGAACCTCCCTAGAATACAGAATCGATTTCGTATCTGCATTTATATGAGCTGGGTAAGTTCATTTATATACATATTTTATATGTGTGTTTGGATATACATAGTTTGTTTGTAAATAAATCGTCTTTCATTTATTCTGAACAAATAAGAAAATCTAAAACATTTTGATATTATGTACGATACATGTTGTGCAATGCTCAAGCTGGTTTATGTCAAGAACCAAATGTTTGCCTGAATTATTTACTCCATAGATTCAAGTGTTTAAACTTACTATTGTGCACTAGCCCTGGAAAATTATAATAGAAGCTACCGTTTGCACTACAATGATGATTCATTTATAGAATACAAAAATTTTGTACTTACAAACGCAACTTAAATAAAATTTTATGTCCAAGTTGTACAAAGTAATTAAAAATGGTACCAAATACAAAAAATGTAGAATTCTTCAACTAACTTTCCACCTATACGCGTTTCTACTTTTTATTTGTTTTTTAATTTGTGTACCTATTGCTATGAAGTTTATAATAAGAATATGAAGCAAAAGATTTTGAAAGGATTAAGGTAGAATTGATTGAATTTTGAAAATAATCATCAGCTATGTTTCTTATTTTAAAAGATGTTTATCAAAAATGGTTAAATTAAAAAAAAATGTTACGGTTAACATTATAGTTTCTCATATGTATAAAAATATACTTATTATTATTTATTACTTCTATGAAACCATTGTTAGTTTTCTTAAAAATCATTCGATTTAGTGGTGATCGTTTTACATCTACGAGCCCAGAATCATATCATTTGGCCCAAGTTAGGATTTTACAAGTCACGTTTTAAATAATTTTGTTTTACAAACCTAAAGAAGTATTTCAGATTAATGTCTCTTAATCATAATTTTCAAGGTTTTCAACAACATTTCAAACAGTTTTAGCAATAATAAATTTCTATAAATTAAATTAACACTTACACTGTCCATATAGCAATTTCATTTAGATCGCTATATGTCCGCCACAAAGATTTTCCAGCCCCATATATGGGTCACGCGACTCTTTTAAAATTATTTGAAACAGAACGGTATCAGATATCTCAATAATTTTTTTGAAATGGTCTTCTTGAGTCCCTTGAAAATCAGATGGTTATTATTTTCACGTCCAAGTAATACATTTTTAGAAATGAGAACCATGATTCTGACCCACATATGAGTCACGGACTTGTGGTTCAAGAGCAGCATGAACCACATATGGATCATTGGATAGTGAACGTATTAAATTATTTAAAAAGTTATCTGTAAAATGTAAAATGGGCCATACGATATGATTCTGGGCTCGTACACTTGATGCTCGATCAAATATATTCTGTTGGAAACAACGTAACATTTTTGAAAGAGGTTTCGGACAATACGTATGAGATCTATTTCCCGTGAAATTCTGGATGAAATTCAAGACTTGAAAATTTTTGATTCTCTGTCCGTCAGGATATTGGGAAAAATGTTGTCTTGTTTGAATACCTGTTGTAAAATGTTCTCTATTAGGAATGATTAAGTTTGAATGTACAATTTATTCATGATATCTTTTGAGTGACGTATAAATTATTTTTGATTAATAGAAAATAATTGAATTGTTCAAATCTGATCTAATATTGGTCATAATTTTTTCTTCCCTTTAAGACCATTACCATTTTTGTATGTTTAAATGGCGAACAGTAATCTCCATAAATGCACTTTTCAATGCAAGTTTCAATGAAACTTTTCACCCGGTATATAAATTTATAAGAATTTTTTTTAAATTTTATAGACACTGATGATGAACCTGACAGGTTTAAAAAACGTTATATTGTTTCCAATAAATTTTATTATCTAACAACGAGATAAGAATAATCGGGTGTATTTCATATATCAGTGATTAATAAACACTGAATTATGCGCATGTGCTGTCGCTTTTAACCACTTTTTAAACATTTTGCTATTCCACAAGCGCGAATGACATTGAAAGGAAGGATATAGAAGGATATGTAATTATGTTCAGTGATTATATTTTACAAATGAAGTTAATGTTTAAAATTGTAAAATAACCACCGTGTGTGTGCTTATGAAATACGTCTTCAATAAGTGATTTGAAAGCAGTAGTTAACAAGTTATTATTAAGCACAGTGTTAATAAAGTGACAAATAACCACTGCATTTTGGAATACACGTGAATATCGTTCCATTTAAAACACAAAAGTAATTGTCCTTTCATTGTTTTCAAAATCGAAATAGTTTTAGTAATAAGCTGTTTAAGGAAAAGCAAATTTTGTTACAGTAACAGATATCTTCCACTTAGTTTGTAACACTAGATTATCTGCTTTCTTCGTTTTATTGTGGGATAATAATTATAAAAGGAGATAATAATAATTGCAACGGGAACCCCTCATTAAATTTAACCAAAAATAACCTGATAAACTTAAATTGTTTATAAAATAGGGTGTTTCATTTGAAATAACGAAGTTACACATCGTACAGACAAATTGAGACACCCTGCATTTTTCAAAATAATTTTAAATTAAGCAGAGTTCAAAAGAAGAAACTTTTGTATAATGTATTTTGCATATAGGTATTTAACAGGAACAGCGTAATTGAAGAAACCCGTTGAAATGCCACACACCGTATATTCACTTTTTTCGTAGCTAACAACCGAGAACCTCGCATGTCTCACTTTCGGTTTCGACAGCCTTATCAAAACAGTAAAGTCGATATACGTAGAAGGGCGAAAGAAAAAATACTTAAATTATTATTTCTTCCGTCTCTCGCAAAATGAAATTTAAATATCTTCAATTTTTCGATATACTTTTCTAATTATATTAGCACATATTCCGTTTATATCGATGCTTATTCACAATAAAAATACATATAGACAGTTGCTTTAAAATTTGGGAAAAGAAGACATAAACCAAAATAGTCACTTTGTAATACAAGAGACGCAAGCTTTTTTGTTATACATATTTCAAATTCGTCGATAGAAATACCTCTACCTGATTTATTGAATACTGTCTCAGATTTGTTTAAATATTTGCAAAATGGTCTTGAATATTATTATGTATTTGCGTCAACACTCTTTCTTAATTAACTACGCACATTCTAGTTTACTTGAAACGAACTGTGAAAATTGTTTTATCTGCAATCAACATAATTATCCGTCAGGAACACAAAGCGTGAGACTCGCCTGTTAAGGTTAATTTATTCTCGAGATTTGCGTTAGAACGCGTGGGGCGGTGCGGCATGAATAATTTATTCGGCCCGCGTATAATATTGTTTCGAACAGTTTTCGTTCCATTATTAAATGAAGCGTGCAGATAATAATGGCAAGGTGAAATATTCAAGTAGAATTTTATTGGAGAGAGGAGACGCCGAAAAACTGGATCATATAAATTTTAGGTTCCCACATTGGCCACGTCACAGAGATATGTCCTCGCCGCCAATTCGTCCTGTGTACGTGATCCTTACCCGGTCAACATAGCCGGGCGAAAGGACTTTTGGACATTTAGGTTGTATATGTGAGCTATAGAGCCCACGGCTGCATTACGTATATATTACTTCGGGTAGAGTCTTCTATATTAGATGTCCTACACAGATGTATCCCTTATACACCGTGAGAGTAAGTATGTATGTATCAATATGATGCAGGTATGCCAGTCCTGGCTTCATACTATAAATGAGATCCAGGGGTTAAGTCTTTGCGCCCCCGCTTTCAACCTCCGGTTATTCGCTCCAGAAACTCCGGGGACCTATCTGTCGGGCGTGTTTTTCTTTTATTTTCTATTTACTTTCGTAGGATTTTATACGTGTTTTCTTTCTTATATCTCCGAAGGAAAGAACACTTTGATTCTTTCACGGACGCACCATAATAATTCTCTTCCCTATTTCCGATATCGAATACACTTTCCTAATTAAAACATACGAAATAAAGTTTTATATATACTGCAGATAAATAAAATTAGTACAAACGAACTACATAGTTACTACTACATTTCATTTATAAGGGGTCATGCAACAAAAAGTTAAAAAGAATCCCTTAATCCAAGCGCAGAAAACATATGCAACATAAATAAATATTGACTTTGCACGAGAATTTTAGTAGTGTTTCATTTTCTGACATTTCACTAAAAACAATTTATACTATCGTGCACGAGCCTCTAGAATTGTCGAATCTATTTATAAAACACTCGTGAACTTGTACTTGAAAAGTTGTTTCTATAGAAACCGAGAATAAATTACATTAGAAAATGATTATGACAGTTTGGGAGAGTACCGCAGAGAAAATTAGAAAATATCATACTTTTGTCTTTGTCCGAATTATAAGTTAGGGTTAGGATTAGTTGGTGGAATAGAAGCATAATTGTCTTGCTGTCAACGGACAGCTTAAATAACGTGTAAATCGCAACGTTTCCTTATCACTTGCCGAGTGAAAACAATAGCGAAACCTAGAGATTTATGCGATTTTTACGATGTCCACTGTAAAGTTATACTCAAATTGTTATCCACATTTTCATTGAAACAATTTTCTTTTTGTAAAATATATTAACTTATAATCATCAAAACAAAATTTCTTTACTTACCAAATTAAATTTTTTTATTTATTTTTGTCGCCCATCTCGTAATTAATACCTACTAGTCTAAAAATCCCCTGAATGAAGAAGCAAATAAAAGAAAATCTGCACAACATTTATTCAAACCTTATTCAAGCTTCAAAACACTATTCTTCAACATAATCTCCTTCCCTTTCTAAACATCTATGCCATCTTTGAATGCATCGCTCAAATGCAGATTGAAGAAAAGATTTATCCGTATTTCTCACCCACTGTTTTACAACCAGTTTTTTATGTCCTCCAGTGAGTCAAATCTGATCCCTTTTATACTTTTTTTCATTGGACCAAACAAGTGGAAATCCGATGTGGTTAAATCGGGACTAAAAGCTAGATGAGGCATAACTGACCATTAGAGTTTCTGGATTGTCTCAAATGTGGCAAACGCATTGTGAGGTTTTGCATTTTCATGGTGTAAGACAATGTTTTCAAATTTTTATTTGGTCTTTCTTTCTTTTCTTAAGCTTGTTAAACGTCAGTACATATGGACTGCTGACTATTAGTAGTGATGCCTGGTTCAAGATATTCAACAAGAATAACTCCCTGATGATTCCAGAACACAGTTGCCATAACTTTCTTCGCCGATGTTTGCACTTTAAGTTTTTTTTGGACGGGGTGATGATGTGTGACGCCATTCCCTTGATTGATTTTTGCTTTCTGGATCGTACGTAGATACACGAGTTTCATCTCCAGTAACTACTAAAAGATGATCTATGTTCCTCGAGAGAGTTTATGAGATCAGCCCAATTTTCCATTCTTGTTTGTTTGAGTTCATTGGTTAACTGACGTGGAACCCAAATAGCACATACCTTAGATGCCTAAGATTATGTGTAATCTTCTCCACAACGCAACATTGTGTCCACAACTCAAAAATTTAACAATGTTCCGAACCGTCACACGGTAATCTTCACGAATCATTGCAGGATTGTTTCATCTGCTCCAGCAGTCCTGCTCGGTTTCGCCCGGCCTAAAATTGTTCACCCATCCACGCACATTGTTGACATCAATTGTCGATTCACCATACACTTTTGAAAGCCTGCCATGAATTTCTGAAGCTGAACAACCTTCTTTTTCCAAACACAGAGCTCCTTGTTTTAATTTGCTGTCCATATTAAAAATAGTTTTAAAGACCCAACAGCGTGATAGTTTAATTCGCAAATGACATAAGAAAACATGAAGTGAGCAACAACCATTAGGCACTAAAAAAATAGAGAAAAGTCAGAAATCTAGATTTTTAAACTCAAATTCAACTCAAACTCAATTGCTATACGATTAATTAATCACTTATTAGTTCTATTTCAAGGTACATTCGAAAATTATTGGTCATATCAAAGTCAGAAGAAGAGGGACAGTTGTAGAATAAAATTACAATTACATTGAACCTTAACGGAAAACAGTACAGAAATATACTATTTTATTTGTATATTCATTTTAATAGTTGCTGTAAGTGTTGCAATTGTTTTATTTCAGTAGAACATAAGAAATTAATTTATACACAAGATTAACAATGAACTTAAATCTAAATTGCATCTTTATCAGTGTTCAGCACGTGGGATGTCTATTTAGGTCGGGTAAATAAAAATTAAGCAAGAAAAATACATCCTACTGAAACTTCCTAAATTATATGAAAGATAAGCAAGTGATGTAATTTAATCAAGAAAAAAGCAGTTACTTTGGCAGTTGTATAGGCGTTTGGACGGAGTTCATCTTCTATTACTTACTTATACCGTATGTGAACGGTTTTACCAAGTTTTATTGTCATAGATTATATAACAGTTCTACTGATAATGCTGTGGTCCCGTTTAACGTTATCTCTAAAGACAATATGTCCGACCTCCCATGCAGTGGGTGAAACATGTGTGATGTAACCAAATAATTTGATTTCAAGATAATCCTACGCAATGACAAAATAAAGAACTTGATAGTATTTCACATAATCAATAAGATGCAACTAATTGGGGTTATTAAGGTAAAGCGATATTTTTATGTGCTGCAGTATAATTTGAATTGATTTCGTAATAGATCTAATTTCTTTTTTAATTTTAATTCCAAAATACAAGGTAGAAATCGTAAAATCATTGATTAATTTAATTAACGATCGTTATAAATTTATAAAATGACTATAATCGGCAATCGTTCCTTTTTATTTTTCTAATTTGCGTTCAAACTCGAATAGTGGTTGATTAAATAAAGATAAATTCGTAATTTTTAGTTTGATTTCGGTTGGACTTTTTATTTTAATCTAATAAAATTTGAATATTCAAAGTGTTCGGTGCTGTAATTACATTCTATTCAGTGCCCAAAGAAAACCATTAATTATTTCCTGCCCATTCAAAAGCAAACACCAAGAACATTTATTTGATTAAATTATTCTGCCTTGGAGATAATTCGGTGAAATAAAATTTAATTTGCGTACGAGAACGCCCGTTCTGAGTTCAAGCGAGCACATGCCGTAAAGATAAAGTGAACTGTAATTTTTTTTGTCGAGACTTTCAAATTCTTGAGACGTCACGCCTCGACCATTTTTTTTGCCGAGCACTTTTCTGTTATGGCCGCCCCGACTTTCTAATTCAATATTTCTTATTCACAATAGAATCCCGTCGATTTTAGGAGCTGCTCTTCGCTTATTTCTTTTGTACGGCCGTATACAATCTCGGCGCAATTCTTTGAAGAACTGCGGGGATTGGTTCAATTTTGACAAAAGACTTTTTCTGTTACAGAATTCAATTGCTCGAGTTGTTTTATTAATAGAATTGATTTAATAAATTTTGATGAAAGAGTTCGAACGAGCATGTCTTTCAATATTCAAACTTGCCTTAAAAGGCGGAGACACTCCCATAATCGATATGCATACTAAAACGTCGTCTCACCCGTAGGATTTCTTTCCGAATGTTAAATCTTTTCGTAAATGCACGTCGGTTCCACGATTTTCAGAAACCGGAAGCTTATAAATGACAGGAAATTATTTTTATTCGTTTATATTCATACGTAAGCGTGAAACGAACGATGGTTACATTACCTGAATTACTGAAACTACAAAACTTTACATTGCAAGAGAAGAATAATAAAATTAGATACACACTTTAAAAGAGAGTCCAAGTACGAATACAACACCCGCTGTAGTCGTATAAACTGTTATAAAAATTTACTTGCTACTTCAGCAATCGTAAATTCCTACAATTAACATCTTAAATATCTTAAAGTTTTGACGTACTTATATTTATTTTTAAAAATTTACAGTTTTGCTAAATTTTATTTCTTCATTTTTATAATAGTATGGATAATCAACTCAAATACATAAAGCCGAGATTAAAGTACAATATTAAATAAAAGTAAATGCTTTAAGGGATTTATTTGCTCCAGCAATATTAAACAAGGAATATTCGAAGAAAAATAATTAATTAAATGATAAATTGGAAAGATGTAAAATGTAAATCCGAACGGAGATTATAGTCAAAGTGAAAACAAATCATCTAAAAGCGTTTTAATTAAATACTAGAGCTAATGAATGATAAAATGTTGAAAATTGTCGTAATATTTATTGAGATGCTTCTATTAGAATTTATTAAAAACACTTTGCGGAGATATTATCGTTAAAAAAACTTGTTAAATACTTCTTTGATATTTAAATGTATATTTACTGTTATTTCTTGTAATTCTAATGTATACAGTTTCAATTAATTAAAAATTAAATTGCTATTTAAATCACATGTGCATCCTGAATATTTTTAGCCGTCATATAAAAAAGATTGATAAATTCTTTTAACAGAATAAATAAAAATGTGATCGGATTGATGTACAAAGGAATTTTAACATTTTCGATTTGTGAAATTTTGTAACGCTTATTAGCCAATAGTGCATAGGTACCACGTAAAATACTTAATAAATGAGAAAAATAAATTTAACAAAATTTCGATGTTTTCCTTTGGTTTACGCTATATTAATAATTCAAAAATTTCGATTTTTAATTTTATATTATAAAATTAACCTATAGTACCTAAATGTGAACCAAAAAACCAAATTTTACGTACCGCGTTCCTGTTTATGAAAATTTGTCTATTATTAGTTATGGGCGATTCCAGCGTCAATCAGGCGACAATTATTGACGTAGTATATTTAAATTTTACACATATAATAAGAATTAATACTTTTTTTTTAATCGCAGATAGAAGAGCATACCATGTACTTGTTAAAATGTTTTGTAATGTTTTAAAAAATTGTTTCTTTTAAATGAAATATTATGTACAAAGTAAGCGTCAACCAGGCGACAGGATTTATACGTCATGCTTGTAGATGTCACTATATATATATATATATATATATTTCTCTAAATTTATAAATGTTATTCGAATTCTGTAAAATAATTTGAAGATTGAAAGGTGCACTTCATCTAAATCTTTGTTGCAAATTTTTACTCCTGCAACGGCTCTTTTATAATATTTAGAAAACCGCGTCAATCAGACGACAGTATTCCTGTCAATCAGGCGACAGTGCAAAATGTTGTATTAAAAATGATGCGAAACTGTAAATAATTTAAAAAAAAATTAAAACGTTCTGTAAACTGTTTGCTCGAAAATTAGGATATGTATCAATTAAACAAACTTTTCGCATTAACGTCAATCAGGCGACAAACATTTCTTAGTATAAATATTCACAATTTCTTTTTTAATACATTAAACATTTCAGATTATTTTGCTCAAAATGATAGTAAAAGAAAACCCTCTCCCAGCCATAGTACCAATAATGATTTACTTCATTTTAAAATATTATTTTTTTATATGAATCATCTTGCAAACTTTTTACGATGTTCTACGTATAAATTTCGGTAAGCTTTAATAGACTTTTTTGATTGATAAAATAATTACAAGTAAAAAGTAAAGGTATACGAAACAAATTTATTACTCTCTTATGAAAAAAATATTTACTTCCCATAAGAAAATCTTTACAAAACTAGAGTCAGGTTGACATTTTCGTGGAATCGCCCATAATTAATTAATGCACATTACTACTTTTGAGGTTCCTCCTCTTGTTCTTCTGTTGAACTTTCAGTGAAATATGTATTCTAATTTCTTTACAGGTGGAAAATTAATCGGCACCTTTTTGCACCAATAAAAGGGATTAATAAATTTCCTGTGTTTTCAATATTCAAATACAAATTCACTGCAAGCAACGAAATAATTGAGAGATTTAAATATAAAAAATAAAATGTAATTAAGAGTTTCTAATTCAATGATTTTCATTTAAAGTAACAGTGAATTCTTTGAGTATTATTTGTATGAATAACACTTAGTTATTTGTTTTTGGGCAACGTTATAATTAAAAGAAATATTATTGAATTGGTGAAATTTTCATAATTTTGCGTGTTTAAATAAATTAAATAAAAGTAATTATTTGTTTGCAAAGCTAAATAAGATATTATTATCGAAATCTTCTCGCATTTTTAAAGAATTTAGAGAAAAGGAATATAATGCAAATGACGCATAGACAGAGATGGGCTTTTACACGTCGATGCTGATTGTCCACATGACTGTGTAAACAATGAATAATTGTCTACACGACACCGAGTACACAATGTAGACTATGGCCGAGTTAAGTGAACTGTCAAACTGCACAAAATCGTCAAGACAACTGTCAGACTATACCACCTGACCAATCAGTGATTGGGAAAACTGAACACGTGGTTTAGTCTGACCAGTTTGACCGTTCACTTACGGCAGCCTAGTTCAACTATTTCAAACTATTTCAAATAACAGTTTTTGGGTTAAGTTATTTTTAGACTGTTATTCTTTGCGACGGTGTGATTATTATATTATAATCTCTTCCTTTCGTTTATTAATAAATATTTTTTTGGTACATGCTCCGCAAAATGGTCGCTTAGGGGACTATTTTCAGAACGAAAAACGTATCTTTAGCAACCTCAATCGTCATTGAATCTTAGAATCTGCTAATAGTAGTTTATGTATCAAGTACGCAAATTGAGTTTTAGTGGACGAATCGTAATTAAGGACGCACAGTGGAACGATACAATGTAATAGGTCGGACATCTGACGAAAATCCAAAGTTACAATTTAAAGGCAGTAAATTATTAATATCATTCTTGAATATATTTTACATGTTTTGTATAAATTTTGTAGCAATACAAATAATGGCAGGCGTACAAAGTGATCCATGTCGGCTGATTCACAAATTGACTTATTTGAAGCGCACATTTTCTAGATTTTCTCTTTCAAAATTGAAACATATTTATGTTCATTTATTAATTATGTCTTCTTTATTAGATAGTTTTCTACCCAATTAAAACGACATCTAACATTCGAGTGCTATATTTAATATTTTAATTGGCACTGAAACATAATGTCGTATTTCTCTTTTCATTTGGACAAAAAGTCATCTTTTACTTAAAAACCTCGCAGTTCCCCGCTGTACTTATATTGTCCCCTAAAAGTAGACTCGTTCAGGATGATTTTGGTATATAAATTAGCTGCTACTTTTTGCAACTTTGAATTTTATTTGCGTTTGATATGTACAGGTTTTTTTTTTTTGCAATAATTGCACCTCGCCTAGAAGCTTTATTTTAGGAGCTAGGGAAAAACTTTAAATGCAAAAGTTATAGAATCTTATACGTATTATCTTTTAGAGTTTTTACAGAAAACAAAAACGCATCGCAAAGTAGAGAAAAAAATATAAATTTTGGTTTTTTAAATAGGCCACCTGTATCTTGTTCGCCAAAATGAAAGGTGTATTTTTCCTGATTTCAAAAATATATAATATGTTGATATTTGGATGAATGGTTTGCGAGATATTTGACTTTAAAGTATCAATACATTAATATTTAAAAAATATCAAGGCGGCCTGAAAAAAATTTTTCTTATTAATTCATTTTGCATTTTGAAAAATATTTTTCACTTCTGACGAAGCTGTCGAACGACTGCGAAACGTTAAGTGTTTGTACGCCATTTAGTGTCCGTTTAAAATAGTTTGTGATACAATTTTCATCGGACAAGAACCAGCTTTAATTACTGATTATAATGTTTTAAATTTAGGTTGTCAATACCATTTCTTTGTTATTAGCGCAGCTTGTCATAATTCATCAACGATAAACTGAATAAATGATAAAGAAAAAACCGATTAAGTTGCAATAATTATAATGCAAGGGAAGAGTAAGGTGTAATATTGGGCCATAAAAAGATGCCGAACTGTTTATGACGGACACGTTGCTTGTGGGAATAAATTATTTGTATGTATTTACAGCACAATTTAAATTAAAATTAAAGAAAAATATTAAGAATTCTTAAGACAAAGATTTGAATTATTTTCGTGTTGTAGTGATTTATTTGTTTACCTGTCAAATCATCTTTTCAAAGTGGAGCGGCCATTGTAATCCGTATTTTATATCGAATGTTTTTTTTAAATCTGACGTCGAAGTTGGCCATATCAAAGTGTTTTTCTGCACATACCACAAGTTTTGAAACTTCTGTCACTGTCTGGTGCTTTGTTTTGAAAATAAAATTGGATTTCTTTTCGAATAAAATAGTTTTTTCGTCATTTTGATATTTTGATGGTTCACAATAAAATGTCCATGGCCAACTTCGACGTCAGATTTAAAAAAACACCGTTTACAATTTGTACGTAATAATAACTTATTTTTTAGGTGATTTATATGCATTTCTTAAACAAATATTTTGCAGTTCGTATTTCAGTTGACCACGTTAATTCCGTTTAAAGGTCAAGTTCTGGCCCGATGCCGCGCCGCCGCCGTAACAGTAATAAAACTGTAGAATACTTTTATAACTGTATTTATTTGGTTAAACTGCTACTCTTTCTTAACCAAGGACGTTTCGTCATTTTAGGAATAATTTTTCATTAAAATTTTTTAAGCATTTTTTCCATATTGTGATGTCTATTTTTCACTATTTTTTTTCTTTGTCAATCTAGTCAAAAGTCCTGTATTTAGGAATTTCTAAATAACTAATTTTTACACAATTAGGATTTCTATTTCAGAGATACTTTATAACTTTGCTGTCAGATTAAGGGAAAATCATTTTTTGTAAATTTGCTGTCAGATTAAAATCATTTTTGGCATTAATTTACTTTACACATAAAATATACCCTCTGGTTGTGGTGAACAGATTAAAGAAACTTAAAATACCCCTGGTTTTAGAATTTTACTCCCAAAAAATTTTTCCAAACATTTTAGCCGTGAATACGTACTTGACGTACCTATTGTATGTATCTGAAAATATATTTCAGTAATTTATTGTTGCCTTTGAAAGTAACTTTAGAATTACGTTAGAACTAAAACGTTACGTTGATTGTGTTAATTTTACGTAACAACAATTACAATGATAACATAACCAAATTAATTTTATGTGCACTTTAAAACTTCAGTAATAAAATTCATAGCGGTAGCTAAGTAAGGAACACTTAAAATTCATTGATTTTATCATACGTGTCATCAGTGAAACGGTTTTGGTATACGCAAGTGTAAACCGTACCTGACTTGACCGACAATGAATTTTTTTATTTACATACATAGTACGCAACATTTTTAATTTCATACGCATAGTTATTTTTCGGGTTCTTTTGAACTCGTGGAAATACTTTCCCATTCAACATTACTTGCTATGTTTCAAACTATTGCTTATATTTTAGCGATTCGTACATAATACCTATTTATAAAAAGTATCATATTTTCTAAATTTTATCACAGTAATAACATTGATAATTTATTTATCGATCAATTTTTGATCAAGATTTAAACTATGATAAAATTATGTACATAATGCAACGGTAAGTAACACTCGTGACTGGCAGAAAAATAAAATGTTTAAATTAGTGAAAACTTTCAATCGTAATTTTACGTACTTTGCCATCAATGTCAAACTAGCACCGAATTAAGACTTCTCCGGTTAATATCTTGAAGAATATTTCGCCAAACCTGAAATTCTTCCAATTCACGAAATAGGTTCAATTTAAATACTCCTTCGATTAGCAGCACTTTATTGTTATTATTATATCGTTTTCGTGTCTTCGAATGTCTCAAATTGCTCCCGGTGTGATGAGATTTTTTTTAGCGCGAAATTAATTGCGAGGATTGTCATTAACGTTTCAAAATTCCGTCGCCTGAAACTTTATCTTTTAGATTAAAACAGCTTGAAACAGGAATCAATTTGTTGTTGCTTAATGTGAAGTGTCAGTCGTTTTAATTGTTTCACAATTAACCTTGTAGCGTGGGTATTTAACTCCGCAGTTTATTTTTTATGTAATACCATGGTTTGACATTAGAAAAAATAAATTCGGATGATGTAATCAGGTCCGGCTTAGAAAAACAATATTGTTCAAGATATATTTCCATTATTCTTCTAACTTCTTTATACTTTAACTGTTATATATAAAAATGTTAATTATTTTCATTACAGTAAATTATAAGAATTCACTAATTTAAAATTTAGAACCGAAATACCACTTTTAATATAACTTGTTCATATGGTAATGGGTTATAAATTCTAAACATGAAAAGTATCCACCTCAAACTTTTTTGAACAGTACTCGCAGAAAAGAAATTTTGTATTCACCATTCGAATAAGTTCCTTACAGTTTGTAATTATATTGCTGCAAACAATTTGTTTTTATTTAGGATAGAACTTCATTATCAACACCTCATATTTGTTAAAAATAATTCAGTAATAATTAGTATCAAATTACATATTCCATGCTTTTTTCTCACGATGTCTTCTACCGTGCGTCTAAATAAAAACCTGGTCAAGTGGGCTGTGATCGAGAATTTATCCATTGAATTTACATAGCAGAATTACTAAATGTAGCCTACTTGACCAGGTTTTTATTTAGACATGAGTTACAATATTGCTATGTTATTTCAGTTTTGAAGTTTGAAAGTTATATAACTATATTATTTGTATTTATGATTTTGTTGTATTAATTGTAATTTAGTTTGTGATTCATTATACATCAATTAAGTTTAGCATATAAAAAGAAAAAAATTATGATCCCAAGGTATTTCACCATAAATGTTGCTATTACTTACTCAAACACAAATTTTTGTGAGGGGAACGATTAAAAGATGCAGTCGTCATCACCAGGCTAACACACACACCAGTCTGACACACATACACCAGTCTAAAGCCAGTTCCTATGGGTGTACACCATCATGGAGAATTTGCAGTTCTTGAAGTCACCTCCAAAATCAAACTACCTAGACCAGGAACATGTCCAATTTAGCCGATTTAATAACATATACGGTTTCATTTGTTTGACAACTAAAATTAGAATTACATGGCAATTCATTCAAGATTAAGCACGAATATGTGGGATAAATAATAAGAAAGTTATTTTTTATATCAAAATTTAATTGGCGTCTTCACAAAAAATGGTTCCATTTTCATTATTGTATGATAAATTCAATTTTTTTAAACACAGTTTATAAATACGAGCGACGTTAAATTTGGGAGAGTCTCATGAAACCGCGAGGTTGAATGTACCAAGTTTTACAAAACATACGAATTTGAACGTTTCGGCGCTAAGAATTTATGCAATCAATTAAATTACGTAAGGTGAAGTGAAAATATACATTAGTTGAAGTACAAAACCGTAAGACACTGAAGATTATTTATTTAATTGCTATATATAACCATTTTTGAACTTGCTTTTAAAAACAATAATAATAATTAAGCCTTCAATTATTTTCAACTGTTTTGTGATATACGTATTTAAACAAATGGCCATTACAGGAACTTAGTTTATATTAAATTCATTTAAACATACAAAAAGTCACTCTTGTTGCATTTAAAGAAATTGTTAATAAAGAATTTTAATTTGTGCAGTTATTTTAATTTATTTATGAGCATAAAAAATTATCTACGGGCGTGCAAAGGACCCAAAAGCATTCATAGATTTTATTAATAGGTGATAGACGAATATGTATGTTATTTGAAAATAAGCAAATTAATTTCTCACTAACGAATAACGTAGCAATTTGTCATACTGCACCACACACGAAGATTTCAATGGAAACGTGTCGTATTTTACCTGGAAAATTTTATCTAGGTATTAATATTTGCATTCCTTTTAAGGTTACTGAGTACAGCATTTCCGTGAAGGTTAGATAATAAGTTTGTTTGCATACTAACTATGGGCATAATTATGGGAAGCGTTAACAAACAGGTCTTCTTAACTCAACTGATATCAAATTTAATAGGATAGCAAATAAGTACACGCTTATAAGGCAAGAAGCTCTTCTGAGATATCGATTAAATTTTCCAAGCTAACGATGAACAGGTATAAATATTTTTCCTGGCGTAAATTTCATTTGATGAATATAAATGACTCTTTCAAAGCTACACTTAAGGTCCGTTTTCACGCTCATGCAATTTGCGCAAACGTGCTTGTGCACACAAATTTACACAAGGAACTCGTTGCATGTAAAGGCCCGTTTTCACGCTCATGCAATTTGCGCAAATGGATTTGTTCAAGCATTGACGCATACAAGTTTGCTTGCGCAAATGCATGTGCAAATACATGCAGTTTACCAAACTTTCTAGCTTGTGCAAACAAAAAAGTTAGGTTTACATGCAACGACTTCCTTGTGCAAATTTGTGTGCACAAGCACATTTGCGCAAATTGCATGAGCGTGAAAACGGACCTTTAGATCATAGAAACTTAACGTACGTTGTGTAAGTCTGCCACATAATGTGTGATACAACTCGCAGTAGATATTTTCTCCACAGCCGTAAATGTGGCGTTTACATGACATCTTAAATGTACGAAGGCGATTAAACTTATTGGACAAATAAAATTTTGAATTTTATGGCTTCTTCAAATTTTAACAGTTAATTATTTTAGCACTCTTAAGAGACCTTTTTGTGGTCTATTCGAACAAGGCATTTTCTTCATATTATTCCTAAAACAGTAATAAAAGCAAAAATGTCTGACAAGTTTAAAACAAACGTTTTTAAAGAGAAAACAGTTATATTCTATTATAACCTTAACAAAAATGTTATTCAATCAGGAATACTAAATGCTGAAAAATTTAACAGAAGAGATGGATGGCATATTGGGTCTAGTACGTTTTACCCAGCTAAATTTTTTGTAGCTAGGCGAAGATAAAATTTAGCCTCTAAATACTCTAAATACTCAACCAAGTATGTGGTTGAGTATTTAGAGGCTAAATTTTACCTTCGTCCAGCTACAAAAAATTTAGGATTTATTTTCCAGAATTGCAGTGCGTATATTCTTCGTGAATTTTAGAGTGCGATATTAAATTACTTACTTATACGACAGTATTGATGTAAAATTAAATCTTAAAACATTACTATCAACGTTTTTGGGGATCCAGAAGTTTTCAGACGTTCGGATATTTTACTATTGAGAACCATGGAATTTCAGGCAAGTGGGTAAGAAATATTCATCGAAGTTCAATCAATGTTTAATATCTGCCATTTGTCGTCCCATGTAAGTGGAAGGATGCATCATCCATCCATGTCTATCTTGAACTGTGGAAGGGAAAATTCATAAATCTTTTTTTACAGTTTTTTGTTTATAACTGCAAACACAAGTAAAAATTAAACAAGTTTGTTAAAAATCATAACGGAAAATCACAAAATTTACTATGGATGTCGCTCTAAAATATGACCTAAAAGATTTGAGAAAGCTTGATTCACGAATCCCTAAAATATTTGTCAAATTGCTCTGGGAGAATTTCTTTAGCTGACTCTAATACCTTTCTATGGGGTTTGTGTGTTTCAATTGCCGGATTTATAAAAAATTCACATCAAACGGAACAACAGGTGTCTTCATTTTACTGACGGCTCAAATCAATAAATATCACTAGTGAGCTGAGTTAAAATATTCCTAAAAAAGCAAATTAATTCCACTCATTCGTCAAATTGTGAGCCACACATCCTCATATATCTGTATGATTCTGAATCCTCAGTATGAAGTGCCTTTTCAGCTAATTTCAAAATATCATATCCTTTTAAGCCAAGGTTTCGTCCACAGATGTTTCTTGTTTTGCATTTTTAGGCCATTCATTATTAAAATTATTACAGGAATTGGCTACAGTTAATAAAAATAATCTATCCATTTCTGGAAGTAGCGCAAAACACACATTAAAAAATGTAAAGTGTATTAGCTTTGACAGTAAAAAAAAAAACTTTGAATACAGTGGTGCTCGGATACAACAGCCTCAACTTATGGCGAACAACTGTGGGAGTCCCGTCAAAGTGTCATATATTCATCATTAATTTTCATTTGCTTACAAACTTGGTTACAACGAAACCCCTGTTTGAATGTACAGGTACTTTTTTACCGGGTCGACTGGTCAATCAATTACGAAGCGAAGGGCTTCGTGAGCCGTCTCGGTCATTCCCCAGGAAAACTTACAGTGCATCAAAGATGTTATAATTTCATCAGTTTCATGTAAATATCTCAAATAAACTCAAAAATCTATCTCAATTGAAGAAAAAATAAAAATGGTAACAGAAATAGAAAATGGGAAAAGCAATGCATATGTCCGAAAATCATTTAACCTTTCAAAGTCAACTGTTTCAACTATTTGGAAGAAAAGAGAAGATATAAGAAAGAATCTTAATTTAAATGTTTCTGAAGTAAAGAAGTGCAGGAAGCCGATAAAAGTGCTGGGATAGACGCTACTCTTTTACATAGAAGCGTAAAAACACCCGAGTTTTCCAGATTAACAGCAAAACTCGATGAAGCACTACTTTCTCGTTCCAAAGGAGGGATGAACAGATTTAAAAAAACGCCGCAGCATTAATACGGGAAGGTTACATGGAGAAGCTGGCAGTCCTTCTAAGGAAGACGCGGTATCTTGGATACCATGTATGGCCAGCAATAAGTTGCAAGTGAGGTTTAAAGGGGAAAGGTGTGTCGGAAGAAACATAGCAAAGAGCGTTTAACAGTTCTTGTATGTGCCAGTGGACAGGATCAGAGGAAAGAATCGTAGATGTTTTAAGAACTACATTTCGCTACCTGTGAACTACAAAAACTACAGGAAAGGTTGGATAACTATTCGAAAAGGAACTAAAGAAATGGGATAGAGAATTAGAAAAGAAAAACAGTATAATTCTTTTTCTCGTGGATGTGTGTAGTGCCCGTCTCCTGGTACAAAATATAAAATGGATAAATTTACATTTTTTACCACCAAATTGTAGGGCAATTATGTGGAACTTTTAGTTGAAGTAATTATTTACCCGCTTGAGACGCGTTACCGAAAAATTATCGTAACTCGCTTGGTTCATTACAAGGAGAATAAATTTGAGTTCAAAGTCGCAGTTTTAGATGCCATAATTAACCACTAGCAACACAACTAAAATTATTTCTAAAAGGATACTTTAATGAAGATGACAGTCTGCATTAGCCCAATGGTATCGCAAGGAAAACGAAAAAGAAGAGGATAATCTTCCACTATTTCGAATAAAAATAGTTTTGTTCACTAATTCATTAGTGAAATAGATTTAGATAATTATGTTGATTTTGACAATGACTTGCTGACATCAAAATTATCTAATGATCAGTCCATATGCAGTTAAGCAGAACAAAAAAACGACGAAGAAGATGATGATGGAAAGGAACTTTCTTCATAAATACCGACCATATTAAGTGTATTCGTTGCTGTGATATCGTAAACACTTACGTAGAACTGTCCGGAGCTGTTAAGAGCCATTAAAAAAAAAACTCTTCAAAGCAGGCCATGAACGAGAAAGTTAGACTTAGGAGTCACGTCGAAGCTAAACTGTATGACAGACGTCAAAATTCGAAAGCGTTTTACGCAAACATGGAATTTATGTTTAATGAAGAACAAAAATGCCTTTCAATAGAAATTTATATTAGAAATGGTAGTAAAATCAATGGTATTTGTGTATATTTAATGAGGGATGCATATGAGGAGTTTAGAGAAGTTTAGGGTGAAAAATATCCCTGACATTTTAGTTGCTTTGTACAATTAAGGAAAGATATACGTCTTTTTTTCCTCGGCCTGCTTTGATGAGGGTTCTTTTGAATGTCTCAGTATAATTCATAAACACATTGAAGAAAAAATACTGCAAGTACTAATTACCCAAACTAAAATGACAATAGTATATTACATAACGAGAGTTGTAAATAGCATATTACGCACGGGTGGAAAAGTAGCGACGAATGCAAGTAATACCACAAGTGCGTAATTGCTTCACAACTCGAGTTTTGTACTATGCTCTATCTACGACCACAAAAATTACCTTCAAAGTAATCAGCAGTGACACTTGACGACAATTTTGACGACTGTCAATCTAACGTGATGCGGCTACGTAGATCTAACTATAAGCGTGCGTAAAGTAGGTGCGTTATGCGTTTTTCTTACTTTACGCACGACGTTTGTAAACACCGGCTTACTTAGTTTATGTATTGTACGTAATTCGTCATTTACAGTAGTGGTCGTAGATAAACTATTTTACACAATATATGTGTTAGATTATACATATAATCTATTCATTATCTATTTACCACCATAAGATGCCGTGAAGGTCTAGTGAGAATGTGGTACTCATGTATGTAACTGAATTTTGACAATGAATATCATATCGATTTAGATTTTAAGGTTACTCCGAATTAGGCAATGTTGCGATATTTTCTTTTCATCACGAGGTGTATTCACGTCCAAATACACATACATAAATTGTAAAATGTGTCCCTTCACTTTTAATTTTGGCTGGGTTACTTTTCGAAACTGTTTCTTTGATCTACCTGATTTGAATTGACACAATTATACATAATGTATAATACACTGATTTAGATGCATATTAAGGTCATGAGTCATCTTCCTAGTCGGGCGTACGCGTAGTGGAGTGATGACTCATGACCTAAAAATCTACCTAAATCCGTGCTTTAATAATATGTGCACATTTGCGGTTGAATTTTTGCCGACTTTTATAAATACTAGTCCCAATTACTAGATAACGATGACGAGAAAAAAATGACTAATGCAGACCATTGGAAGTGATGCCCCCCCAACAATCGAAATGTACGTAACATATTGCAGTGCGATTGTTTTAATGCTCGGCGCAAGAAAGAAATGAGTTCACAGCAGATTTCATGAGAGTCGCATGGGGGACTATTACATCGGTTTACATTTTAAGATAAATTAATTCATTGGTATATTATCGCATCTTTTGTATTTGAATTTATATAAAAGAGAGCTATTATGGGAAAGCAATAAAATTAATACTGTCTATGCGTTAAATAGAAAACAATATTGCAATATACCCGTTACAAAATTCATAGGACGCCTATACCCATCCGGAATGTACCGACTTTTAGTAATACCGTGTTGTTTTTGTAACAAGTGTACAAAAAGTTGTCCCATCTAGTGTGCTGCTCTCATTTTCTCACATGTTCAAGTATTCCTTACTTGATCCGTACCCTAAACAGACAAGTAAACAAACATAACTTTAAAAAAAATTGTTTTATTGATTTGATTTTACAAAGGTTTTCACATTGGAAGAAAAATCTTTTATGGTTGAATCCTACTTTCGAGACGCCCAAAAAATCAATCGCGAATGGACCTATTCTATTCCTGATTGTATTGCAGAATTTCAGGAAAAATTTTCAGAAACTGTATTTGTGTACCATAAATTTGTTAATCAACTTCAGTACTCTGTAGGACTATTCAGAGAAACTGGCAATGTGGCTAGGAAACAGGTATCGGGTAGGCTTAAAGTAAGAACTGATGAGGTAGTTGAAAATGTGAGACAAATTATGACTGATGTTCCTCTCTCTTCCATCCGTCACCTGTCACAACAAGTTGGTCTTTCTGTCGGGACCTGCAGAACTATTCTAAGAAATGACTTGCAAATGTTCCCTTATTGTTTGACTGCTGTGCATGAATTGTTTCCAGTAGATTTTGAACCAAGGCGAAGATACTGTCATTGGTTTTTAAACAATGTTGACAATGACGATTTGTTGGACAAAACTTTCTTTTCCGATTCATTTAACAGGATACATTAATTCCCAAAATATGAGGATCTGAAGTGCAGAAAACCTTCATATTTTCATTGAAGTCCCACTACATCCACAAAAAATTGGTGTTTAGTTAGGTTTAAGTCGGAGAAGATTGATAGGTCCAATATTTTTTGATGGCACACTAACAGCACTTAGATATTGGGAAGGGATTTTGCATACATTTACTTATTAATCAATTACATGATGACGAGTTGCAATTTGGATATTTCCACCAGGATAGTGCAACGGCCCATGCTGCTGGAGAAATTTGCTTCAAGAGTCTTTTGGAGATCGGATAATTAGCAGAAATATGGCAAACATATGGCCTCCGCGATCTTGCGATCTAACTCCTTTGAATTTCTTTGTTTGGCTTTACTTGAAAAATTCGATTTTTAAAACGCCCGTTAATCATTTACAGGAACCCAAAGAATCATCGAAAAGTGTGATGAAATAAACAATTCTCCCCATATTTTGCAAAATGTTATTAATGGATGTGGCAGAAGAGTTAGAAAATGCCTCGAAGAAGACGGAGGCTATTTTCAATATCTGTTGTGAATTCATGTTCAACGGAATATACATGAACTTGCGAAAAAATGAGAGCAACACACTAGATGAGAAAACTTTTTGTACACATGTTATAAAAATTTAGTTTTTCTTTGAAGCATTTTTTAAGTATATACCCATAATAAACAAAAACCATATACAGAGGCTGTTTTTAGTGAACGGCCGGTTATACCGAACAAATTTTCAGGTCCCTTGTAGTTCGTTATAATCAAATACTAAACTATCTTAAAATTTTATGGATAATCTGCAATTTTTTGTCTTGAGATCGTCTTAAATATTGTTTGATATGGCACATGACGTAAAAGAACTACTATTTCGAATACTGCATAAACTAATAAACCCTACATCCGTGATAATTTGTGACAAAAATTTGCGGAATTTGCTTTTGAGAATTTTTTTTTTAATAAAATATAAAGATCAATTTATGTGCAGTTGCACCGCCATCCATTAAAAACAATCTATAATTGAAATGAAGAAAGATTTATGTTTAATTTAATAGCCGTCTTTATAATAGAACTTATAGAGAACTTTAATTATATTATTATATTTTATTATATTATATTATATTATATTATATTATATTATATTATATTATAGAATTTTAATTTAATAAAAGGTTCGTTCTATTCGTCAGGATTTCGAGTTCTGAACAGTTCAAAATGCTAATGAGCATGAGCAGTGCACAAAATTGTATATAAATTTTATACTGCGCATGATTTGAATGATTCGGAACTTGATTTAGAAATTCTACCTAATGAAACAGACCTAAAGTCATTAAGGATAGGAAAACAAATATGTTTTTGCAGATTAAAGTAACTTCAAATTTAAAGTTCTATTATAAAAATGGGCCTAGGATTAGTTAAACAAAGACATTGGTGCAACTGAGCCTTGAGCTTTTTTTTGTTATGCTAACGAAAGAAGTTTTATTTTGTGATGCACGCGCTGGACAAAATTTTCACTTATTCGTTTCATTGTAGAACCTGTAAAAGTTGTCACAATTAATTAATATACAAAGTAGAACGATGTATGATGGTATACGTATATCAATGATAGAAACAAAGTGACTATTAATTAATGTAGTTTTAATTACTTGTTTTGTAAGTGTTCCTATAAGGGAATTTTTTGTAAAATTTACATTTATACTAAACATAATGTTAATACCTCCTTAATGTTGTCTGTATTTTATAAAAGAATTTTGAGTGAAATTTACAACTAATTTTAGTTCGTTAATAATATTTTGTTCATTTTGATAATTATCACTGAGGTATTCATTTACTGTGAAGCACGTAAGGAGGAGCAAAATAATGTTCATAAGATTTATATCGTAAGTGAGAATGTTCTATCGATCCATGCCGTGTCGACGAAGTCGGAACTCTGCGTGCCATCTATGGACATCGCTCTGCAAGACTGGGTTACTATTTTTTTCCGTCTCGTTTCAACAACGGAGCGGCTGGGAGATACGCAGGGCCCGGATGTATTCGGATAATTCCGTTCGGGCTAATTAAATCTAAATCATAGTTGATAACGAATTTATTATGATAAATACTCCCGAACGAAAAATTTTCGGAATGAAATTTGTAATTAATTTGGGAGATAAGAGCTTTATTACAGCAATTAAATGTAGCATGATATAAACACATAGATAAACATGAGCTTTTTCCTTTGGCTACGCGGAAATAGGATCTTGGAGGAATTCCATTTTTTCAGCGTCTTATATTCATACGTGTTCGTTTTCTCTCGGAAATGTTTATGTAAACAGAATTATTATTAGCACGTAGCCGTGAACTCGAAACCGTTTCCTTTAGGCAACGCTCCCTAAAGACGCACGAGCCAAAAAAATACGGCTTACGTTTTTGTTCCGGTTAGTAGAATAACAGCAACAGGTAAAGATGTCGTAAGTTCTTAATAGTTGAGACTTTCTCCCACTGTTGGCGCTAATGTTCAGAACAATTCCTATATTTAAAAATCATCTTAAATTTCGATAATAAATTTTAGTTTTCGATTCATTTATATCATCGCTGAAATGTGACTAGTATTTTGCGATATCCAAAGCTTCATATTTTTCATATGTTTGTTCGAAAACTGTATGATCTAAAACGTATTCTAATTTTTTTCTTGTTTAGACTGTGAATTATTCAACACACGGTCGCATTTTATCCGCTTCAGTCTAACCTTTCGTATAAATAAAGGGTAGCACAGCTGTGAATTCAAACTAAAAGAGCATTCTTTAAAAACAAAACCAAGAAAACAAGGACTCTCCGCCGAGGAGGTGGCGGTGAAGGCGGTGGGAGGTAATCTATCTACCTCGAACTCGCGTACTTTGATGAAATGAGATTGAAGAGATGCTTCTTGCTTCGGGGATATTTTCAGAAAATAGCGAGTAAATTGGCAGCGATTTGTTACAGTAGTGGAGCCCAGTTCTCATTTTAAGTCCGTGAGAACTTTTGCGCTTTAAAAGCCGTGTTATACTTTGTTGTTTGATTAAAGTTCTTTTAATTTTGCTAAAATTAACGACGAGGTAATTTAGTTTTATGGTTTTATTTGAAACGTCAGCAACTTAAATGAAACGGCTTCACTTTTATTAAAATGAGGACATTATTTAATTCCTATACTACGTATTATTATTAACATATACGATATTGTAAATAATATTTTAATAATACTTTTGTTGCCAATTGATACTTGATGAATATTTTTTAATAATAAGTCCATGTATTGTGTTATTATTTTATTCTAGAGAAGCTGCTAATGTGGAAGTAAATACATGTTCAAGACATCTTAAAATCAATCCAAATTTCAAATTACTTAAAAAATGCTATGATATTTAATAATTTAATATTTTAAAGAATATGAAGCGTAAAGACAATAGATCTGACAAGGTAGGTAATATGTACATGTAACAGTTTTCTATTTAGGTGAAACGAAACTGTTATTACAAAAATCTAATTAGATGATGATAAATATATGTACATATAGGCTACCTGTGTATTTTAAAACTTTTCAAGTTTAAATCTTTATAGAAATTATTTTTCTAAGGCCTAATATTATTTTGAAATGGAACGCTTGGAAATGATAATAAAAGCATGGTACTTCAAACTAATTATTTGTTAGTTATAGGTAACTTATAAGCTTTTAGACATTAATACAGTCAAACAATTTCTACAGATATACATTTGTTTATGAATATAAACATTTTTCAATTAATGCTAAATAAAGTAGTTCAAAGTAAACCGTTCATTGACAAAGCTGAAAATCAGTGAACATTTTTCTGATTGATAGAAAAAATTTTATACTTATTAATTAATTATTTTATTTTATATTAACGCAAAAAGTTAACTACAAGAATTACGAATATCTTTTTGCATTTAAATGTTTCAATAATTGCAATTTATTTAAAGTACATTTTAATTTTTTGATCTGATCACAATTTAAAAGATCCTGAAATTAATTCCGTATGTTTTTCTTTTATTTCTTTTCGACGCAGAGTAATCTAGGAAAATGGAACGATTCTGAGAGATACTTAAAAAGAATTAATATTCTGTAATATTTATGTACTTGTGAAAATAAATTGTTGTAATTTCTCATGAGACAATGAGACATAAAAAAATACATTTAATTTTATGTACGTTAAATAAAATTAATTGAGATTAATAAGAAACTGTGCGGAATGTACTTATAAAATTACAAAATATATAGAAACCATACCATTATTATAATTACAATTCATGCCGTTATTATTACTGAATCAAAAGAAAATTAATTATTCTAATGCATTTGAGATTATTTTTTAAATAATTGATATTATTAACTGTCATATTTCACACGTCAAAGTAAAATTTATATTATCTCTTCGTATCCATTCATGATCCATCCAAATTTTCATTCGGAAGATTGCTGCTTCAAACACAGATGTCACTATGACTACGACGACTTTGCAATAATAAAACGATACTCAAAACAGTATTGATCAGAAAGTGATAGTGATATGGAATGGTTTTATATATGGTGGTCAGGTGAATGTTAGCTTCTTTCTATACTTAATATTTTTTACAACAACTGAAGAAATAAATTAATATTTAAATATTTTATCTTTCCGATAAAAGTATTTCATAGAGTATAAATATTAACCTTTAAACACGTAAGACCGAAAAAAGTTACTTACTTGTTCTAAGAATTTTAATGTTTTTGTAATAATAACTTCTTTCGTAATGACAATATTAGAAATCAAATAAAACTTCCTGGCATACCATATTAAATAAAGTATTTGCAGGTTTTTCTATTTTTACATTAAATTACAATATAAAATTATTTCCAAATTCTATATTTTCAGAAGAATATGCAGATGCAAAGACAACAATTTTATTAGAAAATTTATGATTCATTCAGCTGTATTTCTAGATAGTCACAATTTTTTCAACGTCATTTCATTAAAATTTTTTTTCTTTTCGTGGTCACAAGATGATCCTTGGTAATAACATATATTAAACGTATTTGTTTTTAATATGTAATTAATTCTCCTCAGTAATTAAAAAGCACAATCCACTTTAATAGGTAATTAAACGAAATCTCCTTTTTAATAAACAAAAATTTTTAGAATGGAAAAAAATGACAGAGAAACTAAAAGATTATATATTTTTTATTCTTGAAATTAAATATCTTCGCTTTTGTCACTTCATGAACGTCACTGTATCCTGTAAATGATTTTTGCTTCTATTGGTAACTTTAGAAATTGCTTTAGTTGTATGTTTATTGTTTATGTTGCCGCGTCTCGAACATTCTTCTAGGTATCTTCTAAGTTCATACAGTCACGAAATCGACCAACATGTATCATGCGTCTTAAGAATTTTGTTTAATATAGAGTATGTAATCGAATAAGTTTCACGTACTATAATCACTATTAATACACAAGGAAGAAGTGAAGTTATGACATACGTATGGAGCAATGGTCAACAATATGTTGGAAGCAGGTCATATATGACTTTCACACGAAAGAGTACGGAGATTAGCAGTTAGTGATACGTAAGCAATAAAAAACATTTGCATTCAAATAATAGAAATGCATACTTTTCACAAAATAAAATCCTTATATAATAATATTAACTTATTTCTTTTATTAATTAAATCAATACAGTACTAATGAATCGTACCTAACAATAAGTAATTTAAAATTAAGTTTTGATATATGAAATTTTGTGAAAAGTTCAAAAATTGAAAAATTAATTTTTTGCGGAAGTTAAAGTTATTTTCTGGCCTTGAGATTGTTCAGTAAGCTAAAATTAATACACAAAAAAAAATCTCCTTGGAATCTTGATTAACTTCCAAGAAATAACAATTTTAGGATTTTGGCAATTTCGAAAAGCGCTCTTTTCTAGCTAAGTAAAAATCACTCGGTATATCTAATAGGGGCTAAATAGGTTTTGAGACAAGCACAAATTATTGCCGTAAAAAGTTTTCTCGAAAAATTAGAAATAAAATTTTTTCCCATTTGATGCCGACTTTTTGGCGTATACATACATAAATTAATAGTAAATAGTACACTATTTTTAGTTTATCATTGCTTCTCGTTCTAAGATTTAAGAAACAATTAAAAAATAATCTGTAGGTCGTTTTTGTAGGGCTATACTTTTTATGGGTGTTGGTAATTTCGCCACTAAACCTCATCAATGCAATAAACCTACAGATAAAGTCGCCACCAACATTTAAAGGCATGGTAATTCTACCGGTAATTTCGCCACTGCATTTCTAAGAATTGATCTCTACTGCTGAGGCCGCAGTGCAGGATGGTCGACTGGAGAGTTGATATACAGGCTGTATCAAAAAAAAAACGCCTACGCGAATTGCGTTGGTGTTTATTGTCATATTTGAGTGGTAAAATAATCAAATGAAATGTAAGAGAAAACTCTACAATACCTATACCATATCTTGGGTCTTTAATACATTTAAGACAGCTGCATGGTAGCTGTCAACTTTTGTTTTTTAAATGCAATGGCATAATTACTGTAATAAATTTCGAAAGAACTTTTTTTCTGCGTTCAACTGTACATTTGCACATTCGATTGCAACATTTCTACAAACTTTCAGCAGACGACTTCCATCCATACTGGAATGCTCACTACTAAGGCCCAATTGCACCGCATTTTTAATCATTGGTTAAATTTAAGTCGTTTTTAGAATGTGATATTTGAGTAGATCCAGCATAATGTCAGACGTTCTAACTGACACTTAAGTTGAAGTTTAAGTGTCAATTAGATGGCGATTGACATTATGCTGTCATGTATTCACGATTGTCACATTCTAAACACGTCTTAAATTTAATCAATGATTAAAAATGCGGTGCAATCAGGCATAATACTGATTTGGTGCTTACTGAAATAATAATCAACGAAAGTAAAGAACTCGTTTGTTTACCCCTGAATCATTAGCACCCTCATTAAAATACATCGAAAATATTGGTGGCAAAATTATGACTAATTTATGACTTTGTTACTTTATTACGTTCAGACTACACAATCAAATTTTCAAAAGATGGTGTAGATCTATTCAATGAAATAAGCAAATGGTTGATTGTATATTGTATAATTTTCTTTTCTGAGTATACACGTGACTCAGTGTTGTAATGCAAACAAACTAATAATAACATTCATTAATTTTTTCAATCATTTAACTAATGGAATTAACGAAGTAAATCACTTATGGCCGATTTCTTCACCGCCTTATCTTACGGTTAAATTTATCTGTCACTTAGAATATGACATACAGTGGCTCTATACATACTTTCTGTAACATTCTAACTGACAAATAACTTTAACCTTAAGATAAGGCGGTGAAAAAATCGGCCATTAGGCACAGTTTTAGAATCACAAGTTAACTTTAACTACTAGTTTACTTCCATAGTTACTATTATGAATACAATTGTTTCTATGGGAATAAACTAAAGGTTAAAGTTAACTTGTGATTGTAAAACCAGGCCGTAGAGTGTTATTTGTTTACAGAGTATGGAATATCACGAAGTAATATTGTCGATTATATTTAATGCAACAGATGGTTGAAGATTACAATACTTTGTTATACTGATGTAAATGCCACACTTTTGTGAGCAGTAGTTATAATCTGTATTAACAATACGTAATGATTGTCTTATAATTAATTAATTTAGTAATCAACGCGAGTTGATATTTAGAATTGGACATGGGCGACATTGACCAAGTGACCGTGAATTTTCTGGAGGTTTATTGTTTTACGATGTGATTATAGAAATCGCAGATGCACGTACCTTATGTAGAAAATTAAAACAAAAAAAATGTATTGATTTTTAACATTCTCCTTTATTATTACATTATTATTTTTAGAAAATTTGGATCATAAGTTATATCTAAGTTCTTGCCTCTGTACCAAGAATATTCAAAGATAACTACGTATAATTAGTTTAGACTTAACGCTATCAACGTTCACATTACAAAGTATAAACATTCCCACCATAAGTAGATTTCCAGGTAAACGTCAATTTATGCAGCTTTTCTGAAGAAATTTCATTTTCTCGTTTTAATTTCTACCGGAATTTCTTGTTCAATTACTGAGAAGCATCTACTAATTGTACCGGGAGCAAGTCGAGTCTCTTTCGTCCATACCTATGTAAATGAACATGAAACATTTTATTTTTTATCTTTGAATGCATTCCCGTCTGAATGCGACAAATTTACATTGAGACTAATTTTTTTTTCTTCCGAAAATAAATGCGGCGCAGCCAGTGCATATTTAATGCGACCGTGTCCTCGAAACACCGTGGGTGAATAAATTTTGCCAGGCCTCGTTTTGGCTTATTTTGTAACATCTTACACAACTGCGTAAATAAGAGCTTGACAATTCCGGATGCGTATCAGTGAGATTTTTCCAAGTAACCAGTTACACAATTCGATTTTAATTATTTTAATCACGTACGATAAGGCGCTTACGTATTGGAGGAAACGGCCCCACAAATCAGTGAGATAAACGAACGACGAGAAAGCTGGAAAAAGTGAAATTTATTCTTTTCAGAATCCCGTGGCAGGCGTCATTTTGTGGCGAGGGGCCTAATGAGCGTAAACAGATTAAGCATGGGATCAAATTCCAGGCGGGACATTTTTAAAGAACGAATTCCTTTAAACAGTCATTAAATGTGTTAGTTAATTTTACTTCTCATAAAGTTTTTTAACGGTTTTTTTTTTGTATTTTACTTACCACATTGAATATGCTTGAATATACGTTTGTTAATATGATCGAGTTGTTTATTAACAATGTAATAATTAATTTTTTAATTATAATAAAATTTGACACTTGAAAAATGCAAAGAACGGAGGTATTGAATATCTATTTTCGACTACAAATATAAACTGAACAACAGAAATACTTCCTGAAGTATCAATAAATTAATATTTAACAACTTTTCTTATCCTTTTTATAAAATTATAGAAATTATGGCCAACAATATTAGGTACCATTTTAAAATATATATTAAACAAATATGCAACATGTAATTTTTTTGACAACTTTTAAAAACGTTTAATACAGGGTGAGTCGGGAGGAACGAACCAAACTGCAGGAGTATATTCTACCCGCCAATATAAGAAAAAAAAACCCAAAGTTGTAATCCGATTTTCATTTGTTTACGAGTTGTAACGTCTTAACAAAATACCTTACATAATATTTTTTTCTCAATTGAAGTATTCAGATAAAAAAATTCGCCAGTACACAAATGCAGTTTTATTACGAAATTTGAACATAAATTAATTCTTACGTGAATTACAAGGGTTACGGTGTTTGAATTGGCTTCCGGTTGGAACCGCGTCACGTTGACTTCTACTGCCGACGTTTCGTTCTTCATTGCAGAAGAACTTCTTCAGGGCTGCTGCTGCTGGTGGTGTTGCTGCTGCTTCGGGTTAGTCGTTGAGACTGAGGTCTCAGTCTCAGTCTCAACGACTAACCCGAAGCAGCAGCAACACCACCAGCAGCAGCAGCCCTGAAGAAGTTCTTCTGCAATGAAGAACGAAACGTCGGCAGTAGAAGTCAACGTGACGCGGTTCCAACCGGAAGCCAATTCAAACATGGACGACGGCCGTGGAAGCCTTCAAGTTAAATTAAGGGTTACGGTGTTGCACTACTCTGAAATGTTCAAATTTCGTAAAAAACTGCATTTGTGTACTAGCGAATCTTTGATCTGAATACTTCAATTGAGAAAAAAATATTATGTAAGGTATTTTGTTAAAACGCTACAACTCAGAAACGAATGAAAATCGGATTACAACTTTTAGGTTCTTTTTCTCTTATATTGGCGGATAGAATATACTTTTGCAGTTTGGTTCATTCCTCCCGACTCACCCTGTATATCTGTGCTTCATACCATAAGCTGTATATCAGCTTCATAATCTTGAAAATAATTTCGAAAAATTATTATTACAAAGTTCTGGGATATTTTTAACACACAAGACAATATTTTAATTATATACAGAGTGCAATCGATTAAGTTTCATGTATTGTTCGAAAATAAAACGCTGATCTATCACAAGAGCGCATCATGTTTGGTTTGAAAACCTCTGCTTGTTCGTAAAAGATATACGTGCGTCTGCGGTTTCTCTAAACACATCGTAAAACAATAAAACTCCAGCAAAATTCAGTTCAAAAACGGAAGAAAATTCTAAATATTCATAATTCAATTCAAGATATTCATTAACAAAACAGTGTGGTAATAAATAATTAAAACTTAAAAATTTCGGTTTAATTAATTCGCAGGTATTGATTGAAAATCTGTTTTTTTGTTTGTAAATTCGTTATACATATGTAGGTTCATTAATTTTTTTAAGTAATTTCTTAGTTACACTTAGATAGCGTAAGGTGTCGAGATTTTTTATTAGACGAAACCTGAATTATTATTATCTAAATTATTGTTTTCTTTTTTTGCGAAAATACCTATCAATAATACTATTACTATTGTTAAGTGAATGCCTATGTACAGCGTGTACCAAAAAGTTTTATACAAATGGAGAAAAAGTTTATCTTACATTTCACAAAAAATACTATTGTTTATAAAAAAGCTCTACATGACTTGTAGATCCATAATCAGGTACAACATTTTTAAAAAATTGGCTGGAATACAGGGAAAATAAAAAATAATGACGGACGGAGAGCAAAATACGTTCAAACTGTAATGGAGAGCAAAATGTTCAATGAAATTGTGATTAAATAGCAAAAAATTATGCACACCTGTAGATTATTTATATTCCCAGATAAAAATTAAAAAATAAACACTTCAGCAATTGTTAGATAATTTATTTTTATAAAACATTCTTTATCAATTTTTATCTGGGAATATCAATAATCTACAAGTGTGCATAATTTTTTGCTATTTAATCACAATTTCATTGAACATTTTGCTCTCCACTACAGTTTGAACGTATTTTGCTCTACGTCCAATTCATTATTTTTTATTTTCCCTGTATTCCAGCCAATTTTTTAAAAATTTTGTACCTGATTATGGATCTACAAGTCATACAGAGCTTCTTATAACGAATAGTTTTTTTTTTTTTTTGTGAAATGTAAGATAAACTTTTTCTCCATTTGTATAAAACTTTTTGGTACACGCTGTATTTCTTTGAAATTAGCTGTTTTGAACTTTAGATGATATTGCTTATAATAAATTATAGTAACATACTGGCTGTTAAAGATTTAAAACTTTAAATTTAAACAATTGAATTATTGTAAACTCCATCAAGTCGCGTAATTTTTCTATTACGAGTATTTATGAGTTAATATGAGGACTGTAATAACATTTGGTAGATGCTTTAAGATAAACGATATGTTTTCACCTAAAGAATAATTTATTTACATATACATATGTTGTCTCGGTCAATTGCCTAATTTTGTTTACGTTTAAATTTGAAACATAAATTCGATTACAGTGTCAAAACATGTTCAATGGTGTCCATGTAAAAAATTCTTCTTGTTTTTATAAATCAAGCAAATACCGGACACCGCTTGTCCTTTTAGAAAGAAACATTCTCCGTATGATAAAGCTAAGTATGGTGTATTTTTTAGACACAGACACAGACGGTTAGATTCAATTGAAATTCCTCCGTACAATAGTCACGAAGTTCAAGGAAAACAACCATACACTTTTTGGGATTCCGATACACACGCGCTTGTTCTGTATACGTTTAATTATTTCCAAAACGTATGTTTCTGTCCGATAACAGAATTCTTTTGAGTTTTTATTAGTAAATTTTATGCAGTAATTAATTTATGTCAATTATGCACAGTATTAAATTGTTTTGAGGGAATTATAAGTGCGCCAAATTTAATTAACCAAACAGAAGCAAGAAGCAGCAGAATTATGTAATTATTCCGCAACGTTAAAGTAACCCACATCCGCCCGCAAGAGTTATTTCATTTTGTGGTTTTACTTCCAATTAAACAAATTAGCGCCATAAAGAAATTTAGGTGAACATGCACGTCTCTATCGTTCCTGTGAAATAAACCGACCGACCTTGCGCCCGTCTCTGCAGTCGATCCCGTCCTGTTTCTTGGCTATCAGAATTCAAGTCGGGAGTTACAGTAAGTACATAACATACATATAAGCAAACTTTCGCACTGTTGAAATGTCATTAAAGTTCCTGCTGGTGCAATGACGACTGCAGACAGTCATATTTCGTCTGAACTCCTCGAATACTGAAAGTGCACAATATAACTGGTTCTTATTTTTCTTGGGAACGATTCTACAGAGCTCCAACAGATGGAGCGCACATTGCCTCTTTATTTAAGACATTTACCTTAAACAAAATCTGTTTGTTGTTATAGTTTGTGTAACTCTTTTCTTTTTCAAATTTAAAACGCTTATCTAAACAATTTCCGAAGCTTAAATAAGTTAGGTGTTTTTTATTCAGTTGTTATTGGAGCAACATTCCACGTTTGTTTAAGTCCTCTCATGTTAATGTTTAGTTTCGTTCTGCCTTTATCGGGGTGCGACAAGAATTTTTTGAGCTTCTTCAGTATTAAAGCGATCTACTTAATTAATACCAAGTGCTGTCTGAGAATCACGTTTTCTTCGTTACCGGGCAATTACCGAGTGACTTGCTTCGATGTTTATTTAAAATTTCTCCTTGTTTATTTCACTTTCCAGCTTTTCGGGCCAATTATATCACTCCACGCTGTGAAATTTATTTATCTTGTTAGCGCTTCCGTATTCATGCACGGAAAGTTCTAAAATATTAATCTTAGAAATTTATGGCGCTAGAAACATGTGTGCAACTAAACCGAAATAGCAAATCCTTTATTATAACATGAGTTTTTTTAACTTTGAACATACAATGTAAATATTCCTATGGGCCAGTTGTACAAAGTAGGTTTAAACTGACGCTCAACTGAACCAGGTTCAAAGTAAACGAATTCGCATAGGATCTTAATGACATATGGCAATTAATGCATTCATAAATAAAATTTGATGCGATTTTGTTCACTTTGAACCTGGTTCAGTTGAGCGTCAGTTTAAACCTCCTTTGTACAACTGGCCCTATGTTGTTAAAAAAAAAACGAGTCAATGCATTGCAAGCCTACCAGCCTACCTATGATGAAAAAAATGAGTTAGTAAATATTAAGATTTATTTTGTTAACAAAAACACTGTAATAATTGTTCGAAATGTCCTCCTTCACGTTTTAAACAGTGTGCTAAGCAATTATCTTATACTTAAACTAAACATAGGGATGTTTATGTATGTTCAGAGATAAAAGAAACTCACGGTGTGTAAACCAAAATGCCTTCTCTAAAACTAAATTTTCAATCACAACTTTAAAACTCGATACCTTGAAAAGGACTGTGTTT
Source organism: Dorcus parallelipipedus (assembly GCA_958336345.1). NCBI lineage: Eukaryota > Metazoa > Arthropoda > Insecta > Coleoptera > Lucanidae > Dorcus > Dorcus parallelipipedus. The sequence goes on along the minus strand of OY284482.1, from coordinate 9,382,454 downwards.
AGCAATAGACAATTGCCATTAATTTACTACTTTAGTTAATTAAGTTCATTACTCAATCTGCTGTTATTGACTATTTTAACTTATTTAATCGAACTTCACGATTTATATTTTGTAACGATGGCAAATATTTATTCAAATTTACTAATTAAGTAGGACAAGTAATTAAAGAAGAGTATTTTGTAACTCATAACGACAATCGTTAAGAGAAATATTTTTGACCAATCAGCAATCAGTACATGGAAATGCGTTGTATTTAAGTACTGATTGGTCAAAATATGTCACTTAACGATTGTCGTTATAACGATGAGTTACAAAATAAAGGGGCAAGTGCCAAAACTTTCAACTCGAGAAATTGACTAAAAACTCCATCATTCCCAAATAACAAGCATTTTATTTACAACTTTTCTCCTGGAATTTTGTGTCTGACCACTTAGCCCATTTTTTAGGATGTAGTCGATGGCACATAGAACCTTTCTGTGGGAATATCTCCTTTTTCCACAAATTGGCGCTTAGCCCCTTTGTTATTTCCATTCCTCAGTTATTATCAGAAGTCATGAATAAATGAGCAGCAAAAATCATGTTGGTTAATAAATAACCATTTTAATCAAAAATGTATTCGTTATCAACTGATAAGCAGTGGCGGTTGATTCAAGGAGGCACAGGAGCACGTGCCCCCCCAAGTTAATCAAGCTTTCATATATTTATTCGTTTATCACTATTTTATTTCTTTTAATAAGAAATAATAAGACCAAACTGTAAGAAATTAGCTTGTTAAGTCTCAATACTTATTTCGCAGTTTCTGACCACTATTTACTTCTACAAGTTCACGTGTCCTGAAAACGCGTCATTGCCGTTACAATTACGCTATGTCCTAGGTGGGCGGGCAACGCGGGCGATGCGAGCATTCCGATTAGAGCGGGCGGGCGTTTCAAGAAACAATTTTCACTGCATTTGTTTGATAATAATGATATATACAAGAAACATTTTAAATATTGTCTGTTTCAAAATAAAAAAACCACCAACCTCGCAATTTACCTCGTAGATACAACCGGCAACGCTGTTGCATGTACTTGCTAGTGACAAATCTAGGTGGAAGAATGCGCGTCTTGAAAGATTTTTGCGTTTTCGCAGCCTCGTAAGCTTTTAGGCAAATTAAATATTAATATGACGTTTTAAATTTTGACGCCAAACTACTGACGCGCATAAATTACAGTGACTTTGTGAGTACCAACCAAAATGCATCTAGGAATTTTGCTTCTTGGCAACATAATTCAACAGGTGGTGGTTTTTTAATTTTGAAACAGACAATATGTGCCCTCCTGTAAAATAAAGTACGAGTCGCCACTGCTGATAAGCGATAATTAATTAAATAAGAGTAATGATTTAAATAATAGATCGATTGGTTGAAAATGGAGTATCCTATTTTTTCCACAATGCCATGACAATTATTACAACAAAAGATAGGTATGGTAAAATGTTATGGTATAATTAGGAAGTAAGAATTAAATTAATGTTTTTGCATTTTATGTATAATAATAAATTATTTTATTTTAATCTTTTCCACAATTATTCCTAATAAAGGCGAGAGAAAGCAAATTTAGTTTTCCACCGTTGTGTACTATGTTATACAGTGTGTAGTCGAATAAGTTTAACTTACTATAACCACTATTAATACACACGAAAAGAAACGAAGATATGGCAAGAGTATGGGACAAAGGTCAATAATGACTCTAGAAAAATCTACTTTTACTTTTTACAAAAAATGAGAAGCACTGGATATGATTTAGATGCCCCAGCTGACCGAAGTTTACTATTACGTGCAATAAACGGTAAAGAAATTGAAATGCAGATTTTTTTATGAAATAATTCTTACATACTAACATTAATTTATTTCCTTACTTAATTAACTTAAAGAATTAAATTAAAATAGAAATTATGACTCATGTGTAATGATAAGTAGAATATTAGATAATAATTAATTCAGTGGAGGTCACTTTCTAAAAAGTATCATTGGAGAGAAAGCACGCCGGTACTAATCATCCTTTAATTTATGATTTTATTTGTTACGTTCAGACTACAGAAAGAAAATTCCCAAAGATCGTCCAGATTAACATGTATTTATTCAAAGAAATAAATACATGCATTGATTATATCATGCGATTTTTTTAAATCAGGCCAGAGTTGGCTTTGGAATTTCCGAACGTATTTATGACAATTAATATCCAGATTTGCAAAAGAAGATGTGTTAAAATATTTTTTTTTCCTACACTATTAGAAAATTCAATCTTTCCGCCTCATCAGAGAGGAGAAAGCAAACGTTTCCACGGCTAGCCCGGCAAAACATAAATGCCTAGCCGAGAAAATAATTGACGAAACTTTACTACTAGGTGGCGCAACAATAATTTCTGGAATGCATTCTCATCGACATCAAAAAATTAACAAACGTAAGTTTTTTTTTATTTAATTCCACCTGTATTTGGTTTTAAAAAGGATTAAAATTATCAAGAAAAAAAAATCAACTCGGCAGCGATGGGATTCGATCCCATGCCTCCGAAGAGACTGGTGTATGAAACCAGCGCACACAGGCGGAATTTCATAAAATTTTGGCCAAAACTTAATAATTGTGTAAAACGACTGACAACACCAAAGAATTTGATATCTCTTTTGGAAGCGGAGAGCTTCAATAAATTGAAGAATTGCCTCAAAAATTTAATACAATTTTAGGAAAAATATTTTTAAATATCTGGCCTGTTGGCAGAAATTTTAGTGATAATGCTAATCTTTTTTCCGTTGGTATGCTGTGCCTCTTTTCTGTATTTTTGATGTAATTTCTTCCAATAAGTGGGCAAAATCTGTAACTGACGTACGAAGAAAATTCTTGTACAATTTTTCGTCACCAGGTCTTAATTTACGGATAACTTGTTATAGCAACCGAAAATTTATTTATTTTTCACCGTCTCCTTTATCCACAACTTCCTTTTTCGTCTTCTACGATTTTTTATTTTTATTGCGATACAAGTACCTACCACAGCAGCAAATATCTGTTCAGCATTTGTTTGATTCAGTAAAACACTACCCACGAAATTCCTAATCTAGCGAAATCGTAGAGAGGTGTAGACAAACGCGACACTTTTTGCCGACACTTGAATCTGAAACTTGTGTCGGAGACTACTCTATCTTAAAAAATTGCAGTACGTGTGGACAGTAAAGACACTGCTCTAGACACAAGTGTCCACTCTAAGTGTCGCCGTGTGTAGATAGCTTTAAATATTGATTGTAAGATCTTAATAAAATTTACAAAGAATAGATTAAGTAGGAATAAGAAGGAAGTAATAGGAGAATATCAGAGTGGAATATTGACTTTAAGCAGGCATATGGTAAAGTAATGGGGTCAAAGTTATACTATGCCTTGCAAGATGGTCGGCATAACACAGGAACGTGTTCATATTTTTTACTGTATTTAAGCTTGGTTTTATAATTACAAGCTACCTTTGAATTACAATTTAATTCAGTAGTAACAATTGCAAAAACAATTAAAAGAGAAATTAAAAATAAAAAAAATTGTACAAAATCTTTAAGAAATCAATTCATTAATTACTCTGAAATTTAATGTTCACTTGTTATTTTAAAACTGAGCCTAACTAGTAAAAGAATGCATTACTGCATTGCATAAATGTAGTAAATTTTAAAACTATTTATCATGAGCTACTTTTACAAAAATGCGTCTTGGAAATAAGATAAACAAAACAAATAATCTGTAAAAAAAAGTATTTTACTAATACTTTTGCACAAATAAAATTTACTTTTTTCTTTGCTTTTCTGATTAATTTATTGTACTTATTGTAAGCTATCTCCGGGTATAAATTGATTACTTCATTGTTGTATATCCCACATATCATGTTACAGTGATACAATACCGATAATTACAAAATCTTACTAACTAGTTTGTAAGTATTTCTATAGGATATCTGTCGGTATAGGGCGAGATCGTAAGTTCAGTGTCAAGAAACGCAGCCCTTATGACACGGGTAAGACATAAATCATTAATTTTCTAGTGGTAATGTTACAGTGAAAAAGAAATAATTATATTCAGCGGTTCCAAAATTGGGCTTTTTATTTTGATTAGGAACTCGAATTATGTACTTCATGATTTAATAGTTTGTATTAGAAAAGTATTAAAATATTTGCTGCCTGAAGTAATAATTCACAAGATTAGGGCGGTTGCAGTATAATTTAAATTAAAAAAAAATCTTAATTGAATATAAAATGAAAGGATATGATGTCTCTAAAATACAATTTTGGTTTATCATTTCTATTATATCATCTCTTATTGAGGATATCCTTAATAGTCATAATTTCAAATTGTTAATCTTTATTTAAAAAAAGTGTTCCTTATTTCATCTGAACCAGATATAAAGTACTTCTTTATCATTTTTTATATATGTACAGACTTTTTGTGGTAGTCAAATGTTAATAGGTCAATTAATTTTGAAATATAACCCTCATTATTGTCCAGGTCCTGACAAATCTTTCGGTTAATGTCGCATGTGTCATTTATTATAAGAACTTATTACGTTTCTTATCTAAGCTTATTACAGCGTTCGTATCCAGTCGCGTTTTGTTTTTATTCCCAATTAAACGCTGGCGTTCCTTTTGTAAGAACTTTATAATTGCTGCATAGGAGAAATCATTATAAAACGTGACAGAATGCAATATGCAAATCAGCCTTGTGTTACTGCCTGATTAGGGTGCACAATGTACACCGAGCTGCATAATTTGACGCTGCAAACTTCGGCACAAGTGGGTATTTCGCGTCTGAACATGGGTGGCGCTGCATGCGAATTGCGCATCGCAGAAATTGCCTCCCATTTTGCATGCAACTTTATTGTACGGCATCCGAACGGAAAGCTTGTAATATTTTGCAAATTAATGCCAGAAGTTGAAAGAAGTCGATTAGTTCCACGTTTTATGGAAACACCGTCCCTTCGGCACTCAGGGTTAATTAAATCAAAACGGCGGCATTATGAATTAAATAGAGTAGCGCAATGAGTTGCGTTTCAAATGCGAACATTAATTATCGTTAGCTTGTGTGAAATGTAATTGGTCTTAGTTACGTGTTGACAGGTCATAAAGCTATTAAATGATCCTAGCAACAAAGCCCTCATTATGAGTAATCTTCTTCTTATTTAAGATTCATATTCGAATTCTAATATACAATTAACCTTAGTTTGTGTAAAGATTTTTATTTAGAATTTTTTATTAAAGGAAGTTCCACTATTTTCTGAAGTTCCATCAATTATAGATTAAACCTGAATCATTCTGTATATCAAGCGCTTACAGATCTTTTAAACCCTTTGTTTAGTACAAACTTTCCATTTCCTCCTATTCTTTGCCATCAATTTCCAATTCCTAAGGCCTTTCTCTTTTACGTCCTCCATAACAGCTTCTCTTCATTTCTTCCTTGGTCTACCTCTCCTTCATTTTCCTTTTGGTATTTTGTTTTTCAAAATATCTGCTAGGGGAAAACGGGGTAAGTGTGCGGAATGTTTGTACGCACCCATTCATCTCAAAAAGTAATAGACTTACAGGAAATTACTGCTCATGAAATCTATGTTATCCACCCACAACTCTAATTTTTGAAAGCCCTACCAATCAAGTTCGATTTGACGTCATAGCAGCAATGAGTTTTCAATGTATGTTTGGATTCCGAAAACTTAAGCCGTAAATAAATTAATTATAAATATTTTAATTTCAGTTTTGTTTTACGATATTAAAGTAACATTTAAAGAATGCATTGCGCATTTGGTATTTATTGAATTTTTTTTTACAATTTTGTGATAATAACAATAAAATAATGTAGGTACGGGGAAACTTTGTGAAGGGCTAAGTGTGCGCGCGGAAAATTTATATTTACAGCGTCGATTACACGAAGCTAGTTTACTGGCTACTAGTTAGATAGTTTACTAGCGGATAGTAAAGTATCAGGAGTAAACTTTTCAGATAGTTTACTAGCTACTACAATTATACGTAGCTTTTTTAGTATCCGCTAGTAAACTATCTAACTAGCAGCCAGTAAACTAGCTTCGTGTAATCGACGCTTAAGCAAAAGTAACTGAAATCCAGAAGAAGACACATACCTCCACAGATGTGGGGAGTTGCTACTTAAAACTGAACAATGGTTTAGGTATATTCTCTGCTCTAGATGGGTGCATACATGCAACAGTTGGAACTATGGGTGCGCGATATCATATTTTCAATATCGGTTATCGATAACTTAAAAATATCGATATTTATTGATACACCGTTATTATCGCTCTATCGCTAATATCGATGATATCGAAATGGAAATATCGTATTTTCAAAGAATCTTATTTTTGTTTTATCACCCATGTTTTTTTTATAACAAAATATGCATATAGTATGCTTGAGAAATATTTTATTTCAACATATTTTCAATATTAATATCTAAAAAGAGAAATATTCTACTGCACTAAGTTATCCCATACCCGCGCACAATTACCCGAATGTATGGGGTATCTGTGCGCAGGAGCAGTGTCATGAATTTTATTTTTTATTGTCCGTATCTTTTCCCTTTAAGATGTCTACGCTTTGAAATTTGTTCCGCAAATATCTGGAGCATTGTGTAAATAAAATTGGTGGTATCATCATTATTATTTTCTATATTCTGGGGGTCTGAGGCAAAAATGCGTACAGTCACCCTAGTCTCCCCTATCGGCCGTCATTCCGTTTTCTCCTAAGCTCTTTTTATGTTTACAAAATCTCTTCAATCTCCTCTTTTTTTCGCTTTGCAACCTCTTGATGACCTTCTTCTTCTTTCAGTTGCCATACTATTTCCTTTTCTTGCTCTTCTTCATGTACAGATCCTGTGAATGTTGTTTCAATCTTTTTAGTATTGTTGTTTCATGTCCAATTAAGTTGCCTGCCTTATCCTTGCAGAAAACTTATTTGTTTTCTAGGTCCAGTTCTTATAAAAGATTTTTCATTAAGAGCGACGCATTTTGTTTGTAAAATAAAACACAAATATCGGGAGAAATTTAAGGTCATTTTTAGTTCGATGTAAAGTACAGTTAATACCATTATTGATGGAACCACAACATTATTCAAATGTCCTCCACGGAAGCGCCGACAGGAATGAATCCGTTTAACCCAAGTTTCCATGAGTGAATTTTTTGGCCCGAATTGGATGCTCTCGACTTCGACGACATGTGGTTTCAACAAGACTGTGCCACTTGCCACACTGCTAATCAAACAATTGACTTACTGAAAGAGAAGTTTGATGAATCGATTATTTCCAGAAATGGATCAGTCAATTATTCTCTTCGTTCATGCGATTTGACACCCCTAGATTTCTTTCTGTGGGGTTATGTTAAATAGTTGGTTTGCACTAACAAACCAGTAACATTTCACGACTTGCAGACCAATATTCGACCCAATTTATGTAAAAAAGTCATGGAAACTTGGATTGAACGGATTAATTCCTGTCAGCGCTTCCGTGGAGGACATTTGAATGATGTTGTGGTTCCTTCTATAATGGTATTAACTGTACTTTACACTGAACTAAAATTGATTTTAAATTTTTCACGATATCTGTGTTTTATTTTGCAAACAAAATACGTCACTCGTAATGAAAAACCCTTTACTTATTTTTAATCTCCTGGTAAAATATTGAAATTTTGTTTCTTTTTTGTATTTCTGTTCTAACTCTGCCATCTCTTTTTCCATAAATTTCCTTTTCCGTGCTTTACATATCTTTTTTACTTTCCTCCGTTGTAGTTCGTAGTTGTTCCTGTCATAATGAAAGTAATTACAATTCGAAAGACACGTAACTCTCAGCGGCAATATGAGTTCGGAGTCTCAGACACGATAGCCGCACGACAGAGTGTTGTAGCCGTAGTTCCCATGGCAGGACAATAAGGGCAAGGTTAGTTACGCAGGGATAACGATTTTAATGGCCACGACTGTACATACACCTCATCCTTGATAACAAAGGAAATCTTGTTTTACGTACGTATATGCTATGTAATTTTAATTTACCAATTTAATTAATTTAATTTCTCATACATACCACTTAGGAACTAAATCCAAATAATTGATGTTAATATGACAAGGTTGGTGTTCCAATAAACTACAAAAGATGTATGGTTATACTTGAGGGAAGTGCTGACGTAGCCGTTATTAATCTCCACAACTGCATAACACAAGACGGAGTTCATAACATGCCAAATTACATACGTGTAAGTACGTTTACGTTGCATGTAAACGTCATTAATTTACCCGATGTTCGTGCACAGATGTGGACGTTTCTATGTAAGCCAATTCACTATCGAATATCTATCTAGTCTGTCGAGACAGTTGGAAACGAACGAGACCTCCGCACTTATTTATTTATTTGTTTTTTCTTCCTGTCTGCACCGTACCACTCAAACGTATCTAATAAACAAACGCGAATATGAAGTGTGATTTTCCGGGACGGATTTTTCACTTGATTACATTCCCGACGAGTTGGCAAATTGACTTTCGTCACGTTGCATGGCGGGTGTTTATGTTGTGATGGTCCATGTTTGCAGACTATTCCGGACGTGTTCAAATATTTTGTACTTCGTTGATTAAACACAAAAGAAATTGCTTATTCGCCTGTAGCAATGTAGTGACCTTTGAGACAAATTGAAAAAGATCAGTCCATACTGATCTCAGTTGTTAATATATTTGACTATTGTTACTTACCACATCAGACGTATGTACTCGTATTTATTTAGAAATGTAATTCCGTGGTTTCGGGGAAAAAGGAGATAAGTTGGAATTTAACTGTTTTCAGGAGAGTCGATTAAAGTTTAAGCTGTCACTGTAAACCGGTATAAATCTTAGAAATGATAATTTTTTGTGTTCAATACAATATTTATTAATCGTATGGGTATGCTAGAATGTATTTTTATCAGAATAGTGCCAATTAGTATCGCAAAATGCATTTCACTACTCATTTTGGTCAAAAAAGACTTATCCTCCTTTTGATTGACATTTTTTTTAAACTTTATATCTGAATGGTTCCTAAGTAATTATTATTTGATTTAAACAGCAGCAGGCAATTTAAAAAATCGGTTTATTCAATGGCGTAATACTGGTTAATAAGAAGCGAACAAATAATTGGATTTCTCTAAAAATCGAATGCTTTCATATAATAAACTATCTTCTATGAGGCCACTCCTAATTGCACTTAACCTTGATCTTTATAAATGTCAACATTTCTTATCGGATAATGTCCTGTGTCTCGGAAAGTGATTACGGATAAGAAGAGAGAAAAGTCGAAGAAAAGAAATGATAAAGCCTGATAAATACGACTGTTAACTAATTTCGTGTCTAACTTTGTTTGACTTTCAATTACACTAAATCCTTAACACTTGCGTTTACGCAAACGACGTTACCGTCTTAAATATTTTCCAACTCGTTATAATATGTGTCCATCTTGAGCTGAAATAATTTCGTGACATTTCGTAATAACTTAGCTGTGTGTACCGATATTCTCGTCCCAAAGCAGCAGTTGCGTGTCTCGGCCTGAGGCTCTTGTCTCATAACTTGTAGTCTCGAGTTCGACACACGGGACCGGCCATGGTAATCGGTCGCAGACCCTCGGGAATCTTATCTTCAGTCACGTGACACTTCTGTCTCTTGCTGTTTGTCACATGGAATGCACGTCCTACTTCTCTGCCATATTACATACATATTGTAGATGGAGGATTTATACGTTGAAACGACGAAAATAGAATGTATTGAAAAATAGATCCGTAAAATATATTCCACGTATTTATTATTTTCTCTGGTTACCAATCACATTTAATTATATTTTCTCGAGCAACACAGTCCAACATAATCCATTACTTTAACTTGTGATAAACTGTATAGTAATTAATAGAAATTACTGATATATACATATATATACAGTGTGTAATAATAAGTATTACTTACTCTAACAAGAAAAGTTATGATCACCCCTGAGACTGATTCTTCTGACACTTCTGTTGGTATCAATAGAAATAGATGATGATAATACTTATGACATACGTATGGGGCAAGTTCAGTAATAACTCGGGAGAAATCTACTTTTACTTTTTACAAAAAGCGTTTGATGAATGTGATTTAAATGCCCCAGCTGAGCGAAGTTTACTATTATGTGCAATAAATGATAAAGTAGTGAAACCACAGATGTAATACAGTAAACGTTGGGGCAGGTCATTTATGACTTTCCTACGAAAGAATACGGAGTTATTTAAATATCTCGATTAAGTGACTATAAATATTATGTTACAAATATTCCATACACCACTGTATAGTAATTCAAGAGAATCCACAGGAATAACGTTGCTATCATTTTAAGTCAACAGAATCGATGTACAACTAATGAAACTAGTTGGGATATTTATATTTAAAAAAATGTGTAAAATAAATCAGGTTAAGAAAAAATGTTTGCTTTTCATTTCGAAAATAACGAATTTCCATATCTACTCTATAATGGATTTAAAATTTATTTCTCTGAATGTGCATGTACAGAGTGACAACGCGAGAATTCCTACCCCCTTTAACTCTTTTATTTTTGATTTTAGAAAAAAATGTTTAATACAAAACTTGTAGGGACTAATTCAAAGTTTATCTTTGTGCTCACAGAAAAACAATTGATAAACTCGGATAAACGTGATATAAACTAAACTTAGGTTTTTTTTTTTTTTAATGGAACACCCTGTATATTATTACGTTTTTCGATTCTAAATTAAATTCTAATGGGACTACATATATAATAAAACTAATAATGTGGAAGGTGTCTATAAAATAATTCCTATTTATTTTTTTTATTTGTGAATTTAGAAACAAAAAAAGATAAAAGAAGTTGTAGGATCTGCTACAGATATTCAATTAACAATTGAGCGACGGATACCCAAAAAATAAACGAAAGTTTTGGTTTTAAATAAACTTTGAATAAAATTTCATTTATTTTTTGGGCATCCGTCGCTCAATTGTTTTTTGTGAATATCTGCAGCAAATACTACAACTTATAATAATAATAATAATAATAATAATAATAATAATAATAATAATTCGTTTATTGGTTCAAATAATTAGATGACATTCAATATGTATATAAAATAAAATAAGATAACTACTAAAATAACTACTAAAATAAAATAAAAAAAACTAAACACACTCGAACCAAAAGGTGCGCCATCAGTTAGCTCAAAAGGAGCATACTGCTCTACCTGGCGTACCCTATACAAAAAAAAATATATTAATAATAATGATAGAAAAAAAAAGATAATTCAAAAACAATAATTATTGTGAAGAAAGCATGGGGATAGAAGAAAAAGGAAAATAATATAGCAGAAGAAGGAGAAGAAGCTAAAAGAAGAATAAGAAAACTAATAGGAAAGTTTAATTGAAAAGTTCGATTGAAGAGTTCGCTCACTAATTACATATAGTCTACATACATAGTCTCACTAAGTAGGACACACTTCAGTTTCCGTTTAAAAACCTGAGGTGGTAATGTCCTCAAATCAGGATCAATATTATTTAGACATTGAGCAGCAGCGTAAGTGAAACATCTTTTGAATAGAGATGTATGATGCAAAGGAATATCTAATAGATCCCTGCGTCGAACGTTAATATTGTGAACATCAGTCCTATGTCTAAATTTGACAAAAAGGTATGGAGGGGTTTTTGAAAATAAAATTTTCTGACTGAAGCATGCGAGATGGAGAAGTCGTCTGTCTTTCATTTGAAGCCAACCAGCAACTTTCAATTTATGCGAGATATGTGCCCGTCTTGGAATACCATAAATGAAACGCAAACAAGAATTCTGCACAACTTGAATGCGTCTGGAGTCTTTAGAATCCAAACATGAGCTATATATCACATCACAATAATTAAAGTGAGATAGAACTAAGCTATCGCATACAGCTATTTTTGCAGTAGTGGTAAGGATATGCCTACTGGGGTATAACATTTTCAGATTGCAGAAAGCCTTGCTGATGCAAGAAGTGATGTGCTCTTTGAATCGTAAGTTAGTATCGATAGTCAATTCCAAACTTTTAAAATTATCACGATAAGGTAAACGAGTATTATTTAACACAATTTTAATTAGAGGCATTGCAGCGTTACGATCTTTGGTTCTACCGAATAGGGAGAAATAATATTTGCTGGGGTTGATTTTTAAGCAATGTTTAGACGATATGGTAAAAAGTTCAGCCAGATCATTATTAACTTTATTCATAGTGAGTTGTAAATCTGAAAGGTCAAACGAGGCGTACAACTGTGTATCATCAGCGTACATGTAATGCTTACTAAAGGAGTTCCAGAAAGTAAAAAAGTTAGATACGTAAATAGTAAACAGTAGCGGTCCAATTATTGAACCTTGTGGAACACCTGACCGAATGGAAACATCGTCAGAGTTAGAGTAATTAAGGAAAACCGATTGCGTGCGGCCCGTTAGATAGTTGCCAATCAAACCGACCGCTGTCACATCCAGACCACAATAATGCAAAACTGCCAGCAGTAACTCGTGATTGATCATATCGAAGGCTTTGGAAAAATCAAGAAGAACGAGTACAGTAAGTTTATCATCGTCTATACCTCTGATAATGTCGTCCATTATAAGGGAAAGTGCAGTGGAACAACTGTAACCAGGTCTGAAACCTGATTGTGACAAAGGCAATAAATGATAAGAAGCCAGATGATTTCTTAATTGTTTGTCCAGTATTTTTTCCAAAGCCTTCGATAAGACTGAGAGAATGCTAATTGGTCTAAGATCATGTATAGACGCAGGTTTTTTCACTTCAGGCAAGGGAATTACTGTTGCATGTTTCCATTGACTGGGAAAAACACCTTTTGATATGCAAAAGTTAAAAATATGAGTAAAAATGGGTAATAAATAGGGACAGCAAAGTTTTATCATTTTAATGGAAATGGCATCAGCACCGACAGAATTGGACGTGACACAGTGAATAATCTTAGCAACATAATCTACAGAAACCTCCTGAAAACTGAAATTCCTAGTATTCAAGATAATATTCGAACGATAAAAATTTTAGACATCTGCGTTCGAAAAAGAAGGAGCACCAGTAACAGTGTTGAAGTGATTGTTAATTACATTCGAGTCTTGAAGATGTATCGGAATTTCAGGTGATCCACCATTAAAAATATTAAATTCTTGAAGATTTTGCCAAAAAACTTTTGGCAAACTTCTTTTATCTTTTTTTGTTTCTAAATTAACAAATAAAAAAATTAAATAAGAATTATTTTATAGACACCTACATTATTAGTTTTCTTATATATGTAGTCCCATTAGAATTTAATTTAAAATCGAAAAACGTAATAATATACAGGGCGTTCCATTAAAAAAAAACCTAAGTTTATATCTCGTTTATTCGACTATCAATTGTTTTTCTGTGAGCACACAGAGAAACTTTGAATTAGTCCCTATAAGTTTTGTACTAATCATTTTTTCCTAAAAAAAATAAAATAAAAATAAAAAATAAAAGAGTTAGAGGAGGTAGGAATGCTCTTGTAGTCATCCTGTACATACCTATATATTTTCGTATCATTCAAATTTTGCAATAAAAATGTTATTTCAATTGAATGTGAACGAATCTCTTAAACCGTTACAATTTTTTTTTATATCCAATTTTATTTTATTTATTTTATTGGTATCCAATAAGAGAATAGATTTTCTCTTGCTTGTTCTTTAGATAAAGGCGAAATGTTAAAAGTCGATTTTATTTTTCTTTTATACCTCTTTTATTATAAATATTAAATTCGTACTTCATCTTCCTCAATTTGAGCCCTCACAAGCACTTCTGTCATCAGTTATCATTAATCACTGAAAAGACAATGCATTATTTCGAAAAAATATTCAAAACTTGATACCTTATCCTAAAACTTGATATACCTTTTCTAGTATCATTTTCTATGAACATGTAAAACAGGCTTTAGTTATAAATATTATAAAACACATTTTATTGTGAATTTCATTATCAGAAATGAATTAAGAATCTGTCGTAATGTAAATACAGACTTTAATTTGTCAAAGTTTAATGTTAAATTTAGTGTTTAATTTGTACTGAAATTCTATATACGAGTAATTCTAAATTGTTTTTAATACTTTGTGCCATATAAAATTTTTCAAGTATTGCAAAAAAAATATTAAAAATTTGTACGGCACGTTTTTCCTGTTAAACAGCAACATAAAAGTGAAGAGAGCAGTTCATAAAAACGAAATACGGTTTTACGATATGTGACATTCTCCTGCCGGGCCCGTTGGTTAAACCAGAACAAAAGCTGGAATTGTATGTTTTTACGCAATCTCAGAATGATTTACAGCGATTTCTTGCAGTGAGCATAAAAAAAGAGTTAAGTAAGATTTTAACATAGAGGTCGAGCCTGGAATTTAAATGCCTGCACGCACTTCGGCTTTATTTAGTTAATGTACTCAAGATGGTAATGTTAATTAATGATCATAAAGGACGGGAAAAAAAAACTAAATGTAATCCGAATATATTATTTCGGCTTGTAGTATGTAAGAAGTAAGAATGACGTAATTATACTCGTATATCCACATATTTACATGATTGCTATTCCTTTCGCAAAACTGAAATTACCGTCAATTATAGGCAATAAAGTACTAATTTTAGGGTAGAAGTTAAAAGTGTATGCAGTAACTTACGAGTTCCTTTATTTTTCGTAAACATCATTATTAAGCTCTCTCCCTGTTAGCCTTCACACTAATTCACATAGAACGAGTTCAAACACATTAATCACGTTCTTGCTTGGCTTAAATCGCACGTCTGACCCTGGCTCGCGGTTTTTCGCTTCTAAAACGTATCATAAAATCATCCTTTTTTTCACCTTTACCTACCCTTCAATACCTGTTTTGTTACACCTCAAGTTTCACTTTCTAATATGATTCCTGGAGTTGAATATTCAGAAAGGGTTAATTTCTGCCCTTTTTTCAAGGTTTCGCGTAGGTAAATTTAAGATGCCTTTTGTGTATTAAAAAAAGGAAAGAAAATTTACTTGTACACATTTCTCAGTCAGACGTGTTTATGTAATACCTACCAGAGTTGCAGTGACAATGCTTTTCGTCTGCTTGTGTTTAAGTAAATGGGTTCTTAATAACGATTGTGATGCTGTGTTTTACTTAAAAAAGATATGTGTTTTGAGGTAAGTTCCCCCCATTTTTTTAATGTTAAATTATATTTTCTTCGATTACATTATATTATACTTTCAATCTATTAAAAGGACTTCATTACTTCAAGTCATTACTTCAATTTAAAATGCCGGGTTATTAAAAAAAAAATTAATTGTAGTAAACTATGATTTTACAAAGGTGGTTGGCAATCCTGAAAAGGCAACTGAAATTTTTAATGAGTAATTGTGGATACTTGCAATTTGATTACTCCGAAATATCTGGAAAATGCTTTTGAAAGCGTGAAAAACATTTAGCTGTGTGCATCGATGCAGGTGGTGGTCAGTTTGAGTACGAACTCTGAACTAAATATTAAAAAAAAAGAAAAATTTGGAAAAGTATTTGCCTTAAGTCCAGATAACATGTCATCTGGACAATAACTTCTTTGATGATTAGAAAATAAACAGCTTTTACATGACGACGTTTTTTTAATAGTGACTTAAGGCAAATACTTTTCCAAATTTTTCTTATTTCGATAGTCACTAACATCATGGATAATCCATTATAACTAAATATTCCTTTAGTGTTTAATTTTTTCAATTCTGAAATTGTTTTTTCTTTTTTAAATAAAATTTATTAACCTCCAAGTTTATTTTTGACGTTTTGATCCTGTAATTAAATGCCATACGGCCAACTAAATTTAAAAGTCATGGCTTATTCCAATTAAAAAATTTTCAAGCAACTTGGTAAATAAATAGTGTGTAAGTAACGCAATGTAAGTATATAAGTTTGTGTACTACGAGTGACAGTATGGTCTACACGAGGCGTTAAATAAATCTGTGGAAAAATGCAAAATTACTCGCATTGTAGATCTGCTGAGGTCGTGTCATGTGACATATTATGACCTAAACGCTAAACTCTTGAAATGCTGCACGTGCCATAATTGGGCTGTATACGCGAAGCATACCTACTTATACTCCTACACAGAATTTTTATTTTAGAGTTTTGCTCAGTTTGCTAGGCTGTGGCTGTGTCTCGTTTCGCAAACATCTGGATAAAGAGATAAAGGAAAATTATTTCTATTTATATATAACATTGCTCACTGAGTTTTTTCCTGTCAAAATTGTATCTACAAAAAGTTTTCGGTAAATAAAGCTAAAGCGTCTACCGACGTACAGGATGTTATCAACTAAGGTGGCAATAATTGTATCACTTATAAAGGACATCAAAATATTACCATTTAGCCTAATTTATCTATATCCAAATGTTTTTCGCTTCTGAGATGTAAGCTCCTAAAGGGACAACTGGGAAAGTATATTTTCTTAAATATCTCTGGAACGGTTTAAGATAGAGGGTTGAAATTTGATATGTAAAACAACTGAAATGCAAGGATGGAAACTTCTTAGGCAAAATTGTACATTCTTCACCAGTGGCGTTGACCCAGGGTAGTAGGACAACATTTTAGTAAATAACTTTTTTATTGTCACTTTTTCGAAAATTTTGAAACAAAAACTGTCTTGTTTTCAAAGACAACAAAAGTAAAATAAAAACTTTATTCAAATAAAATTTTAACATTCTACCAAATCTACTTCTAGTCCTTTTCTTCCCTTACTTTTCCAAACATCTTTTACCTTAAGTTTTTCGCATAAAAATATGTATTTCGTATCGTTTTCTGAACAAGTTTCTTTCTAGTTGTCACATTGTAAGTATTAACTTCTGGCTATTTCTAAATCTGTCTTGTGAGAAATAAGTGTGACCTATTAAATAAAATTTACTTCTTTTTCGTATTGTATGGAAAATTCAAGAGGATTATAATGTGCTAGCATATGAAATAAAACTTTTCCACAATCATGATAAGAATTGATCACCATCTATACCATACATGGGGTTTCAAATAACTTTTCCTAACAATAAGTAGAGTAGCTAGATAGAAGATAAGCCCTTAATTTTTTTTTTTTCAAATGAATCGATCCTGAACATGTAGTTCGTATTTACCGATATTATAAGTATGTATGTCTGGTTATATTGTCTTAATCGTATTGTGTTTACACATGAAAGTCATTTTTAACCAGATGAATCTGATGATGTGATGATCTTTGCCATTACGATGAAGAACTTTTTTCCCGGCCATCCAGTACGTTTATTGATTTATTAGCGTTTTCACTGTCAATGAACGACCTTCGTTGTAGTAAACAGCGCTTAACGAGCGCGTGTCGTTGTCGCGCTATAAAATCATGTTTTATGTCCACGTTACATCATGTTGTATGCTGCGACCTACTTCCTCTAAATAGCCTGCTATAGAAAATACGTACGTAGCAGATATTTGAGCTCTTACGAACAGCAAATTCGTCAAGAGGTTGCACTGGCATAAATTAAGAGTATTCTTATCCAAAGCTGAAGTGCCCAGAGCCTCATTAGCAGTGTAGCGTGTGTAGGCCATCACGTGGTTTCTCGAAGATTTACACACATCAGATAAAAGCGAACAGAAATTTAATTAATTTGAATTTATTGATTTTACCGCTGGCGCTGGATGAAATTTGAAAATGTGTGACATCGATTTAAAGTTATCACGAGGCGATTAGATTTTTTAAATTTAATTTTAGAGGAACTTATTTGTGTTACACATTAGATGAAGTTCAGATACTTTAATTTTCCGTCGAAATAAAATAGAACTTTGCTTAATTAAGTACAAGTTCACAATTCACTAGTTAATCACTCTAGAGGAAAGATCTTTTATCATCTCTTTAATTGATGGGATTATGTAAGCCGCCTTTGCCAATTTCATTTGCGTTTTTCTTTTTCTCCATTAGGTTCTCATCTTGGTTAAAAGAAAAAGAAATTTTGGCCTTCTAGGAGGACAACTCCTCGGTTTTCATTTGAATAATTACATAGAATTTAGAAAAACACAGTTGAATTACTCAGAGGACTCCGGCTGTTCTTTCTTAAGTATACGATGTCTATGTAAATGCGGATTTAAATTTTGAATCACCGCAAAATTTAACTAGATGAAGAAACCGTACAAGGAAAAGCTAGAGCTACGACATTTCTTAATTTAAATTATTAAGATGTTCATTGAATGAAAGTTAATTAAGAATTAATTATCACATTTAATGAATCTAAATCAATAATCGAGATTTTTCTTATTACGTATTTATTTACACGTACATTTTCTTACTAAAAGTTTGAATGATAGTGTTCTAATCTGCACAAATGAAATGCGTTATTCAAATGAAAAAATTCTTTTATTTAAAGTAAACTGTAATTTCGCGCTTTATCTTCTGCAAATAAAAATTTAAATGCAGTTGGGTTTTATGTACTAATGAAAGCTAAGATCATTTTTTTTTGAAACTTCATAAAAATTTACATTTCATTCGTCCGATCAAAATGCATGTATGATCTACATTTACACATGTATGTGTATGGGCTCGTACGGGCTCTTATGGACGTTTGATATGAACCACGAGGGATGTTGATTGGGCTGAAGGGAGTTGCGCACGCAACTCGTCAATACTGCATCAGTGTCATCCTTATTCGGCCCGCATGCATGTTTCAAGGTTCGCCGCCTACTTCGCCCTCTTGCATGGAATATGTCCATGCAACATTTACGGGTACTCATATGAAAGTTCTTGTTTATTTTTTCTTTTTAATTCGTCTGTTGATACTTCATTAAAATTAATTCGTCTGTTGATACTTCATTAAAATTAATTCGTCTGTTGATACTTTATTAAAATCAGAGGAAGTGAGGTTTATAAAAGATATTGGGATTTGCGATTGGCTAAATATTTCCTTTAGTAATCTGCTAAGTATTATTCACAATGTGGATTCTTGAGAAGACTTTAAGTAAAACCAATGTAAATACCTAGTTAATATATGAAAATTGGAATCACAGTTCGAGTTTATAACGTCTTAAGAAAAATGAAAAATGACACTTTGCGAAAATTAATTCTATGATGGATGGGAAAAAGAGTGTAAGTCAGAATTTTGCGATAATTAGTTTAAGTCTGAAATGGATAAAAGTTGTTGTGCACTCACGAATGTACTATATAACGGGTGTCCAACAATTATTGTAGTCCTGGGTGGCTGTAGAGTCAAACATTTTTAACTAATTATTGTTTCAAATGGCATTAAAACATTAAATACGTAAAGAAACATTTATTTGTTGTCTAACAGTCAATACTTGAGACCTCAATTCAACGATACGAAGTAAAAATCGTCATTTATGTGTGATATCACATCCACCCAGGACTACAATAATTGTTGGACGCATGATAGTAAAGGGTGAACTCGGCAAAATCCGGACACCTTTGACAGTGCATATCTTAGCAATCCTTGCATCAAGGTAGCTGCTATTTAGCATCAAGATAGCCAGAATATACAAAAACAAAATCTGTCAGTACTATTGTCGCCGTGTCATTAGTTGTCAAAATGGTTTCATTGGAATTGGAAAGAAGAAAACTGATTTTGCACGAACATATGCAAAATAAAAACGCGAGTGTTCGTCAGATCGCTAAAACTTTAAAAATTCCCAAATCTACGGTTGCAGATGTCATCAAACATTTCAAAGAACGCCTGACTATCCAAAGAAAGTCTGGAAGTGGGGGTGAACATGGTTAAACTGAACATAACTTGGCCAAAAAGGTTCTTCAAGCATATACAAAGAATCCAAAGATTTCATCCCTGAAGTTGCGGTCAAGGTAAAAAAATCCCAGACATATGTGCAGAAAGTTAAAGCCAGAGCTGGATTAAAAAGTTTTAAAGCCCAAACAGTACCTGATAGAGACGCAAAACAAAATTTAAAAGCAAAATTCAGCTGTAGAAAGCTTTATAAAAACAAATTAACGACATCCAAATGCATTGTTATGGACGATGAAACCTACTGTTTCAAAAACTTTAATTATATGGCTGGTCAGGTTTTTTATACAGCCCGCAGTCACAAGGATGCTCCTAAAGCTTGCAAGCGTAAGATAAAAGCAAAATTTTCACAGAAATTTCTTGTTTGGCAGGCCATCTGCACTTGTGGCTTGAAAACCACCCCAGTGAATTTATAGTTCCCCCTCTGGAACTATAAATTCAGAGATGTACCGCAAAGAATGTCTCCAAAAACGCCTTTGCCGTTCTTTAATAAACATGACAGTAAACCATTATTTTGGCCAGATCTGGCAACGTGTCATTACTCGAATGAAACGGTCCAATGGTACCTTGATAATGAAGTAGATTATGTTCCTAAAGAATTTAACCCACCCAATAGCCCAGAACTCAGGCCAATTGAAGAATTCTGGTCTATTGTGAAGACAATCTTGCAGAAGAATGCCGCAACGGTCACAACCATCGACCAGTTCCGATACAAGTGGCTTTGGGCGTCTCGAAAAGTTGATAAAGCCATCGTACAAAAACTTATGCGACGAGTGCGCCATAAAGTTCGCTCAGTAGCATATGCTACAAATTCGGAATAATTTAATATACTATAATTTTTAGTATTGTTGAGTAGTTTAAAAATAGATATTTGCTTTTCTCAAAAATTTTGGGGTTTCTGTTTTATAGCCTTTTTTAAGTGTCCGGATTTTGCCGAGTTCACCCTTTATAAGTCAAGAACCAACAAAAAATAACCTAATTCGTTTGTTATATATTGTATGATAATCCGTTTATTATAATAGAAAATGTACTCAAATTATTTTATGCGTGATTACTCAACTTCTCTTATAGTTTTGACTTATAATCTTTTTCCCACCTATTATAGAATTAGCCATTTAACTTTTATTTACCGTCAATTGGGGTGAAATTGATTTTAAGGGACTTTGATAAGATGCTGAATTTTGATTTACAAATTCAAATTAACCGCGATTATTATCTGCCGACATCCACGCAGGAGTCATTCGAAAAAGTAATATTCTGCCGGTGTTGAGTCGTGTCTGAAAGCGTGTAAGTATTTGTATTCATATTTTTACTAATATACTAAAGTAATACGCAAACGTGACGTCAAATCGAGACCTTATAAAATCATGAATTTTTTCATTACTTCTTAGTAATATTATCGATGTTATAGTATTGTTTGACTTCGTGTTTCATACTGAACCTCACTTCATGTCCATTTGGCGCCAAATAAATTTGCTTGAAAAATTATAATTGAATGTATCCTGTGGGGTCACTTTGATAACACTTTTGGGGTGAAATTGGTAATTATCAAAATCACCCCATAATTTAAAAAAAGAACGTTTTCTCACTTATCCGTTGTTTCTTTTGATGTAGAAGTTCAATTGTTCATTTCAGATATGTCTGTGTTGAGAAGTACGTATTACAATTCACAATGGGCCGTACTTATAAACGTAAAGCTGGTTGTAGAAGTTACAAAGACTATAACAACGAGGATATTGAAAAAGCCTTAGAAAAGATAGTCGATTCAAATTGGTCCATTAATAAAGCTTCGAAGGAATTTAAAATTCCATACGGAAGCTTATTCAATAAGTATAAAGGTTTGCATATACAGAAACATGGAGGTCAAACTGTTTTTAGTAAACAAGAGGAAGAAGCGATAATTAAGTCTGTAGTAACTTGTAGTGATTGGGGTTTCCCTTTATGTGTAGAAGACCTACAAATGGTTACAAAATCATTCTTAGATAGACAGGGACGACTAGTTAACCGTTTTAAAAATAACATCCCCGGTCGGGATTGGGTTTATTCGCTTATCAAGAGACATAACTCTAGTCTGACACAGCGGATGGGAGCTAATATAAAACGGGCCCGTGCAAGTGTTTCTCCTGAAGTAATCACTCAATATTTTGAAAATTTACGAAACAGCATTGACAATGTGCCATCTTCGAATTTGTTTAATTATGACGAGACCAACATGGCAGACGACCCGGGCAAAAAGAAGTGGCTATATCGCAGAGGTAAAAAATACCCGGAAAATATAATGAACCATTCAAAGTCTGCCACTTCTATAATGTTCTGTGGTTCAGCTTCTGGAACACTACTACCACCGTATGTTATTTACAAGGCTGAGCACATGTGGGATCGTTGGGCTGAAAACGGTCCAAAAGGAAATCCTTGTTGCGAGGATCGTTGTTGCAGCCTTGGCTCCAGATATAACAGAACTAAAAGTGGTTGGATTGAAGCAAGTTGTTTTACTGATTGGTTCCGAAGTGCTTTTTTACCACATGCTAACAATCTGCCAGGGAAAAAAGTCCTAATCGGTGATAATCTCTCGTCTCACTTTACGAATGAAGTTTTACAATTGTGTGAAGAAAATAATATTGCATTTATATGTTTGCCGCCAAATTCCACGCATTTGACGCAGCCCTTGGATGTCGCCTTTTTCAGACCGTTAAAGGCAGCATGGAGGTCAACCTTATTGGACTGGAAAATGCGAAATCCCAAACATTCTTCTGTAAAAAAAGAAGAATTTCCTGGGTTATTGAAGCTTGCTTTGAATAAAATGAATTCCTCTGGAACCCACGCACCACGAGAAATTGAAAAGCTGGTTTTGAAGCAACGGGAATACACCCATTGAATCCGGATAAAATTTTAAATAAAATTCCAAGGAATGATGATAATGAAAATCAATTTGGGGAAAATTTTGACAAAAATCTCGTACATTTCTTGAAAGAAAAACGTTATAATTGCACTCCTGTTGGACAAGTGCCACAAAAAAAGAAGCGGTTAAATGTGAAAGCCGGAAAAAGTGTTGCTTGTCCAACAAATGAATCAGAAGAAAGCGAAGAACAAATTTCTATTCCGGAAGAACTATCAGATAATGAAAACGATCACTCTGGAGTTTCTGAAGAAGTAGACTATTTACCCGCTGACCCTAAAAATATCATTCCTGGCACATTCATTCTAGTGAAAGTGTTATCCGGAAATAGAAACTCTATCAAATACAGATACATCGCTCGGGTTCAAGAGCAAATAGATGAAAATGAATATAATGTCTTGGGGTTAAAATCACTAGACACGTTAAAAATAACTTACAAAATTGTTGATAATGACTCATTTACGGTAAACATTGAAGACATCCTAGCAATTCTAGAGCAGCCGACAGAAACTTCTGGAGGGCTTATGAAGAGATATGTATTCCCAAAGTCAGTTGATGTTTTTGAAAGATAAAATTTTAATGTGAATATTTATTTTATTATTTTTGTAAAGAATAAACATTTATTTTATTATTTTTGTAAAGAATAAACATTTATTTTATTATTTTTGTAAAGAATAAACATTTATTTTATTATTTTTGTAAAGAATAAACATTTATTTTATATTAACCAAGGCTCTTATTGTCATTTTTCATAAAAACTGTGTTATATTTCTTAAAATCGTAATTCTATCTGGAAATGATAGGGGTGACTTTGATAGTCAATGAAAACTTATGAAATATCAAAGTTACCCCAAGCACGCATAAGACTGATTAAAAAAAAACTCAAAAAGAGGTTTTACTATCGATGTTCCTTACCTTTTATTCGCACCTTTCCTACAAAAGCGTTTACAGAACATTCAGAAATAGAGCTTATTTTTAGTGATGTCCCGACTACGGTATTGGCCGACTAGCCGACTACCGATTATTCGTCCATTCGCTGAAGCCGACATACCGACTAGTCGGCCGACTATTCGGTATATCGGCATACAGTTTCGGGCACCTTTCGTTTGAACTCGGTGGCTACGTCACGGCGAGCGTTTGCTGTTGCTAGGCAACGTGGCGTCAGAAAAATAAAATTCAATTTGTTGCAATTCCTTTAATGGTTTATTTTACTGGTTTTGTGAAATCTGTCTAATTATGTCGCGAGGAAAATCACGCATTTGGACATTTCTTGATGAAATTGACGATGACCCATGTAAAGTGAGATGTAACCGATGCCAAAAAGTGATATCTCGTGGTGGAAACGGAAAAAGTGCCAATACAAGTATGACAAATCATATTAAACACAAACACTGTGAACTAGTGTCCCAATTATACTAATGAACCGTCCTCATTGTCATCTCCCAGCTCCATGACTCTGCAGTGGTCACTTGATGACCCGAGATCAAGGGAAATTCACATTTCGATTGGTGAGATGATTGCACTTGATAATCAGCCTATCTCTATCGTAGAAAATACAGGTTTTAAAAGTTTGTTGAACAAACTAAAACCAAAGAATAATGTGCCCAGCAGAAAATATTTCTCAGATAATATTATACCCCTTCTTTGCACCGTAACGAAGAATGAAATAAGGAAAGGAGTTATCAGTGCTGATACTATAGCAGTTACAACTGATTTGTGGACAAATACTAACAATTTACAAAGTTTTTTAAGTTTTACTGCTCATTGGATTGATGAATCTTATAAATTTCGACACGCAGTATTACAAATGAGGCATTTTTCTGGACAGCATACCGCTGAAAATATGCAAGAGCGTTTAGAAGCAATTCCTAGTCTCTGAGACAGGGAAGGGAAGAGACACTACCATAGTAATGGCTGGCAATTAAAATAGTTGCTCCCTCGGTTTTGAGGCGGGGAATTAGTTAGCTAGAATACACACCCAATTTATGATACAAACCATCCCGCGAAATTTAAAAATTAACTATAATGCAAATTTTATAACTTTATTATTCCTAGAATTCTGTAATATACAATATTGTCAAAATAGGTTAACAATCTTCATTGCACCGATTAGAACAATGAAAATGTTAACCACACTATTAGAATACTAATATTTAACTTCAGATTAACTTTAAAATTATCCTCAGAGACACTAGTTAAGTTAGTTTGAGGTACCTTAACTATAGTTAAGAACTTTGTCCAAATTCTCTTCGATGTTTCAAAATTGTTTGCACAAATTTCTCCTTTCAAGATCCACGGGAAGTTTCAAGAATTTTTATTTTCACAATTTTTGAAAGCAACATTCTCGCAAGAATACATAACGTCTTTTCCAGGCTCACTGAAATAAAACAGTCAATAATGCGGAATCTGTTCTAATCAAAGAAATAATTACATTTAAAACGGTGAAACGTTAAAACCAAACTTAAAACTTCAGTTTTCTTTATGTCAGCTGTCAACATTTGAATTTTTTATTTCGATTCGGTTTCCCTGGATACGTGTTCCGATATTAATTTTAGCAATAACGGTGCCGTCAAATTACCCGCGGGAACTAATTCAAATACATTTTCCCGCGTATTCCAATTGTGCTATGTAGGTGTCCCTTCCCTTCCCTGCTCTGGGACATAAGTCAGACTAAAATTCATGCTATTGTCCGTGATAGTGCTAGAAATATGGTTAAAGCCATTGACAATTCAAGTTTCTCCGCTGTACCATATTTTATACATACATTGCAATTAGTAATAAATGATGCGCTCAATATACAGAGCGTTTCACAAGTTATAGCAAAGTCGAGACGTGTTGTTACTCATTTTAATCATTCCATGTAAATTTCCGCCTATCAATAAAAAATAGAGTATAGTATATTGGTGTAATATTTTGAATGTTCTTCTTTCTCATCATCGTCATATATTAAAGCAGAAAATTAAAACAATAGAATTTAAAATATTTTTCCGTTTTGTAAAATAATTTTTATTTTGTAGATTCCTGCTACCCATGTATGTATTTGCAAATTATTGGTATTAATACAGAACGTTGAATTGGAGATTATAGTTTAAAGTTTTTAGTGAAAAAAATGCTTCCGTGACTTGATCCTAAATATTTTCTTTAGAAGTCGGGGTTTAACATTAAGCTTCGTTTTACAGTGTTTTTCTATTGCTTATCCCCTTTTGTCAAATGTGTTTCCGAATTTGTCAAACGACTTTCCAACCTGTTCAAAGTATAGTAGGCCTGCGGATTGGAAAATCATTTGACAAATTCGGAAACATAATTGACAAAAGAGAAAAACCAAAAGAAAAAGACTGTATTCCTGTAGAAACAATTATTCTTATACAATTGTCACTACGGTAATAAAATTAAGCTTAACGTTAAACATCGACTGAGAAAACGGTATATGAAGTAAGCCGACTAGTCGGTTTTTAAGACGACTAATCGGTTTTTCCTTAAATAGTCGCCGACTTAATTGCCGAATAGAAAAGTTGACCGATTAGTCGGCTAATAATCGGTATTCGCTACATCTCTACTTATTTTATTCCATATCTTGTTATTCCTTGTTATCAACTCCAATTTCTTCCTTGCTTAATTTTTGTTAGTGACATAATCCGAGCCACACACTTCTCTGTGTTGGTAGGTGTTCCATAGACGATATGTCCTAAGAAATTATTTTTTTATTTTATGCAATAAGTTTGTTCCTGGCTACAGTCCCAAGCGGTTGCCAATCGTCAGAAACATACACAGATGTAAATTAGCGTTCCAGCAGAAAAAAAATTCGATAAATTGCCTGATAGTTTGATGTTATACCATAGACATGCGCATAAGCCGGAAAGCGTGATTTTATATGAGAGATGGTATGAGTGAATGGCGTGTGATTTACTTAACGCTCACTACACACGTGCCTGTGCATTATGTATCTGGGGTTATTTTAAAATTACAAATCATTGAAATAATTGCAAACTCGTTTCCAAATTGAAAATGTCTGAAACCAGTTTGATAAAAGTTTGTGATTACGGTTTGTGATTTATTGCGGGAACAAAGCCTAACATTTTCATTTGCAGAAGAATAATTTTCAAGTAATAGTAAAGTTTAAATTCTTCTCATGCAGCGACAGCAGCAAGTGACTTTAATTTCTTAACAACTTAGAATCAAGATATCTCCTACTCCAGCAAGACACAATTTACGATAAGAGTGCATTTTGCAACTGCATCACGTTTCTGCCGACTATGGTGGCCACCTGCAAGTCACAATTAAGCGATTATAATACAAGACACAGACGCTGACGATGTATTCTGAGCAAGGAGAACTGCGAAGTCGCAATTACTGTAAGTGGTATTAGTATTCTATCCTTCCAATTCCGTTTTTTACGTAATGCCACAGTATACGTATAGGCTTATTTGTTGATAAGTCTTAATCTAAGAAAAAAAAACTAAGAAAATTTACATTTTATTCGCAGTGCTAGATTATCATTTCAAATACTGATGGAAATATATGAGGCAAATCGATGTAATGAATATCATCTAGATAAATTGTCTATCAAAATGCGATGGCACGGGAGGCAGGGATTTACCTAAGATTGAAAAAGTTTTAATGTTATCTCGGAATATCGAAGTGCTGGCAAACAGGCTTCTGAAAAAATCCTCAGCAGAAAATAAGTTTGCAGAAGTTTTTCGAGCAGTAATCCACATATTCCTGGTTCTAGAAAAAGAAATGCAATAGCACAGAGTATAAAGAAACGTTCAAAAACATTTCTATTATTAAATATATTTAGTAGTAATAATTATAGTAACACTATAAGAATAAGTTTTGAATAAGTTAAGAATGTTTTACATTTAGTTTCTTTTAATCCAGTTCTGTATTAACTTCGCTTCGACTTGAAGGAAAATATAACCAGTCGATTTTACCCTCTGAAAACACCCCTTCAATTTACCATTCGCCGTCTTCTTAAGTATGGTGCATACCGAGAGGCAAACAAGATGTTTTAGCACAGCAGTCATCCCGACGCCTTAAGTTCCTTCATAATACCCAAAAAATGAGGTACTGCAGCAATTCATTTCGTAAAATAATTTCAACGAAATCCGCCTGGTTGCGCTCGCCCTTTCTTGAATCGTTCTTTTATAACCTCTTCTCCGTGCAGGTCGCAGTGTAATCTGTTGATTTCAAATTTACATCTTCTCCGACACATCGATTGCGAAAAGCTTTTAACGTTTGCTGTTATATTTGTAAATAATGAAGATATGAAATTGCTGCCTTCAGGAAGAAGTTGTCGAATAGAAAATGTTAGAGTGATTAAATGTAGTCAATTAAAAACAATTTTTGAAGCGTGTCATACATCTTTGCAGATAAGAAAATTGATTAAAACTAATGCAATAATGCCTTAATGTATGAAAATTATATTTAATTAGAACTTCACTTACAAGAAATTGTAGTTTTATTGCTGAAAGCTTTAATCGGTAACCAATAAAATCAGCATTCGATAATTACCAATAGAAACAATTTCTTATCAGTCTATAATTGACTTAGAATTAAAAACATCTAATATATTTCAATTTTATGGTTTTTATTTATACCACCACGTATTCAAAGCAATTACTTAATTAGGCAAAGTAAATTAGCACCAATTTGATTTACCTACTTATTTAGGGAAATATTGAAATATTACTGCAAAAATTTAAGTACACATTTTTATAAAGATTATAAATATTGCTGAAATTAAAACCCAAAGTTAATGTACGTACAGATTTTTTTTCCACTAACATTAATTTAAAACACTTAACAAAGCGATATTTTTATAGTTTTGGCATGTGGCATATCATACCCGGTGCGATTATTCTTAGTTACAAACTTTAGCTTTAACCTGTATATATACTTTAACCTAACTTGTCTATAAAACTGCTTTCGTAATGCTTTTTAATTCGGTTCAATTTTTGTAAATCGTTTATTTTTATTCGTTAGTTTGTGAATAATCGTTTATTTAATTTAAAATGCTTATTCATCGTTTTAGTATTTTGACTGTTTTATTTTTTGACACACACAACAAAGTATCATAAAGCTTCCAGCATTATATCTCTTTTCTGAAGTATTGCTTATTTCTCATGTTTATTTGATAACGTCACTTTAAATTTAACATGGTTTTTCACAATATGTGCAGGTGTGATTCGACCAGATCTAATACAATCACGTAGGTATTTGTTCAATCTCCAGAAAAATGGTATAGCACAACATTCCTGCCTCATATCGCCTTACAACAAATACTTCACGAAATTGAATTCTGTTTTGAACGAAATATTCCGGCCGAATAAAATTTCGTAGCATTATTTATTTACGTCTGCCACGTGTTAAGATATTTTTGTGTACAGTCTCTGTAGCAGCTAAAGTTCGCTGCTGTGAAATTAAAATGATATAATTAAATAACAATTCGTGCTGTTGCACATCGAATTAAAAATGTCGTCACGTTTCTACTTGAAAACGGAAAATGTCTGCTGCATCGTCTCGCTTGTTCAAATTTGCATAATCAAGTGCTTTAGCTAGACTGCATATGATGACTGCTTATTTAGAATACGGAGGAAGCATTTCGTGTCGAGCACTGGTTATTAGGACTTTGTTCGTTTAGATTATATGACTGATTAAACTACAAGACATTTGTTTCTCTGCAGTTAAATTGGACAGAGAATTTAAAAAAATAAATATCTCATTTTGGAATGATAAAGTTAGAAATATTTCAAGTCAAGAAATTAAAACTTAAAAAATAATATTTCGTAGAGCCGCCGAAGAATTTTTTTTTCTGAGCGTATGGAACAAGTCTGTAAGTGTTGAAGAAGGGAGTGGCAGAAAAATAAATAATTACTCTTCTAGAAATATTAATACTTCGTATAAACTCTCACTTGTGGAAAGGAGGAAATTAAAGGATTAACCTTTTTTTAAACACTTTGGCATGAACCATTAAAAGAAATTAGGAATACAGAGATTTAGTTTTTTATTTTTTTTTAGATTTAGTAAGGAAATATTTGAAATTGTTATGTTTTGGTGTATGTGAATCAAGTGTTTATTGTAACTTTTATCACCAGCAGATTAAAGTTCATCGCAAAAAAAACTAAAACGGTTGCAAATGTTGCCAGAAATAGCAATTCGTCATTTTTTATTTGCAACTTTTACATTTATCCAAATAAATACATTTATTTTACTATGGCCGGTCTTTCCATCTTCCCGTTAAAGCTATCTGGCGAATAACTTGATTTTTTAGGAATAGTTGATTGATTTTTATAAATTGTTTCCATCTTAGTTATCCATCAGTTAGTTTATCAAGAGATGGAAAGACCAGCTCATGTCTGTGAAGTTTAAGAAAATGCTGTTTTTAGAAAATGAACAGAAGGGTTAAAATTTATAAATATTAAAAATAGCAATTTTTGATTGTAGATTGGGAAATGGCTCTTTGCATTTGAGAATGAATGTTTTTTTGTTAGCGGAACGAACTAAAAAATCATTAATAACTGCGTCCGAAATTCCGATTCGAAAAGAAAAATCGAATTCGCCTTTCCAAACGCAAAAGTTGTATACATTTTACCTTTGTTATCTTCAGGTTGCCTGATACCTTCTGAATTTCCGATTCAGTTTCCAAACAGGACATTCTTGGATGCTTGACATTTCCGAAAGAAAAATATCGAACGTCTATGAAACGTATCGGAATTCCCGATTCGTTTTCCGTATTCGGAAGTCGAATTCGAAAACGAACGTTTGTGGGCAGCTTTAAATTAGGTTTCTTGTAAAACAGACGTTGCTTTCAGAATTCTAAAGTTCACAAATTCAGAATGTATGTACCATCGTAATCAGAAAAACCGACTACACTCTAAATTTTGGTTGATTGAAGCGTGCTTCAAAATGAACTTTTGTTATTTTGACATTAATATTATTTTGACAAAACAAATAAAAATATCACAAGAAAAATAAATTCAGAAGGCAATAATTCAAACGCGATTAGAAGACGGTATCAGCATTCGAGCAGTTGCAACTAAATGAGCTGTTGGCACCAGTACCGTTTTGCCAAACGTAATGTTACACAACTAAATTTTTTTGAAAATGGAAGTATCTGTTTCACTTCGATGTAGACGTTTTTTATGAGTACGATGGTACTATTGGGGCCTTAAAATTTCGCATGATTCTTTATGAAGTAGCCAGAATTTCTGTAAATTATAAAATTAGTTTTGTAGAACAGGCTTTTTCTTCAATTTTGACACTAAAGACATTTAACCAAAAGCCGTTTGGTTTTCAAATTTTTTGGTTATATTTTAAGAACAGCAAGGTAATAAAATATTAGAAGTGAAATAACAATAAAAGTAGCGAGCAAACATTTTTTAATTTCCCGATTCCAAACCCTTCTCTTCTTCAGAAAGCACATGATTTGGCATTGTGATGCCTACAACTTTAGCATTACATTTGAAATCTGACGTTTAAAATGATTATTTTTGACAAGCCGTCAAAGAAAGCCATATTTACAGCGGAAAATTAAATTATGCAAAACTTTAAGGCCGCAATAATATTGTCTGTCTTAAAAATAAAAAAGCCACCTACCTCGTATATATGTACAACCGGCAACGCTGCTACAGGTACCAGCTAGTGACAAATTTAGGAGGAAGACAATTTTATCTGCACAATTTAAAAGATTTCTGCATTTTGCAGTATCGTAAGGTTTTAGGCAAATGTTAACATGACATTTTAAATATTGACGACAAATTACTGACGGGGATGATTTTTTAATTTTGAGACAGACAATACAATCTCTTCACCTTGTTGTGCTTAAATAGCAAAGAGTGCTATCATTTCGTTGTAAATTATCGTGAATTTGGATAAAACAAAACGTTTATATCAGTTATTAGATACGTAATAGCTTCAATGTTTCTTTTACTACATTATGTGTGTTCTCAAATTACTTCCCTGTCCAATTGTTAATTGTTACATAGTTACATTCTTCTCAGGTAATGAGTACGACAAAACCAGTGCCTACTTACGAAAGCAAAAAAAAGAAAAAATTTACGTCTGCTTGTATGCTGTAAAGTGATACGCCGAGGTTGTAAATCTTCAGAATTAAACCGATGTTTACAGTGGAATGTTTTACAAGCGACTTGCAGTGAAATGAAAAGTGAGCTATTTATGACCACCATAAGACCACTTCCGAGGTCTTGCACAACCCTTTTCAATTTACTTTTGCTTTTCGGAATCCCGGACAGTTAACTCTGAAAGGATTATTCTACTTTTAGACTTTTATTTATGATTTTGAATAAGACCGGTCGCCTTAAAAGCTTCGCGACAAAAAGCCGGGGCAACGAGGAAGTATTTACGATAATGGAGACGACGACTTCATTTATACGATGGTTGCTGATCCTAGATATCAAATATAAAAAACGAATATTGACCTGAAAATACACGTATAATAAAACTCGCTTTTAATTTTACAAACACACTTTGAAGTTCCTCAAATATATTTTCCATTTATTTATACAATCTTTCTTAAGTAGATAATAGTTTATATGAATTGTATTATAAGGAAAATTGGTGAGCTATTGATGAGATAATTATTAATAATTACTTCATAAAACTGGGTACTATGTCATACATACAGAACAAACAACTACGTTAATTAGTAGAAGCGTAGTCGGGACTATAGGACTTCAGAAGGCAGATATGTATTGTAAATTTAAATTATTCAATATACCGTGTGTCTCACGCCATGTGTTCACCATTCTAGATTTCTTAATTTTTAATCGATTTTACATGAAATTTGGAAAGGATAAGTGAGTTTTCCGACATACTATTGAGCACCGTAGGACTCATTTATTTGCACATATTTCTAATCTGCAGACCATTGCGAGCCCGAATATGTTTTATTTTGCAATTTTGGTTTCTATGTCAACGAAAAAAGAATTTTATTTTTTAGTCTAAAATCGTATATTTTCGTTCTAACCACTGATTAATGATTAATAGATCAACTGGACAAGTACATTAGTATGTCTTTCGTTATTGAAAACTGATTTGAATATAAGTTATAATGAACAATAAGTGATATACTATTTTTAATATCTCGGAAAGCTGCGTGCCTGAGATCCGCTCAGTATGCACGTATTCCAAGATTCGACTACTAATAAATTGTACTACGTGAACATATTGTAGATATATTAAGTAGCAAGGAGTCGTACTTGAAATCCTTGGAATTGTGTATGTACGTGAGGCTCGTGCAATAAAAGCAGATTTGTGAGGTTGCTACTAAATTTCTTAATAGGCCTGCAGCTTTGATGTTAGCCTTAATTGAAGCGGCCATGGACAGACTAATAAATAGGTCACTTCCTCGCCCGGCATTCGGTTCTCCAAATACGCTTGAATAATATTTGTGATTCACAACGTTCATCTGACGGAATGATGGAATCAGAATGAGAACAAATATTTTGTTTCCCAACGCGACTCACATGATAGGGATGAAGTTTCCTCTCCTAGACGTTCACGCGAATCGATCGAGATATTTTTCTGCTACTTTTAGTTTTAGGGTAGAACTGTCTGCCTTTAATAACATTTCTTGCTTGTCTGTTGATTAAATTTAATAACGAAAAATATATGAAATCGTGTATGTCTGTCTAACTCCAGAGGACCTGTGGAATACTTTTCTCAGAGAATTAGGGGTAGGTGCGTGATATATGTAGCAAGGAAACTCTAGTTTACAGAGATAACATCGGAACTAAATATGTATGGCGGACACGTACAAACATACGGTATGTTGAATACAAAATTCTGTGTATGTGTATTTTTGTGCTTCCAGTTTACTATCAAAGTAAATTAATGTGTCTAATGAAAACGTAATTACACAAATGTAATATATACGTATAAAATTAGCGTTAGTCTCATTTGTAACGTTTTTATAAATTTTTTAGACGATTTTAGTGCGGTTCTTGCTCGTGATATAGTCATTTGCTCGTCGATATAAAATTTTTATATTATTTTTCTGTTGTGTAACATAAAATAAATAATATTTTGAACTTATTGACATTTCATGTTAAGACTAATTATTTAAAAAAATATATACAAGAATAAAGTGAACGAAAGAATTTGAATACGTTTTGAAACTTGTTGGTTACAAATTTCGTCAGCCGCATTTCTATTCTATTCCCGCATCTGCATAATAAGTAAACGCCATCGAATGCGCACGTCCTATTCATTCTCCGGCGTAGTCCTAGAATTTTATTTTTGTTATGAAAATTTAAACGTGAATTCGACTGTCTCTGCATAAATTTTGTGTGTTAGAGAATGCGATTATGTTATGTCTAGATCTAAGAGCTTGTAGTATTAGCATTTAAAAAAAATAAAACAAGGGAAACTATTCAATATTCCTTCGTCGAAGCGCGTTAAAAATCTCTAAAAATAATCTGAGTACTTTTACGTACGTTTATATAATCAATTATGTTTCGATTAAATAAGTTTACATTGTGACGATTTGTCGCATTTAAAAATGTTTCATTAAGATCTTACTTTGAGCTTTCAAATTCCTTGCCTTTAAGTTGTATGAATGATGTTCAAATTTTAAACGATCTGATATAGAGATTAAGGGTATGGCTGTGTCTTAGAAACCATGGGAACTTCATGAAGTATTTATTTTTGGGGTCTCTAAATTTATCTACCAGGCCACATTAACACGAAACAACGTTGTAAAAAATGCGGCGTCTCCTTTAACACTAATTCGGAGAAGGGGATGTGTTTATGCCTAACTATGTAATGTTACAACGCTACAGCGAATCCGCTGCTTACATGACATTACTCACATGCTCGAAATAAAATGTTCGGCTTTCGATTTATGGGATTCGTTAATTAGTTAGTCACTTTTGTACTTTCTAATTACCTTTTAACTTTATTAGGTTACATCTGTTATTAACGTAATTCTTAACACTGTTCGAGAACGGTTTAGCAGCGTTTCTTTTTGAAATTTATCACTCACGGATGGAACACTGTTATTAGATTGCAAATATGGGTAGAAATGTTACTGAAATTAAATTTGCTGCTAACAATGTCAGCCAATACTGTTGCGAACAGTGTTAACTACTTGTTTGTGTGTGAATCCGGCATTAGAAATTTTATTAATTGAGACGCGTATACTTTCCCAAGTTTCTCTCATTTACATTAAACATATTTTTTTAATTATTATATACTTTATTCCTCGTCTTTCCTAGAAATTTACGTAACACATTAATATAGCTATAAATCTTAGATAGACATTTAATTAGTGATAAAATCGTCGGAGTTTGGTTTCAGTGGTTTTTCATTTATCACTTTTGATTAAAACAAATGAGATAATATGGGAAATAATATAGCAAATACCTAAAACGACAATGTGGCTTTAATGAAGTTGATTAGAGTTTTACGTTTTACATCACTCGTGTTTAGTCGGATTTTCTCTTCCAGTTTCTCTTAAATTGTCACTTCTTGTGGTATTACCCTTCCTTACACTTTCAGAATCTCTCCCAATTCATTTCCAGGAAAGGGCAATGTTGGTACTTAGATAATTTTATTTGAAAACAGTGCTACAAGAGTTAAGTTGCTTTCATGACTGGAAATCAAGCGCTAAAATTTATTTCTGGAAACGTTTTATTCGCCGAGGGTTTTGTAGAAAAGGCACGAAACTATCTTCGTTATATCTCCTAGTCGTGATGGATGGATATATTGATCAAAGGTAATACCTCACATAACCTTACTATGCGACCTCCAACACGATATCTTCGATGTGTCATTCTCCTTTCTTCCTCTTCAGCTTCGAATGTACACCTTGAAAGTATTTGATCACCAATAAATAACTAGTTGTCTATTCGGAGGAGAAACGGTGTCCAAAGCTCATCTGCACAACTTTTGATCCACGTTGGATCCTAATAGATATCTCAGATTGCGTATTAGATTGTGCACTCTCATGAATCTATGTACGAGTGTAGTCAACCAGCAATATTACTTAGGACTATGAGATTCTTTTCGAAGAAAATTACCTGAACTGTCGAGATCTTACAAGTGAATCATTCCTTATGCTAATGCACCAATCACAGTGCCGCTCACTATGAGAGACTTGCTTGCCTCTCTATGATTACTAACTTTTTCCAAAATTAAAAGCTGGACAGAAAGGACGAAGACTTTCAAATATAATTGATATCTAACATAATCTGAAACAGCTGCTTAACAGTAATCCGAAAAATGAGGTTCAGGCTTACTCCCAGAAATGAGAGCGCCATTTAAGTCAGTGTGCAGATGCACAAGGCGAGTACTTTGAAGGCGACAGTGATCACTAACGTACAGTTCCGCATATTATTTCTAAAGCTGTATTCCGGGAATTAATTAATATTAATGCAAATCTGATTGGCACTAATGATTATTATTATTACAATGAAATTGTTAATTCGTAAAATTCTTTATGTGATCAATAAGCTCAGCCGTGTAGTTTGCATTTTATTGGAATACTAACACCTTTTCATTTCGATTACAAAATGTTTATGCTTTTATTGTAGTTGTTCTGAGCCGAGAAATTCTACGAAAGTTAATATTTTAGAGTCAATATTTATATGAAAAGTGTGTTTATCAAAATTATTCATGGGTCAACTGCGATTTAACTGTCGTCATAAAATTAAGCTGTACTGATGAACTAATAAAATAAACCATCTTAACTAATTCTGATCATGATTGAAGCATTGCTCGATTTAGGTCCTCAACGAGCCTTATCAGTAAACATTTTTTTTTCGGCCACCATCTGACAATGGCCGCCTCTGTTTTCAGGCCCAACATAAACGGGGTATTCTCTCTTAACCATCTCGAAATATTTCCGATTAGATATCCGAACAAATCAATTCGTTTCCTATTTGTCGGCCGGCCAACAAATTGAACGATAGCCACTGACCCGTGATTTTCATTAGTTTGAGATGAGACACTTCGCCTCCGAAATCAAATTCAGTTTTATCAAATCCGTTTCACGTACGTGACGAAAGTAAATTTTTAATCTCGACTCTGAGCTCAAGGTATGTAGTAGCTGCTTGTTTACTTGAATTTGGGCGTCACTGAGGATTTAGTTTAATTTTGTAAAACACGTCAGCGCAACTGTGGTCTTAAGCGTCGCGTCGTATGACCGAGACGTGGGCAATTTATGTGCCACAACAGCTTGTTTAAGGTAGAAAAATTAGTTCAGTCGCTTGGCTATAAAACAGCGGTGCAACATACGTTTAAATGACCACATTTCCGAAAGAAATTAATTTAAACTTTAAAACATTAATACAAAAAAAAAATAACAAAATTGATGGATAGGTATTATGTATTTGTTAGAATATATCATATGTGTTCAAGTTATAATACATAATTTCTATTTTCGAAATAGTTTTATTATTTTTTATTTAATTTCTAATTGGAGGGTGTTGGTGTAAAAGGAGTCAAGTCATTTTTTAAAGAATTGAGAAAATAAATAAAATTTATTTGGTCTAAGATATATGGGGAACATTTGCAACTTGAAAATTACTAGAGACTAATAAGATTGTTCATAGATTTGAATACAGCTATTAGTAATTAAATTACACATTTTTTTATAGATTTTGAGATAATACAACATAATCATACAATATATCAACGTCTGCCAATTATTTAGTCTAATAATTCTTAAAAAAATATTCTTTTAATTTTTCCATAACAACGTCCATATTATTTTAAGAAATTACTTTTATTTTGTTTATCTTTTCATTTTTTTATTTATCTTGAGTATTAAATTGAAATACATCACTTGAATGTAACCATAGTAGACCAATTTTTTTGTCTAGCAATGTAACAGAGTTACACCTCAAACTAAATATGACAGAAACTTGTATTTTTCAGGTATTTCGACAATTTCGGTTTACAAAATTTCTATTAGTTAATCAGATACGAGTAATGATTTTGGTTCGTATATTAGTTTTCTTATTTCTCCAAATATTTTCGCTTTCAGAGAATATCTAATGTCTAAGTAATAAAGGACATGAAAATAGAAAACAACAAATAACAATAATAAAGATAAATATTTAAATATTATATATTATATATTTGAATGCGATGGTAAATGCACCGAGGATAAATGAGATAAATAATCAATCCCCATGGAGATTTGATGAGGATAATATCTTCTGGTTTCACCAGCGAACGATTGCATGAAGTGTTTACTTGCATACAAAGGATGAAAGTTTTAGTTTTTGGAATATGTATCTACGTTAAAAGTAAGGCTGGAAATCATATTCGAATAATTCGAATATTCGAATACATGTGCACTCTCTATTCGAATACGTTCAAATTTAATAATTCGAATATTCAAATTATTCGAATTTTCAAATTATTCGAATAATTCAAATAATTTGAATTTTTTAATTATTCGAATAATTCAAATCAGTCGAATTTTCTAATTATTCAGTGAAATGAAAAATTCAAACATTCGAATATTAATTTAATCCGATTTTTCGAATATGTTTTGTAACTACTTTTCTAGTTGCCTTCATTATCGACAATAAAAGTTAATAGAATCGTATTGCACCACTCAAAAGAAGGTATCCCTGCAAATCTTTGACACGAGAATGTAGACCCTTTTTTTACGAAGTCTACGCAGCTACACGTTATAGTATTTCTCACATCATTTATTCGCAAAATATTGTCCAGAAGTGATGTTTGGAAATACTTTGAATTAAGTTTGAAATGAAACTGACTAAATACAGTGTAAATTTTGCCCGTACAGGGCAATTTCCATTTCATTATTCGAATACTTATTTAAATCTTCGAATTTTTATTTGATTTATTTCAATTCGAATTAATTCGATTTATTCGAATTAATCGATTTATTCGAATTATTCGAATATTGGAATACAATTTCAATTGAATATTCGAATACCAAATCTGAGAAAAGTCCCAGCCTTAGTTAGAAGCAATATTGAGAGAAAAAAATATTTAAAATTCATCATGACTTAAATTTCTTACTGCCTCAAAACTTTCAAAAACTATCTTGAAATAAATGATAACTTTATCAAACCAAAACATTCACAAAAGATATTCAAAATGTTGACAATGTATTTCAACGCATAGGAACAATTGTTTTCAGAATTGTTACTATGGGAATAAACTGTTACTTAAAGTTAACTTGTGATTGAGAAACCCAGCCTTAACAGCTAACTATCTTAACTTTGACAATTAAAGGAATTGGCATTTAAGTAAATTTCTTAACTTTGACAATTAAAGGAATTGGCATTTAAGTAAATTTCTGCATCAACTTGTTTTCCAGTTTTATGTTAAATAGTCAGCGGCTCTCGGCAATATGAAGAACTGTTTTTATGCATTAAAAGCAAAAAAATAAATAAATTGCTGTAACTTTTATATTGCTAATTTTTTATTATTAATTTGTTGTAACTAAATATTGTTCAACTAACTCTTAGATGCCCCAAATTTTAGAACGTAATTTATTACTGAAGTTAGTAACGTTTGCTTGTTAACTAACTTAACTTGCTGTAACTTTTTAGTTATTGAGTTTTTATTAAAAGTTTATTAAGAAAAAATTTTAATTTTATTTGCCCTAGTCTATTTCGTATGTTAAAACACTTTGTGTACCTACGAATACGACTATTTATTCTTATTTTTTTTTATCAGTTAATAGCTGACTTTTTGAGGCAGATGTCAGAAAGTTAGCCAATCATTTTGTACAGGGTGTCTCAGAAAAACTATTCTTAACTTTCAGAAGTAGTATAGGTCATATAATTAAGCAACTTTTATTAATAAAGTTTTTACCGGAAATATTTCCGCGTCAAGTTACAATGAAATAAAGAAAATGGGGACTAGAAATAATCTGGATGTAAGGAGTAACTTTTCTATTTATTTCTGGTAGCCACACAATTTTAATTACTCTCATTTTATTGAAAACACTTGCAAAATTATAAGAAATGTTCGAAATTAAGGCCACTATTTTGAATACATAAGTTATGACAACGTATGATTGCACGATGATTTCTTCGAAATATCTAAGGATAATTACGAATGGCATCAAAAGTAATAATAATTCGAGCCACTAATTCCCCTTGTGTGTTGACAGGTGTTGCATTTAATATGACTCCAAATGTAAAAATGAATTGCCATCATAACTGGGGATCGTACAGGCGAAGTATAAGAACAATCGCTGGATTGGGAGATATGGCCCTTTTCCTGGACTCGCACGATAGCTAGATATGACTCCAATTCAGTTTTACATTTGATCGAACATCTATGCCGACACAGAAACGGAATTAGTGGCTCGAATTATTCTTGCTTTTGATTTTGCTTCGTGATCGTTCTCAAATATTTCGAAGAATTCGTCGTTCAATCGTTCATCATTATAATTTACGCATCCAAAATGGTAGCCTTAATTTTGAACATTTCTTATACTTTTTCATGTTTTCTTAATAAATAGAAATAAATAAATATTGGAGGATGTACCTTAATAGAAATAAATTCTAATTGTATAGCTGCCTGAAATAAATAGAAAAATAACTTTTTACATTGAGATTATTTCTAGTCCTCATTTTCTTTATTTCGTTTTAACTTGACGTGGAAACATTTCCGGACTCAACTTTATTAGCAGAAGTTGCTTAATTATATGTCCTCTACTACTTCTGAAAGTTAGGAACAGTTTTTCTCAGACATCCTGTATAAGTGAACATTATAACATTATTGTTTTTCTTTTAACACTTTTATTTAGTTTATTTGTATTTGAGAAAATAATTTCACAGTGTTTCTGAAAACTAGAGCTCGGATTTTAGACAAACTTTTCTTCTGGAGAAGCGTATTTACTTTTTATTTTATATACAAAATGTGTTTCACTTAAATTAAAATGATTTAAGCAAGTATTGTTTTTTGCGTAAAATGCCCATTAAAATTTCTTTTTCAAAATTCGTATAATTTTAAAAGAGAAATTTGTTGATTTCGGCCACTGAACTTACTTAACTTACTGTTACTTAAATCACCATTGAGCAGAACCGGCGCAAGAAACTAACGCCCATAGAAAAAAAAATAGGTTTTATACATATAAAAAGTAAATCACTTCTTGAGAAGATAGCGTTCTCCTATTCTGCCCCATTCAACTTTTTACATTTTATGTAAAAAAATTGAATATTTTGAAAGTTTTTATTAATTCTTATAATTTTTTTTTGTTATAAAAGTATCTTACTAACAATTTTTTTATTAATAATAATTTTTTATTGGTTCACATTCACACACTCGCCCCGCCCATGGGGGGGAGACAAAGATGTATGGAGCCTTGCATTTTTTCAACAACTGAACATCGTCGGAGTGACCGACATTTTACATTCAAGCAAACCGTTCATTAAAATTTCTCAAGTAAGAAGCTTAGATAGAAATTTGAAATTTACGGAGATGAGATAACTCAAAATGACCTTTACAAATAAAATAAAATTGACGTCGAACCATTTCCGGGTATACCGGAAGTCCCTATCAACTCGCTTATTTTAAATGGGATGCTATATTTTATATCACGTATTTGAATTCTACATGTAAAAATATGTAAAATTGCAATATATTTCCCTACCTCTAAATTGCATCTTTTTTGAGGTATTTTGAGTTTTTTTAAAAGCTAGAATCTACTACTATCTGATTTTCATGAGCATAATCTATTAAGCTACAGGCTTAAAATTCTATAAGCATAATCTACTAAGCCCGTAGCTTAATAGATTATGTTCATGGAATTTTTAAGAACCTTCAACTCAATAACAGTTTTTGCAAATAAGATTGCTTCAATAATAGTATAATTTTTTGAAAATCAGATAGTAGATTTCAGATTAAAAAAAAACTCAAAATATCTCAAAAATGATGCGATTTAGAGATACGGAAATATATTGCAATTTTACATATTTTTTCAAGTAAAATTCAAAAATGTAACCAGAAATATAGCATCTCATTTAAAATAAGCTGGTTGATAGCGACTTATAGCGATATAACTGAAAGATACTGGAAGTCAATTTGTTTTATTTAAAAAGTTCCACTTTTACCGCTGTGAAGAACGCGTTCAGGCACCATATAAAAAATATTAAAATGTCTTTAGACTTTAGAGATTACATTAATAATTATTGGGTACGCATATCAATTTTTGTAAATTAATTTTAACCGAAAGTTAATGATATCTAATATTACGAGTAATTTTATCAATTTTTAAATCGCCGGTAATTTTGCCTCGCTAATCGAGTCACAATATTTTGTCGTTATCTATTACAGGCATCACGTTTTATGACCGTTTTACACTATGACATTTTTTATCTAAAATCTGTTA
Organism: Dorcus parallelipipedus; assembly: GCA_958336345.1. Taxonomy (NCBI): domain Eukaryota; kingdom Metazoa; phylum Arthropoda; class Insecta; order Coleoptera; family Lucanidae; genus Dorcus; species Dorcus parallelipipedus. The sequence continues at coordinate 9,340,397 of OY284482.1, read as the reverse complement.
CAAAGTGAGTGATAAGTGCCAATTCAACCAATCAAAATTCACTGTGGTAGCCTATCTCTCTCACTTTGTAACAGAAATTGTTATCAAATTTAACAAATGTAAAACGGGCTTTATGCTGTCAAATTCTACGCGCATAACCTCGACTAGGGATAGGCGGGGTCTAGTCATTCAAGTGCAGCAATACACTACACTGCATGAAATGTTCACGCTTTTCGAGCTTTCATCGTTGCATGTGGTCTACCGCGCATCTATGAATTTGGCTGGATAAAACGCGATGCCGGTACTAGTTCAAATATTTGCGCAATTGATCAATCCACCTTATATGATAATAATGATAAATCTTTATTGTCATACATCTTGCAAAAACAAAACATTGACATTGTCAAAACTATACAATACACAAAAAAAAAATTACAATAAAATATATAAATTAGAAGTATAAATTTATTAAAGAAAAAAAAATTAATGTGTTACAAAATCATTTAATAAATAATAGCATACTCTTATACGCCAAGACTAGAATTGTTTTCTGATGGTATAGAAACTTCTTTGATGTTACTTGGAAGTTGGTTTGTTGAAATTACTTTAATCATGACTAGTTAAATAGTACTTTAATCATATGATTAGAATACGAGGCACTGTATTTATTTTCATTGGAATTAGTATAGGTACTTTCTTCTCGGCTTAAAGGAGGCATCGACATCTAACTATCTTCAATCTTGTAACCAGATCTTATAAAAAGTATTTTTTTTCAATTTCAGAAATATTTTAAAGTGTCAGTTTTGTAGTACCTATGATCATTTTAAAGCGTTAGATAAGATTAATTTTTTATTATTTCTTATACAAATTTAATTATGCATTCCGCTCAACAGATGTACTGGGTCACTTAAAAAAACTTGTATTAAACTTGGATTAAATGAGAAAAAGTTGAAATACCTAACTGTAGCATTACGTAGTTAAACAGCAACCTTTTTAAATTGTTAACAAATTTTAAATAAATGTTCCACGTAATAAGGCTTTGGGGACAAAAAATCCGCACAAACTTTAATTTGCGATATATCAAGTTTGCTGTGACTAGACGGATGCGCTTCACTAGTATTTCATTTGTCACCTGTCAAAGTCACATTATTGTATTTTGTGACTGGTTTGCTCTTAAGATTCCTGTTATGAAAACATTAAATGAAAACCAACGCCGATCCTTGATTGCCGAATTTTATAAGAAACACAGCCACTTGAAAAAATCTTACACTGTAAACCATTTCTTCGCAATGGGTATTTCTAAAAGAACGACGTATGATATTTGCCAGCGGATTGACTTAGGAATTACGGCTACAAGAAGGCCTGGTTCTGGAAGACCAGCGAAGAAAATGCCCAAAAAGAAAAGACGAGCTCTAATTGATGCAGCGCATGGTAAGCTTGACGTTACCCTCAGGAAATTGGGTCGTAAATTCAAAATTGATAAGAAATATGTGAGTACTATTCTTAAAGAAGGCAATGTACGTCGTAAACCCAGAAAAACTGCACCAAAATATACAGAGAAACAAATAAACGAACAACAAACTAAACTCCGAAAACTTAGCGAAAACGAATTTTCGCCTTCTAATGGCCTGCAAGTTATCATGGATGATGAATCTTTTTTTACCATGGATGGAAGTGATACTGCAAATAATCGTTACTACTATTGTAAGGAGGGCACAGATGTGGAAAAAGAAGTATATTTCAAGAGGCAGAAAAAATGTGTTTCAAAGTTGTTGGTTTGGGTTGCCATTTCGACTAGAGGACATTCATCTGTTTATATTTGCCCTTCTGGAAATTCCGTTAATGCTGATATCTACGAAAAAGAATGCGTAAGAACTCGGTTAAGAAAATTTATAAAAGAGAAACATTCAGATGGACATTTTATATTCTGGCCGGACATGGCGACTGCTCATTACGCCAGGAACGTTATAGCGACTTATGATGAGCTTCAAATTAACTATGTTACAAAATCAAGAAATGTTCCGAATGTTCCTCAACTTAGACCTATTGAAAGGTTCTGGAGACATTTAAAGCGAGAAGTTTATTCCGGTGGCTGGGAAGCCTCTACACTGGAAGAATTAAAGATCCGAATAAAGCAGAAGTTGCGGCAGATACCAATAACGGTGTACTCCAATATGATGAAGCGTGTGAAGACAAAAATTCGCCAAGCCAGCCGATGTGGTGCAGACTCTGTTGTCTAAAATCTAATAAATTAATCCTAGGTAGTTACGTTGTTCAAATATTTTACAAGTTCATTAAATTTATTTAAACAAAATGTGCGGATTTTTTGTCCCCAAACCCTTACTTGAATGTGATTCAAGAGTTATACATTGTATATGTATCTGCATTTTCACAAAAATCAAGAACGTAAACAGAAACAAATGAAAATGGGATGAAATAACATGTAAGGACACGTCGATAATTTGCCAGCTTAGTTTCAGCATAATTAATATGTTTTGGACAAATTGTTGAAAAATGTTATTTTATTTGTTTCTTAAAATGTGTACTAAAAACTGAATTTTTCTGGTAACTGCACGTTACATTGCATTTATATGAGTTAACATCACAAGCCAATTCATTCGAAAATTTCTAGTGGTCCACTTCATCTGTTGAGTAATATACTATTTTTCTTTAAATTCTAAACTGAAGATTTCTGGAATATTTGAATTATTTTGAAAGAAACGAGAAATATCTTCTCCCTTTCCTGAGAAAAAGGACAGGTTTACGTGTATCTAAATAGGTAGGCTTCCGTGCCCCTTCGTGGTTCTATAATCACAACTATTAAAACATTAAACTATTCATTAGCTTCATAAAACATTAACGCTCTCTTGGTTACAGGTAGAAAAAGTGGCCATAAATCACGCGTAGGAGTAAAAGCACTTGAGTGGTGAGTTAAATTTTAAAAACCTTCGATTAAATAATAATGATATAAAATGGTTTTATGAGCTTGTAACGTAACAACGCGACCACGACATAAAATCATAAAACACACTTCATTTATATCGGCAGGCAAGCAGGCAGCAACGGAGTTGTAAAGTTGTAAAGCAATATCAGAACCATCCGAAATTAGTAGAATGTCCCACATTTACAAATTACACTATAACGACCATAAAAACGCAATAAACGCGGCGAATAAAACGGTTGAGGTAGGTCGGGGCGCGAGTCGTAAAACACTGTTATAGTCAGAAGTCGTAAGCCGTAAAACCACCGTACCCAGTATTTTATAGGCATTGGCCTAACAATTGCTAGTTACCGAGTCTTTATTCTGGTTGCAATTCGATATGTGTAAATTTTCTATGCACAGTCTACATCCAAAAAAATTCCAAATATTGGAAAAATTTTAAATCTTAACGTTTCATCATCGATTCTAATTTCTTTCACATTAATGACCGAAATTGGAATTCAGCTTTACGGCTTTAAAAATTAAGTAGTTTTAAATGATGCATTATTTTTAAATTAAAAAAATATGTATAGATATTCTGATATCTTGAATTCCTATAGTATAAAGTGAACTAAGAACAGTTTGCTGGTTCAGTTTAAAAGGGGTATACAGTGTGTCTCAAATTGAGTAGGCTACCATGGGTAACATTCTTATTAGTGAAGATAGAAATTTGGTTAAAATGGCAATATTTTGCAGTTTTATGTGCTGATTCAGATTCTGTTGAGAAAATTTGAAAATTCGGAATAGTTCAGATATTATCGCAGAAAAACTGAAAATCGCAATTTTCTTTAATGTCCAATAACTTCGCCAAAAGATATGAAAAAATGTTTCGTATAAAAGTTACTATGTTTGATAAAATACAGCTGAAACTACAGTGAATATAAAATACAAGATGGCGGCACACCCATATGTAAATAAAAAATTATTTAAAAAATTTAATATTTTTATTTAAATCAAGTAAGCGGGTTGCCTTTACTTATTAGTAATAAATAAAGGCAACCCGCTTACTTGATTTAAAATAAAAATATTAAATTTTTTAAATAATTTTTTATTTACATATAGGTTGTACACGTTGAAACGAGAAAGAAAAATGCTATTTAATCGTACAAAAATCCAATATGGCGTCCATTAAAATAAGAAAGTCGCTATCAATATCTTGACAGCCGCCATCTTGAATTTTATTTTGTATTCTGTATTTTCAGCTGTATTTTATCAAACATAGTAACTTTTATAGGAAACATTTTTTCATATCTTTTATAATGGCGAAGTTATTGGACATTAAAGAAAATAGCGATTTTCAGTTTTTCTGCGATAATATCTGAACTATTCGTAATTTTCAAATTTTCTCAACGGAATCTGAATCAGCACATAAAACTGCAAAATATTGCCCATTTAACCAAATCTCTATCTTCACTAATAAGAATGTTACCCATGGTAGCCTACTCAATCTGGGACACACTGTATAGCCTGTATTAAAGTAAGTCGGCATCATTGCTAACTTTTTTATTGCTGGAGCTACAGACTCGATTAAACTAGCAAATGTTGTTTGTCTTTTTCCACTCATTACAAATATGAAATTAGAAAAACAATTTATTGTGAATTTTTCGAGATGTCTTCCATTGCCTGCTTTTTTTTAATGAAAACCTGTATACTCTCATTGTAAATGAAAGAAAATTAAATTCTAGTCTTTATGTACACCTTATTTGAAAAATGTCAAATAAGTGAGATATTTAAACTCTAAATTAAGGAGTTATTTAATAATATTAAAGATTCAATTTAATGGCAACCTCTAGTCTAGTAAAACTACAGTATTTGAAATTATTTTGTACAGCCCTTGTTTTATACCGTACTTTATCCTTACTTAACATCATTAGCAAACAGTAATCAATAACTTAGCTTACCTAGAGAGAAAAAGTTGTATCATGTTTAATAATTGTGTAGGAATATAACGGTACATCATTGTCAACATTTTAAAATGCCTTACAATACTACTGTAAACTAAACCGCTTCTTTATTTCAAATAAAATTTTAAAAAGTTTAAAATTTTTAAAAGTTTCGTGGATATTGAGATTCTATACAGGACGATCCAAAATCCTTTACAGCATGAACCAAAATCAGATCGACCAATTGAAGCAAACTGGAAATAATAGTAAATTGAATTTAATAGTGAATAGAATTTTTAGTCGATTCCATTCCAGAAAGGGAGGGGGGGGGGCAAATGCTCCCTTTGCCCTAGAGTCCTTCATAGAGACAGTAAAGGCACGTGACAGTTTGGAAGATTAATGGCCGAATAAACAGCTGAACAATCAAAATTGCTCTCTTTGTAAATGAATTTAGTTTCTTTGATTGGCTAACTGTTTATTCCACCATTATTCTTCCAAACTGCCACTTCAAGTCTTTACTCTCTCTATAAAGGAATCTACATTGCCTTCATCTGCGGACGCCCATGTATACTGGTGCTTTAAATTACTCGGACCACCGGCGTGACCGCCTGGCACTGTGGAAGTTTACCATAAGGGTCAAATTCGAACTATTTTATTGCTTTTCATTCGGATACTTTTAAGCACCAGTATACTTACGTATATCATATTCATAAATCAAGTTATTGTAATTTTTTCCAGAACTTTTATTAACAGCATAGTTACATTTTAATAATGACGTTTCATAAATTCTTTTGATTTTCCTGTTAAAAGAAGTAAGGAAATGTCACCTTGAATACACGTACAGTATGAATTTTAGTTGAAAATATATTTTCGTTGTGAAATACAGGGTGTCCACGGGTGCCGCGGTCTTCTCTACCGTCTATAGTATATAAGATAAGATAAGTAAATAAAAATAGGAATTATTTTAACAGGAACATATTCAATTACTTTGAACAAAAAATAAAACATATTCGTTGATATATCAGCAAATCAAAACAGAGGAACCGGACAGAAAGGCTAAATATCGTCAATATTGAAAGAAAGAAAAATTATTAATTTTTGTCTCAGGACTTTTTCAGTTTAAGCAAATACATTTGGCGTTTTATGAAAGCTTATTAAAACAGTGTTTCACGAGAGTCTAGATATACTGGGTGTCCCATTTGAAAATTTTGAGAAAAATTATCTTTTGCAAAACTCAACACCCTGTACACATAATAACTGATAGGTCGAAGTTGTTTTGAAATTTCTGTAGAAAAGATATTGTATTGAATATCTACAAAAATTCAAGACGAAATGTAAATAAATAACAAAGATATAAGCATTCATATTATGGCAATTTTTCACACTTAAACTTCAATATCTTACAAACTCTTAAGTAAAACTTCCTAAATTTTTGGTTATTACCAGACAACGGACGGAATGATGGAATTCAATGTCGTTCGCATAAGCGGCACGCCCTGCGCGGTAACTGGTCGTCTTAATTTCCGAGCGTAAAATTTGGTGTTCGCATCACTACAGTTTAAATTCTAAATAAATATAGTAATCCTTTCAAAATAAGAAATTATAATTTAAGGATTATAACTTTATGTTTAGTATAGCATATTAATCACTTTTTTGAAAGTAATATATTAATATATTGACCTGGCTTCTGCCCGACGCTCATGGACTTGCTACTTTACGTGCGCGTTCAGTCCTCGAGGCGAAGTGACCGTGAACAGTCATACAAATGTCCGTCCTTTGGTTATTACCTACTCGTTATGCGTACTTTCGAAATATCTAAAAATATACTGGGTGTTCCATAAAAAAATATAACTTTGGAATTGCTCTCAGTTACTGAACACTCTGAATAGTCAAAAATAATTTTATGAAGTAGAGCTGACTGAGTTACATCTTAGCTCGTTTGAATTTTTTTTTATCTTATATTCTGTAGACGGTAGAGAAGACCGCGGCACTCGGTGGACACGCTGTATATGAAGATATCGAAATATATGTATGCGTGACACAGATGATATTATGAGAAAATTACTCTTTCAGAAAATTCGGATTTTTGTTTGATTTTCAATTGAGCTGAACACAACTAAAGTATGGATTTAGGTGCATTTTTCGGTGATGTCAGGTGTCATGCTTTTAGTCAGGGGTGCGCATTGTTGAATGATAATTCAATTCATTTAAATATTTTACGTTTATTAATATTTACACATCTCTAACTGTGGCATATCATACTGTACCGATACATAAACTAAAATATTTTTTGCAATCAAAGCATTATGAATATTCATCCAGTCTATTTAAATAATATTGAAATTATTTGCGTTTCCGCTTTGATTACGCATGAAATTATTCCTCAGCGGTTCGCAATTTGGGTCACAATATTTTCAGCGTTAATTATTTGTGGATGTTTTCCAGCATTTTAAAGCAGCAATAAATGAACGCGAAACGTGCCACATTAAACGGAATTTGAAGCGGCTGAAAGTCACTATAATTTTCGAATGTACTCCATATTTTCGAAAAGATGCGACACTCAGATATTTTTGATTTAATTATTGAATCTATTTAAAACTCTTCTTACATACATAGGTGATTATCGTTTAGATAATTTTACAACTTTCCTTCAAAACACGTTTCAATAAACTACTCATATTATTTTTTCTTTTAGATATAACGCTATTATTTTTAGTCAGTTACATGTTACTTTTCGTGACACGTTATTTACAAACCAACAATGAAGTTCGTAAATCGTAAATTCCTGGCATCCAAAAAATTACGTGCGTTTACAGTTACCTTGGTTTTGTGAATGAAAAGCATCTATTTACATTTATTTATTGCAAACTTGTGTTGCATGACAATTTCACAAGAAGCGTGTGTCGCTATTATATTCAGATGTGGTTTTTTCTTTGCTTCCGCTTTGTAAAGCGTGAGAGAATCGATTATACTGGTAATAGAAATGGCGAAATTATACTTCTACTTTGCAGTAAGGTTACTTGTGTTGCATTAAAAAAAAGCTAAATTTAAATACAGAAAACGCAGCGGAATTACGGTATCTATATTAAAATTATATGTTTTCAATTGATTCCAAGTGATCTTTAACCCAATAGAAAGCTATCACATCTATTATGAACGCAATTTAATACTTCCATATTTTACACATTATAAGCATAATATTTAAGAATAAGATATTGATTTGTTCTTTATAATCGGTTTGACAGCATATAATTATGACCATTTTAACAAACTTTGTTATGTTATTTGTTTTTCAGTTATAATTTGCAGAACTATAACATTATTTATTTAGACTTATTTTTGGAGGAAATTTTCATTTCTGTTTCTACACAGTAAAAAATATTTAGTTAATCTTACAAGAAAATATAGTTCCGAGAGGTCCACTACAATTTTTAGTAAAGTTTACAAGAGTCTGTAGAGTTCTCTTAATAAATTAAAACGTTGCAAATATTACTACAAAAATATGTTTGAATTAGATTAAAATCGTATTTCTTTTACTTTTACAAGAAATTAAAACACCGTTCTTGACAAATATCGTTAACATAATAAAGGTTTTTTTGTTAATTTGTGTAAATTACAAAAAAGAAACATAGATCTTGCACCGATAGTGGGTATATTTACTACACTAGGATGCAAAATTACATTTTTTATGTGTTGAATATACCATCAAATGAGATTAAACAGCAATGAGTTATTTTTACAAAATATTTAGTAAAAAGTAAACTTTTATATTTAGTAGGGAATACACGATCTAACATGTCTTAACACATGTACGCGCGTACATGTTCGCCGAACATCAACGTCACATAGTACCATACTACACACGATCGAACTTGTCTTAAGACATCATAGTCCAGTTATCAACCAAGACGATGTCGGAAGAGTTATCTTTGGTGGCACTGGCGTGCGCTATTATAGTAAAACAAAAATACAAAAAAAAAATAATAATAAACAAAGCTGTGATAAGTCCCCAGTTTAATAGTTCCAATTGCAGGATCTGCCACCACACATTTCCGGAAATTTATTTATTAAAAATCATAAATTGGCTGTTTCGAGGTGCTGTGGAAAAGAGTATGCACGACGTCGACGCACTGCATTGAATAAGTCCGTGGCGAACATGTGCGTTTGGCAACCACACGATCGAACATGTACGCGCAAACATCAACGCACGTACTTGTTTTCAGGAAATCCAGAAAACAAGTTCGACGGACTTTTTGTATGTGCGTACATGTTCGAAACGCTTTTCGGGCCAACACACGCACGTTGATGTTCGGCGAACATGTATGCGCGTACATGTGTTAAGACATGTGGGATCGTGTATTCCCTGCTTTTAACTACCAGCCATCATTTAAATTAAGTAAATTTAATGCCAAATCTTTGTTACCAGTGACTAAAATTATTTAACGTTTACATTTTGGTCCACTAATACTTAATTTAACCAAATATTTTTTACTGTGTATGTCTATTTTAACTTATTTATTTAACTGTACTGATAAAAGTAAATAAAAATTAATTCATTATTGAGTCAGCTTTATGTTCTAATAAATTTTTGACTATATTAAATGGAGAGAAAATGAATCTATGTACATTAGGACGTTCAAGTTCAAGGAATTTTCTTCGAAATTCTTTCATATGAGCTTAGTTCTACCGGCCATTTTATTTTCTGCATTAAAGAAATAACATTGATTTACGTTCTCCAAACAGAAAGCTCTATGTTTGGAGAACGTAAATCATTGTAGTAATACACTTGAACAAAAGATTGAATGAATAATTTATGTGGACATGTGATATTATGAAGCCTTATCTTAAAGACGATCGGTCGATGCCGATTTAAAACCGGATATGAAAAAGTATTTGGCTCTGCCTACCACGTTCCTGCTTAAATTTGACCATCTTCAAAAAATTTATTTGACAGATTATTATTTTATAATCTTAGAAATTGAACTTATGAAATAAATCATAGGGGATTCTAAAATGTTTATTTTTCATAATTTCACTGCTTAAAAAAATTAACGGAACGAGATTTTGAATGTTTGCTCAGTGTCTTGTTATTATTATAACAGGCTGGAATTTTTGTGGTTGGTCATTATTCCTTGGACATAATTTAACAACAATCAATGAAAAGTTAAAACCTAATTCAATAGTTATCAACGGTAGCAGGAGAAGTTCGAGAACAATATCAAAAACATAGTGCGCTAGTCACTTCCAGCGTTAAGAAAATTCAGTTCGCACTGGGAATATTGCACCCTAATAACCTGCATAACTCCCACAAGTATCAACTGCAGCCTCATATCGTCGAGGCATGCTTTGAAAAAGATGTCAGCGTATATTGTGGAAGTTTTTGCCATCCTTCGTTAAGAGCTTCAGCTAACTATTGTAGGGTGTAAGATGCAAAAGGACGCTTTCTAATACGTCTGTCAAGCATATCCCACGCGTGCTCATTTGGATTGAGATCCCGGGCCATTCCATCACCTGAATCGTGCTCCCAAAGGAAGTTAATGTATGATTTGCAGTGTGGATTCTACAATTGTCCTGTTGGAGAATAAATCCATCCCGGAAATTGTTGGCAAATGGTAAAACAGGATGGTATCTACATAATTTCGCACGTTTGGAGGCTGGGAAACTACGACCAATTCGGTGCGGCCATCTATACATACGCCACCCCCAGCCACGTCCGAATCTGTCAACTTCCTGGATGCTTCCAATGTCAAAGTTGCCATTAAGGACAAAACACATAGATGTCCGTGGACGCAAGATGCGATGTGTTCGGTTGAAATCGCGGACCTCATTTGCTACATAGCGCGTAGAACGTCCATCTTGAAGCAAACGGTCCTCGTCATAATGAAAATCACAAAACTTGAGCGCTGCGTAATCAATCGCCGAAGAAAGAACCGATAATAATTATTTCGATATGATTTGTTTGTTAACGGTGAATGAGAAAAAAGGACGGAGTTATGATTCATAAGTCTGATGGTGCAACACCAGACAATGACGCAGAGTTCTTCTCTTATGAATAATACTATACTTGAACTTCAGCGAGTGAAAGCATTTTATACCCAAGAACATGAACACAGCCAAAAATTAACATTTTTGCTTTTATAAAGGGCTACTTTTTTTTCTTAAATTTGCTACGTGGTTTAGAGACACTTTGATCTATGACTTCTTTTGCAGTTTGACTCATTTAAAAGTTGAATAATGACAAAAGTTTTGTTTGGCTATTTAAAAATGGAAATCTAGAAAATAATCAACCACCATAAAAATTGTTATTTAATAATTGTGACAAAAATAACCATTTGAAGTCTTTTTCCGCTAATTTTTTGGAGCAGTGTATTTGACAGGACTGAAAAGTATAATCGTGAGACCTACTATAAGTGTAAATGAGAAATTAAATATTAAATACTACTCTAGGCATTAATGAAAAGCGTAAGACCTTGACCCACTCTTTCAGTATATGATGCTGTAGATTAGACTTTATTGCTTCTGTTATATTTTGATTCTTGATCGTAAAATAATAAAAGCTATATAATTTAATTTTAAATCAAATTTAACATAAGCAGAAGCAAATTTCTTTGTAGTAATAACTGTTACTATTTAGTGTAATTGGAAGCATAAATAATTTTGAATAACTTAAATTATACGTATTTACAGTTTCTATGAATACTAATTTATTAATAGTAAATTATTATTGTTATTGTTATTAAACATTCACTTATCGTATAAACATATCAATTAAATATGAAAATTTCATTCTTTTAGTATTTATGATGACGTTAAAATAATTTCAGTATGAATAAAATTATTACTTTAATAAACAATGTGTCCGCGGATCGACTTGACAAGAGGAAGAACTTTTTTAATATCAATTTTACGCAAATAAGTTATTCTTTACAAAAATTCTACTTCTTGAGAGAGACACTTCAGAAACAATGGTTAAATTTAAATTTTTAACTACAGTCTGTCTATAAAATTCAAATTTCTTAATTTTATATTGCGCATATCAAAATAACGTTTTTATTATTGATTTTAGATAAAAAATGTATTCTTTACAAAAAATTCTACTGTTCGAGCACCTTCAGAAACCATACATAAATTTAAGTATTTTGACTACAGGGTGTCTGAAATATTCAAATTTGGTCTCGTGATTACTAGGCAGCGGACGGCTGTTGGGCACGCGAGAGTGGGCTCGTGTTGAACGGACGAAAAATGCATCGCTTCTACTAGTTTATGTATTTTTCGCCCGTTCGACACGTCCCCCACTCTCGCCTTCCCAACGGCCGTCCGCTGCTTACTTATTACATAGTAAATTTCCCATAACATTACTAACATTATATCACTAAATGAGATGAGAGCTTAAAATGTAACTAGCTTATAAATTTTGTTGTATGTCGATTTTGTTTGTAGGGAGTTTTAGATCAAAAATCGACCATGAGATGTCGCGACCTAAACTGTTGCTCACTAAAGTTATAGTTTATAAGTTAAAACGGAAGAACTCTCTTCTCTTGTCCATTACAAATAATCACAAAATACATAATTAGAGCAAATGATCGGACACATTTCAACATTTGTAATACAACAAGTTGTAATAATGTAAATATATAGTTATACTTATAAATATACGTCTGGGATAAACGTTACGCGTACACTATAAATATACATTTTGTGTAGACATTATATCTATCCCATGAATAGACATTAGTTAGACTGTCACTTAATATGTATAATTCTAGTCTGTAATTTTCTACATTTAGGAAACAGTAACCGATCTGTATTTAAATTTTTTTCAAAAACGCATTATGAAGAACGCACACCTGAGCAGTAATTTACAAGCACTGTAATATGGAAAGTTTTTGTTATCAATTTTTTTATTTTTGTTTTTGTTATCGGTTTTGTTATCAATTGTAAAATCTTTTTTTTATTAAAATAAGTACAATGGCAATTGTTATCTTATGAATAAATTTCCTTGTGAAGGTTTACAGCTATATGTTTACTTTAAATTTCTTACACAAAAAAATTCTGTAAATCATGACCTTTCATAAAAAATGTATATGTATAAAATATATTTTTGTATAATTTTATTCAAAAAATTAAAATTAAAAGTAAACACAGTTATTCTTTTTGCGATTAGTAAAGATACTTCCTAATTTTTTATAGAATTTATTCTTAACAGCTACCGGTTTCGGCTTATCAAGCCTTCATCAGGCTGTTAAACGTCTAAATATCATAAATAACAATAATCATTGTAGAGAAAGAAAAGAAAACTTTCAACGGAGTGAAACTCCGAAACAACTTCACTCCGTTGAAATTTTGCGTACGATTTTATAAGTTTTCTTTTCTTTCTCTCCAATGATTATTGTTATTTATGATATTTAGACGTTTAACAGCCTGATGAAGGCTTGATAAGCCGAAACCGGTAGCTGTTAAGAATAAATTCTATAAAAAATTAGGAAGTATCTTTACTCATCGCAATTACAATTCACCTAATTCGGATATGTCTCAAAATTACACTTATTCTTTATTTACAAAACTCAGCCTGAATAGTTAATTTCAAGTATCGTAGAACTCATTTCGTTAAAATTTTTTGCGGTAATTTTTTCGTGAATTTCCTTCGTTGTTTAGAAAAATAACAATTTTAGAATTTTGGCAGCTTCGAAAACGCTATTTTCTAACTAAGCAAAAATTATTCGGTAGCTATATCTGACAAGGGATAAACAGGTTTCCAGGCAAGCACAAATTAATGCCTTAAAAAGATTTTTTGAAAAATCAAAAATAATTTTTTTTTTCCATATGATACCGGCGACTGTAGGTAGATATTTGCCCGTACAATTAAATTACAATTGAAGCTTTATTTCTTAATCGAAAACGTATCCTAACAGTTAAAGATTTGCCAAATTTCTACGAAATATACTGCTAACTGGTTGTAATATAACAGTAATTTATTCTTTAACAGAATCAGATCAAGTGAACTTTCTTTCTCATTTTTCTCAGTGCACTTAAAACGAAACGTTGTACCAAGGCCAAAGCCGTATGTAGCACTGTCTAAGGTTCATTTTCGAACGAGCTTATAGCTTTTCGTTTCGTTTTTAGGACCGGCAATGGTACAAGAAATGAGATTATAGTGCAGCCATGTTCTACAATCGATATACAGAGCGCTGAAAAAATATTATTTTGTATTCGCTTAGTTATTGACTATAAGTTTGAAAATGTTCAGTCTCACCATTACAAAATGTACCTCAAAATTTTAACGGAAAAGTACGAAAAAAGTTTATTCTGTAGTTTCAACTAGGTTGGTATAAAGATCAAGCAAAACTGAAGACGGTTAATTTTTAATGCTCGTTTGCAATAGTTTTCAGGCAGTAGGAGGTATCCTAATTTTAGTTTTTAATAAATATAATTGTCATCAGTAATAGGAAAGTGATTCTGAATATCCTTTCCATAATCTTCATTACCAATTTTATGGACAAAACCTAGCTTTTAAAACGAATCAAGATAGAGAATTTTAGTCAGTTTTTGTCCTCTATTTTACAAACTAAACAAAATATTAAAAATTAATCTACTTAATCGAAAGTGATCTACGGAAAATCTATTGGAGGAGTTCAGATTTTTAATATGAAAAAAACATAAAAAGAAAATTCACAAACTAAAAATACTTTTTCTTTTGACTATAAATTGCTTCTAAAGATTATGATTTTAAAACAGCTACAAGTAGTTATCGTTGAAACCCATCCACAGAAAGAGATTTAAAACTGAATGAAACTGCATTGAAATTTGTTTCTGTAGATACAAAGAGTATTTACCTAAGTGAAATAATTTTATGTTCTTATGTTCTTCATATTTAACCAATCACTTAACTTCAAGGTGTGTGACATCTATTGATTTTTCCTGATGCCGTGAAGAAATGAAGATACTTTAGAGTAAATAACGACTTTTCGAACATGTTCGATCGCTTACACACATAAAAATTTTGCGGAATTAAAGAATATGGAGTTACAAGTTTCTTATAAAAGAGTGAAATTTTCATCTAATTTAGCAAAAGCCATTCCTTAAATTAGTTACCTAAGTGATTCTTTCTAATCTATTTTTAAGTATTTGTTTAGTAGTTATAAATCTTGAATAACTACTACAACTTTGGTGTGGTTAAACTTAAAATTAACACATTTTGATGTTAAAATTTCCTTATGCAATACATATGAATAGTCAAGTAAACGATCATTTTACATCGTCGTCGCTTTTAACTACAGGTGCTAATGGATGTGAGGGAACTACCAAAAAGAGTAAAAACGGTGTTGAATCTAACTCCATGTATCCTATATCTGTGTAGGTAAAATCGAAAAAATTTAAATTTAGAAAGAAATTTAAAATTAAATTAAACAGTAGTACCTACCTAATTAAAATAATTTTTTAAGATACCTAGACAAAGATTCTTGGTGTGTTAAAAGTAAACGTAGTTTATTTTGTAATTGAAGATGAGTTCCAATTTTTAGTGTTTATTATTTAGAAATTTAAAAGAAAATTTCCGCATTTGAAAATTTACGATAGGCAGAAAAACTAAATTTTCTTACTTCATTACATCCCGAAAATATTCGATGACCCAAATATCGCTAGATTTTAAAATAAACGCTATATTCTTCTCAAAATTTCTATAATATTTGGCAGGCTCAACATCGGAATTATAAGACAGGAAAACGTAAAACGCAAAGAATTTCACTGAACCGATAAATATGGATAAGCTATCAACGGTGCAGATAGGGCTATTAAAATTTATATGATGTTTATGTTTGCATCCTTGTCGGCGCGTTTTTCAGGCGCTCGTAAATACATTACTTCTTGTATTATCATAAATAAATATTATTATTATGTTAGTATTTATTTTCACAACGGCTTTATGCATCGTTACCCGTTATGTACGCATGTTTGTTAGTAGCAACCTGTTACCAAATCTTGCTTGTCTCAGACTGCGTTTCATTGACTCTTAAAACTTTACGACACATAAAAGTAACCGTTTATGAGGCACTTTGAGAGCGACTAGATCTTACAATCAATCTTATTTACCACATCATGAATGAAATACTACTTACTACACCTTGAATTGGTTTCATCAATGAAATTTTACACGTTACGCTAACTTTTTTATTACCGTTGTAAAACTTCAGAGTAGTAAATTAATTAAGGAAATGTGTGGCTTACAAAAAAAAGGGATAGATTTAAACAGAGATCTGAAATTTTCGATATGTAATAACTTACTTTTAAATGATACTGATTAATTCATTAATAATTTTATTGAAAGCAAGTTCTTGAGTTTTTCTTTTGTTCAGAAAATTTCATTAAAAAGAGAGCAGGTAGATAATCTTAATTTTTTACTTTTTAATTTTTTTTTAGAAGTTTGCAAATTAAATTCTAGAGTATCAGAAGTTTCGATAAGTTCAAACCTTGTCAATTAAAACTTTGGACTTGAAGTTATCTCTCCATTTTAGTGCACTCGGTCTACATCTCTTTATTTGTGTCCCCCCTACGCTCTTCTAGGAGGAATTATCTGGATTTCGGTCCCACCCTATTCGTGATGGCCGTGTGTTCGAACCGAACCCCGAAATCCTGGTTGGCGTGCGTGAAAGGGAAGGCCTGAACGTTCCCTCGATAAATTATGTAAAGTGTCGAGCTTTCATGATGGCCGCCCAACTATTCACCAATCCGGGTACAACTCCTACTCCTGTTGACTGCCATAACGCTCGCAGGACAACGAAATTCTAACACTCTCTACCAGATGGAGACAGTATACACATTCTCTGGCGGGATATTTTTAAATGAAACTCTCTGTAACCTATTTTGAAATGTGGCTCTCTTTATTTTTAGAGCAGCGCGCTAGGAAAATCAATAGCAAAATTCGTAAAACCGTAGTAAATTAGTGCGCAGCTAAGAGGTACATCACGTGAAATTGTATTTATTTCCTTCTTCAGCTTCGGTTAGTGACAGTTTATATTCAGAGCTTATTTTTATGGTAAATAAATAACCTCGAAACTGGATTTCCTCTGCCTGTACTGTTTCGTATCATGAAATTTTAAACTTGCGTTCGTGTTGTACTTGTTTATTTAAATTTTGTCTGGCGTCTCGTCCCTTCCTATTTTGTATGCGCTGACGTACCACTACTTTTTTCCTTATGAAATACTGTAATGCCGTCAGTGACTTGTCAAGCAATATTGATATCCTTAGCTGACAGTGGTGTACACAAACAAAATATTTTAAAAATGAAACACGATTAAATTTTTAAATATTCGTTTTTTTTAGGAATTTGTTAGTAATTTTAAATTTTAAGGTACCCTTTATTGTATTCTTATTATAGAAAAATATTTTTATTCGGCACATTAAATAAAACAGCTTTACGTCGAAGAAAGTATTAAAGTATCTACTTACTTGACATTTCGCGAAATGGTTTGTTCGCTTTATCAAAAATGAATAGCGATAAAGCGAGCAAACAATTTCACGAAATGTCAAGTGCCTAAGTACTTTATATACTAAAGCTGCTTTCTTTTTTATATTACAATATCACGAGTGAGAACTGCATTAAAATCATTTAAGGATTAACTGTAAATAAATCATTTCTTATCCAATACCTTCTGCCTTTGAATTTCATTATGTATTATCTTATCTTTGTCTTCCATACGTAATGCTTTGTATTATGCAACCAACAGTTCTTGACTGAAGTGAAGGTGAAGAACAAAAAATTTGTGTTTGAGTACAAGAAAAGAATTTTTGCTGTATTAAGTTGTTTAATACATAATTTCAGATTACCCGCAGTTAGTCCAATTGTTTCTAGAGTTTGAATTTCTTGATATATCTTATGCTTCAAATTTCAAGTGAAATGCGATTCAGTTCAAATCACAGTTTCCTGAAATGGTACCATAAAAAATCAGCAGTTGAAGGGTTAACCAATCAATATCCTCAAACTGAATAAATGTCTGCAGCTCTGTCTTGGTATCCGTACATTCTTCAGGGAATTTCGGCGTTAACCCAGCAATGGAATTCAATGCTGTACACGTACTTTCCAATGTTCATGTTTATTTTGCGTTATATAGCAAAGCAAACGCACAGCATTATTTTCTCAATACATTTTAACGGCAAATCCATCTATTACCTATATTATCATTGATGATCCTTTTCTCGTATTGTAACTCTTAATTCCCTCTTTGTCATCAGTTTGGGTATAAATACTATATCTATGATGACACCGACAGCTGTAGCAATGTGTTCAAAAGCTCCAACGTTTAGAGTTGGCCATGACTTGAGATAGCAAGAAACATGGTGTCTTTACTTATTAGTTGGACATGAACAAAAATATACACCAAAGTAAATTAAGGTTAATTGCTGTTAACGATACGAGTATAAGTGGGCATCTTTTCGTAAAATTTTATAACAAGTTTACAGAGAGGTTTACTTGTTGCAATGGCTTCACCTGTATACTTTTGGGTTGTTCACTTTCTTTTATTATGGCAGTACCTACCGGTCTCACAAATCCTCGCTACATATCTGTTTAAAGTTTCTACAAAATGTTAACGCACAAAAATATCATTTGGATATTCATTATGGAATTCATTGCATTTCTCCACTGAATAGCTGTTCCGTTGCAAAGGTAACTCTCAATATGAAAACTCTTAGAGTCTCTAGAGCCAAACAGAGAGCAACGATTTTTACCTAAAAATAACAGTTTTTAATAAATAAACTAGTAACTTACGTAGGAGAGAAAATGTTCTATAACAGCATTCCTTTAATCTTAAAGCGTCAACAGTGAGAGAGTTATGAGTATTATTATCAGATCACCGACATGCATTTACCGAACCAACACCAACTCTAAACGTGTGAGTTTTTGATCGCACTGTATTTATAAATAGAGTCACTATGGAGAGAGAAATATTTCTTTTTCATCACCCAATATTATCCCAAGCTCGGAGCTTGTCGACTTAGATGTTAATATCTCCTTCGACATTCGCCTTACAAACTGGGAAAACGCAGAAAACCCAATTCGAAGGAGCCGATATGAATCCGAAACACAATCCGATACATAAGTACCATATGCACCAGGAGGGGATTCGAACCCACGACTAATAGTTGCCCGACCAAGCGTCAAGCCTGTTGCCAGCAGACTCAAGTAACTCGGCTAACAACTACCTAAATGGTTTCAATAATAATATGTCCAGGTATTAACTTTTGCAGGTACATGGACGATTCCTTTAGAAACACTAACTTCTGGAGGCGCTAAAGTATAGTAACATGCATTTTAGCAATACGCTGTTTGTCGACTTAATCGCAGTATTAGAAGATATAGCGGTATTTTTACAAAGAAATCATAAATGGATCATAAAAGCGCCTCTTAACAACTCTCTTTACACACTCTCTAGCCCACGTT